>JAQQZU010000039.1:2131864-2149364 GCA_030068025.1 Parauchenoglanis punctatus
CAACAGTCCATCATTACTTTAAGACATGAAGTGTCTTTTAAGTCATAAAAATAAAGAAAAAAACATTGAATTAGAAGATGTGTCCAAACTTTTGACTGGTAGTGTATATTAATATATAAATAGATAAAGTGGGGGAAAACATGGACACCTCTACACAAGTGTGTATTTGCTTAGCAACAAACTAGCCAGCTAACATTAGTGATCACCTGTTTATGATCTATTTACTTTCTCAGAAAAGCGAACTGTATTAGTGTTAATTCATTTAACTAACCAATGTGTGTATGTTGATTTATCTAAAGTAGTGAAGTGATATTTTATTTACTGTTCCACCGTGTGAGTACCCCTGTTTGATTTGATCTTCTATATTCTGAACTCAGGCCTGAGGAGACATTACAAACTTTCCGATGAGGAATTCCGACTTGAGGGGCATTTTCTTTGTTTTTTCCCAGTCGGAGGTTCAGAAATACGAGCTTTAGTTGAACGCAGCATTAGCACCTTAGCCTTCCTCAGCTCACTGAGCACCAGAGTAATCCTTAGTTCAGCTTGTTTGGTTAGCACCACCATCATTAGCTTAGCTTAACTTGGGTCTCTTATTTAGCGCCATCTAGCTTCCAGAAACTCAACTCAGCTTGAGTCGTTCATTCGCGGAATGAACATTTTATTACATTGAGTTGAAAAATGATAGTACAAAGAAAATATAAAGAAGAAAAAAAGCAGGCTAATTAAAAAAGGATGTTCTTACAAGAAGCACAAATGTACAATGATGTCTAAAATATCCTGAAAAAGGAAATGTTATTTTTATTGCTCATCATCATCGTTTATCTGTTATGAGCTTTTGTTTTTTCATTACTGCAATTTTTCCATGTGATTCATATGAGGCAGGATGTTCACTTCGTCTCTGTCTCACACACACACACACACACACACACACACACACATTTAGCCCTGCTGTTCGCATCCATCTCTTTAACTAACACAGTGGAGCTTCCAGCAGAGTTTGCTGGAATTAAATCATCTCTGGCTGTGTCCTAACCAGCCATTTTAGCTTCCACCAGGTCTCCTGTAATGTCCTGCCCGTGAGCGTTTAAGTCATTCTGGATACCAGACAGCAATTAAGAGCCAATTTAGTGATTAAGGCAGCTCTCGGCTCGCCTCGTGCACGATGACAGATCAGCCGATAACAACTTCCTGCCACGTCCTCTGAGATAGTTCCCCCAAGAAATACCTAAATCCTAAGTTTCCACATATGTCCTGCGTGTGCATCGTATATGGTATAAAGGAATAGTTTGGCTGACAAAAAAATATACACCATTTTCCACTTACTGCTAAATCAGCCGAACAAACCCTCACAGCTTCACTCCTAATGTAAAAGAATCCAAAGATAACATCAGCGCCTCGAGCGATGGATTAGCTAAAGCCCCGTCGCACTCGGACACAGACGACTTTCATCACAGTGTTCATGCGTAGAGCTGGTAGTCTGAGGGGACTGCGCTGTATGAACGCCATTGTACAGCACTGGAGGTCAGAGACCTTGCCTGTGATTCAGGAGGTCATGGGTTCGGTCCCAAACCGATGGCTGATAGTGCAATCCTAATTCAGGGCCCTTACCCCCGAGACTGCTTTAGAGGGATTTTCCATGGGGGGAGTTTAGTGTAATTGGAAAATGGGCACGCTTTCGTAACCTTTTAATGTCTGGACCAGCCGCTATCTAAGAGCTTGAAAAATGTGTTTCTTGACAACCAGGATATAAATAGTGGAAAGTTCATGTACGTGGGTATGAATTAACATATGACTGTATTTCTAAAACATTCGATGTGCAAAACGTGGACAAAAAAATCCAATACGTGAAAAATTGTTGAATATTTAGTTGATTACATTTGCAAAAAAATATAAACAACCAAGTCTTATGTTACCCTGACCAGGCAGTTACTAAGGATGAACAGACGAACGATGTATGTGTTAATGAATGTGGTCTTTGTTTGTCTTGCAAGCACTCGCATGAAAGTAAAAACCTTCCACTTGTGTGAGATTTTTGTGTTGTATCCCATGTCATCCTAATCTCAATACACACCTGTCGAGTCTCAAGCAGATGTCTTGTGAAAAAAACTGAATTGTGTACCTTTTAATCATATTTTAGGGCACATGATCTGTTCACTACAAATGATGTTGGTGAAATGGTGCTTTGGGAATGCTTTGGTTTCCATTCAGAGTGTATTCCTGCTGCGTTTCCAGGATAGGCTTTGGATTCATCGAGACCCTGACCGACTGAAGATCGTCAAACTTTCCCATGTGAGCAGGAAAGCCACAAACCATGTTAGGTTTGTTCAGTCTCAAAATGAATGGTAAAAGATTGTAGCAAGCGTTGCAGTGATCATTGGTTTAGACTTTTTTGGGAGTATCTATTAGCAAAAATGTAGTATATATTCCATAATATGAAATTCATAAGTATGTTCTCATTAGCTGTAACTACAAATCTTTGTGTTTTTGTAAGCTTAAAATGAGCCCTATATATCTACACATGGAGCGGGTCCGCCTCTACGGAGCCGCCATGTTGCACCGCTACAGTAGCCCAGAACGCACAAACCTCTAGAGAGCGCCTACCACATTTTGCCTTTTTACAAGCGGCAGTGTAAATCTGGAACGAAGCACCAGAAGGATGACAAAGAAATAGAAAGGAAGACGAGGAAGAAGAAAGAAGAGGAATCAGTGTTTGCTGGAGCTGGATAACAAGTTTGAGAAGCCAAATAAAAAAAAAAAAATGGAGGATCATACTTATTATTTAGCACGGAAAAAAGCAAGGGAGTGTGAATGTAAGTATTTGGAAGTACGCTACAGGCAACTGACGGCCACCACACGCTCTGATACACGCTTGGAAAAGGAGGGGTAAGAGAGGGAGGTTCAGGTGGCTGAATCCTACATAGTGGACCTTTAAAGTCTGGGGACGGTTTGTGAATTTTTTTACTTGCACGCTGATTTGGGGCTGAAATGAAATATAATGGTTAGGTTAGGGGTTGCTCTCTTGGTGGCCGTCACAATCGTGATTATCGAAGCAAATTCCTTGTGTGCTTGTCATATCACTTACTCTGCGTTAAAGTGTTTCTGATTTGGGAATGTCTGAGATAGCAATACGATGCTCTGGGCAAGCAACTTCACAGAAAAGAAGCAGGGTATGAGTGAATAGTAAGCTACCGATGGTTTTGTTTTCTCGAGCCGATGAATGTTGAGCTTATGGAAATGGCAGCCATCTTGGATGTTGTATTTTTAAATTTATATAAACAAATAAATCGTACATGAACTGACTCCAACTTCCCGTAGCACATTATTCAGTTGTTGTATATCCTATGGTATAACAGATATGTAGTATTATTTGGCAAAATAAACTTGTAGGTCTGTAGTGATGTAGATCAGAGGAAGCTGGTAGCTGGATAACAGGAGCACGGCGATCATCTTGCCAAGAAGAGTGAGGTGGCTGCTTTTTCCATCACGCTGTTGCTCCATCCATTACGAGGCAGCTCTGGAATGTAAATATTTACATGGATTGGAAGGTCAGGCGCTCTTTAATTTCTTCATTTAAACATGCACTATTTACAAGAGATCCATCCAAACAAGCAGAAAGTGAAGCGGGACACTGCGCTGACATGCCTCGGTCCTTGAAGGAAGGTCCTTGGCTCAGAATGTACGTGAATATTTCTGCTAATCCAGTCTGGAGGACACCATCCAAGATCCATCAGCACGTCAGCACGCAGAGCTCAGCGGGACTTCGTTAGATAAAGACGGAGCATGACTGAATGGAAACAAACACTGGTGCCATGTACAGTGTCTAACTCCACAACTGGACGCTCAGGCCCATTCAAACTGACACAGTACTTTTCTCTATTATTTACCAAGTAGTATCTGAGTGGTTAGTTGATGTAGTGCTAATAGTGCTGTAGTGCAAATGCTATGCTCTAACGGAACAAGTGTTGTGTAAGGTGTAGTATGTTAACCTTTAAAATGGACAGTTAACAGTAGGAACCTTTACTTAATGGGAAACACTCCGGATGGACAAAACAAAGAACCATTTAGAGTGTACACTTTTTTTGCACTCTGCTTTTGCAGTATGTCTTATGTACAAGAAGGGACAGAGCCATCAAAGGCATACATTTTTTTTTTAATGGCTGATGAAATCAAACTGAATGAAAATACTGTTGTATTGTAGATGCAAATTAGAAGCAAAAGTTTTGTAGCTCCAGGGTGGTACATCAGAAAAACATTCACCCAGGAATTCAATCCTGAAGACGCCAACAGACTCCAAGAGAGCAAACTTGGGTAGGAGGGATGACGTACGCTCTCCCTGTCAATCAGGGACACAGTCTGAAAACATGTGCTGGCTTCATGGGCTTTGGAGGAAGCATGTCCAAGCTCTCAGCTGCTGTGTGATAGAGAAACGCTAACTAGTGGGTATGGTAAATGGTCAAATTGGAAGACAAATGGGGGGAAAAAATCCCAAGTGGTGGTTCCTACAGAGCAGTAATCACCAACCCTGTTCCTGGAGATCTATCTCACTAAACATTTTAGCTCCAACCATTATGACTTAATGATGGTCAGGACTATGTCTTCAGGGAGGAAGATCTCCAGGAACAGGAACAGGATTGGTGACCACTGCAATAGAGGTTCACCAGCATTGGGAACATTGTGATTTCCATATAGTGGTGTTCAATCTAAGATGTTTCTATGTTATGAAATTCCAGGTAACAAATAGTCAATAAACAGTGCAAGTTCTAAAAATATAGTGAAAACAATGATAACTCTGATTTATGGCCCCAACGTGCAGTAGATCACGACAACCTCGAAACATCTCACCGATCTTGGCTCAACTTCATACACTGTTAATGGGCACAGAAGACCTGAGACTCTTCAACTCTTCAGCCTTTAAATATTGCAATGGGTTCCACTTGGAACTCAGTACAAAAAGCACAGAATCAAAGCTCTGGTTCAGGAGGGAGCAGTGCTATAATTATTCATTATTTACAGCTAGCTACATTAATATGAAAGGGATTGGATAGCGGCATATAGCGGGAGATTTCAGAATAGGTGAAGAGATTTCTGAGAGACCATTCCCACTGTGAAAGACTGCAAAGCACCTCAATCACCCATGGAGGCTCCCCTATCCATGAGGTCATCTCTGACATCTGCAAGATCATAACCTTTGCCCCTACTCTAGAGCACGGCGCCAATCACATGAGCGCTTTTAGTCTATATTCAACCTTTAGGCATATGTGGGTTGTGCTCTAGATGTTTGACATTTGGTGCAGACTTCACCGCTTTGCTAGTCTTATGTTCCAATCAGAATGCAGCTAGCTTGCTAGGTGGGCAGCATTTTGGCCTGCTTTCAATATAATAGCTATATCTTATCTAAAGCAGCTTATTTTGGCCAGCATCACATGTCTCCTACTTGGAGTAGAAAATTTCCTAATGCTTGTCAAAAAAATGGCAGACAAAAATGTCACTCTAACTAAGGATTCATTTACAAATTAAAGTATTTAAAATCCAGCTATGTTGTATTTGTCTTCATATTTGCATTTCTGGATGTCAGAACCGCAGACACCCCATGATCAAAATGAACTAGCTAATGTAATGCAACTTCACAGCTTATGCAGCTAACTTGCTAATCACTAAGGCAGGCTAGCCTGCTAGTCAGCTATATTATTTAGCAGAAACAGAAGCTGTGTTCAGCAACTGGAGATAAGGTGTTGGCTTTCTGCCCTTACAGATAGACCAGCTTCCTGCGGATTTTTCCACTGTCCTTTGGGCGTGTGTGTGTTGCGTGTTTTCAGTGAGTGCTTTAGAAAGCAGTCCGTCCCCGCTGTCTGCGCCTGTCTGCCTGTGCAGCTCTGGAGATGAACCATGTGCTTTCCTCAGGCTTCTCAAACCCACCTGAGAGCTTTCAGGCCAGACCCGAGTCTTTACCAGAAACAGAACCCAATGCACACACCATCGTATTTGGCACCCTGATGTCCCATGAGTGGCTATGTGCTTTCTGAAGATAGGCTCTGTTTTTCTGCAGCGCTGAGCGTTCTTTCTCCGAGCTTCGAGATCTGTCGGCCATTTTGTGAAAAATTTGAGGAGAAAGAGAGAGTGTAAGAGAAAAGGTGAAATTGACACTAGGAAGGGGACGGGGAAGATAAAGACAAATAACTAGGAATAAGGGTGTTTTCAGGAGCTTTTTCCGGGAAATGAGGAATTTCTTTTCAGCCGAGTTCCCATCACATCAACATAGTGCTGTGTTCAACTAAAATTTGTAACTCCAAATATCTAAATTTCTGGTTAGGAAAAAATTGAGGAGTTCAGAACATGATGTCAGATCTACGTGACATCAACAGTAAACAAAGTTGCGCTTTTTAAACAGTTCATAGGCCATAGTTCCTGGAACTTTTTCACAACCAGTGCTAGATTGGGTGTTTGACCCAGACCAGGAACTACTGGGGGTGGAGCTTCCCACATTAAACACTGCATATTGATCTAGTGTGAGCATTACCACAGACTAGTGTTTTGAAAACCTGTGTTTAGCTAACTGTTTTTTATATCAGAGATGGTATAGCTGGCAAACGTCACCGATCGGCCAGGAAATCAGCCTCTTCTCAGTCTCCTGAGATGGTAAGAATAAATTCCTGAAAAAAGTTGTCCTAAACATGTTAATTAGATTTTTTTGCATGCTGAGGAAAATAACTGACATTAGATTCCATTCAACATCATTTATAAGAACAATAACGTTGATAACATTATGATATCCATCACTTTAATAAAATAAAAAACAAAGTTGCAAACCCTACTATAGCTATGCTTCACAGATCCCAGATTGAAAACCACGGGTTTAGAGAATGAGTAAACCAAATCACTCTGAAGATTATGAGTGTGTTTGTCATTACTTTGGAGTTAGTTTGGTATGTAAATGATAGCCTGGTTTATTTTCGTGAATTTTTAGCCTTCTAACCTCTTGACTATGTGTTTTTGAAGAGTTTTGTCTTTCAAGATTGAAGATTCATGATATCTTATTGGCCATGTGCGACGAGTGCTTTGTGATTCTTACTCGTTTCGGCTTACTCGGTTACACAGACAGAGCAAACACAAGAAACACAACGTGAAGAGCAAATAAGCAATGGCGTTGCGTTTTTCAAATATCTCATTCTGGACTGCGTTTGGATGTTGTGTTTGTGAATAAATCTCTCATCCTTCTATTTTCCTGGTGTTACAACTGGGTACATTTGAAGGAGAAGTGGTTTGTCTGGTGCCAGAGACAGTTTAAGTACAGAATCAAGAAATACTGACTGTATGTGAGTAAAAGTGTGGTTAATGTATCAAAATTGAATACTCAGTCTAAAGAAAGGAGGCACAATCATCTTAAATAAAAGTCAAAAACATCTAAATCTAAAAATAAGTGTTAAAAGAGTAAAAAGTTGTTTTTTTTTCACTATCCTGAAACACTGCACTTGGTCAGCAATAAAAATGGACAATAATTCCCCATCCACAGGTCAAAATTACACATACAGTGTCAAAGCTATGTGTACAGTATATCTGATATTTGGTTAAATGTCCCTTAGCAAGTTCTACCTTGACCAGATGCTTTTGGCAGCCATCAACAAGCTTCTGCCAGAATTCTGGCTGGATATTTGACCACTCTTCTTGGTAGAATTGGGAGAGTTGTGTGTATCTCCCGGCACGGACCCGACTTTTCAGCACAGTCCATATATTTTCAATAGGGCGGAGGTCAGGACTTGCTTTAAACTTAATGTTATCCTGCTTTATCCGTTCCACAACCAGCTCTGATGCGTGTTTAGGGTCATAGTCGTGTTGGAACACGCAATTGTGTCCAAGTTTCAACCGTCTAGCTGACGGTTTGAGGTTCTGCTGAAGAGCTCCGAGGTTCTTCATTATTCCATCCACTTTGTGCAATGCACCAGTTCCACTGGCAGTAAAACAGCCCCAGAGCAAGATGCTACCACCACCATGCTGAACATCTGCTACAGGGTTCCTCGGTTCCTCTGCTCAATGTGACCAAACAACTCAATCTTTGTCTCATCTGACCATAACACTTTCCTCCAGAAGGCTTTTTTTCTTTGCCCATGTGCTCAGCTGAAAACTTTATTCATGCTTGAAGGTGTTGATTTTGGAGCAGGAGCTTCTTTCTTGGACAGCAGCCTCTCAGTCCATGATTATGTAAAACTCTCTTGACTGTAGATGGTGTTCTAGCAGCTTCCAGTTCATGGCAGGTCTGTGCCTTGATGGTTCCTGGTTGTTCCTGACCATCTGAACCAATTTCCTCTCAGCTGAGGTGACAATTTAGGTCCTCCAGGCCTTGGCAGAGTTGCTCCGCCTCCCATTAACTTGTACTTGTCAAACAAACCCTTTTTATGTTGTGCACAGAGAAGCTTCCAGCTGTAGTCAATCATGATCACTAACAGGAAGTTCAGAGGCCTTGGCCATGTTGGAACATTCAGCACCACTGAATGAATAATCTAAGTGGGTGTACATATATTTTTGTGTGTGTAATTTAGACCATGTGTTGATTTCAGAAGAACCCAAAATCAATTAAAATTTGTGCACCAAGTTCTTCATTTTTTTCCTAGTAAAGATGTATGTTGTACAATCATGAAAGAACAGTTCAAAGAAATCACTGAATGTCCATGATGTCCATGATGACTGTATGTAAACGTCTGACCTCAACTGCAAGTATTATTATAGATTTTATTAAATATTAAGACTAACTGGGTTTCCTGTTAGTTAGTTTTTGAATTTTAAACAAAACCCCTCATGTCACCTTCAAACTCACCGTAAAGGTCTTTTTTGTGTACCAGTCTATGCACACAGCCGAGAGTCAGACCCGTCTCAGCGCTCATGCTAACGATCAGCTCAGATGCTGAAAATAGTGTTCCGTGGATGCATTTTGATTAAATAACACCGCAAGAGTAAACACTATCATTAAAGCAAAATGGGTATGATCGCAATACTAAGAAACTCTGAAATTGATGTAAATATTTCAGAGATTCTACTTTTTACTCATGTTGTCAATAATATTATTTGTAATAAAAACTAAAGACTACAAAATCGGAGCATTTTCACTGGTGCTCTCAGACTTTTGGACCCCACGGTATGCCTGTGCTTCTTCATGTAGCCGACTCATTTGCGAACGGCGTGTCGGAAACGTTTGTTGCGTCGCTGTACTTTTGCGTCATAGATCGCACAGGCTGTTTCTGTTATTTCAGGCTTCTCATTGGGCACACAAACCAATCGCTTGTCCAGCATGTGTAGTTCTCACTTACAGGATGTCCTGGAAGTGTTTCATTCTTAAGAATGTAGAAATATTGCTCATGTAGTGAGGGAGGAAATTAAAACAGTACAGGAAAAAGAAGAGACGAAAGGAGATGAAGAAAGGAAGTCTCCTCGTCTAACCCAGACTCGCCAACTCGTTTGGCTTGACGTTCTTGGCAGATTTCAGGAAAGTCTAAGTGTTCAGTTTTATTAGGACTCCGTAACACTCCAAGTGGTAGTGTTTGGGCCCGTTTCCAATTCAGATCTCCCTGACTCAAAGCATTTATGTCTTACATGAAGTCCTCCTCTCCATTCTCCTGTCAATCACATGGTCAGATTTTACCCAGGACGCTGTACAATTGACCTTTTTTTCCTTCAACTTCATGCTCGTCACACTAATTTTAAAACTGTCCTTTCCATTTCATGCTCTTTTAGTTCTTCGGGGACTATATTTAGGCGGAGACCCACAGGAAGTCCGAAAGTTCAAAAGGCCCCTGATTGGAGCCGTGATTAAAAAGAGCTCGCCGCTTAAGCGCTTGCCAGAAACTTCCTCGCTGGCTGTGAGCGCTGCCTAAGAGCTGACACAGAACATCCAACACGGCTCTCATTACAATGACATGCGATACGCTTTATGCACAGTTTAGAAGTAATTGGAACTGACTCCCAAAAGGTGTAGGAGGCATGAAATTCCCTAAACGGCATGCTGCGATTCTACAAACCCCAAAATTCCTACAATCACACTCATGCTGTGTTTATTCTGCTTTTCGTTACCGTGTCTAGAAATGTGACACGTCTAGAACGGCCATGCGGTTTTATATCTTTTGCCCTGTTATGAAATATCAAGAACACAACTTTTGAACATTTTCTGTAAATCATTATCTGTAGGACGATACGGATTAAAATCTGTCATGGATCGTTGGCTTTTACTGAAGTCAGTCAAAAGAATCTATCTTATAAAAGATAGCTGAATGACAGAGAAGAGTGGGATATCGTGCGTTAAAAGGAACTTGTATAGATTTACCAGAGAGAAGGCGATTGCCTGTTTGTATTTAAGGAGTTGTAAGGAAAGGTATGAATGCTAAACCAATCTTATATTTTATAACTATTATTAAGCATTAAAACATTGAAGATTACAGAACCTGGACACAAAGATTTTAAATAATAATACAAACCCGAAACAACACGTATGAGCTGACTAGGTAAATGAAACGACACAAACGAAGAAACGAGAAAAGCGAAGCAAGCACCAGCAATGACCGAGAACACAAACCAGTGTGATGAAGTAATAAGAAGAGACATGTGACACAAATAACAGACTGAACTAATGAAAACCAGTGAACTAACAGAGGAGGAGAAAATGAAATTAAAGCAACAACAAAAGCTGTAAAAACAAGCAACGCAGTAACTTTCCATATAAGCGGGGAAGCTCGTGTGTGTCAGCAGGGCCCACAGTGCAGCTCCATGACTGGCCTTCCTGAGGCCCTGTTTCTACCCAAGAGGCTTTTCAGCTCCAGCATCATGTTCAAGTGCGGCCTCAGCAGTGTCTGAAAACGGGTTCAGCCGCTTGCTCATGGAGCCGGTGTGACTAAACTAACTGAGAAGGATTGGATGGTGATGTGCAACCCGTGGCTCTGAAAGCACCATTTCACAAGTCCACTAGTCCGTGCAACCCCTACTGTGCAAAGTCATTCAATTCAGCTTTTTGGATTTTAATCATTTTGTCGTTTCATCATTTAATCAGTTTGCTCCAGTTTCCTCCTACAGTCTAAAGACATGCAGATTGGGTCAACTGGCTACGCTTAGTTTATAATTAACCAAGAGAATCCAGGGAAAGATAAGTCAAGCTCCCAAGACAACAGCAATAATAATAATAATAATAATAATAATAACAATAATAACAATAATAATGACAACATCCTCTCTGGATTCCCGTTGTCACATCCAACTCCATGGCCAATTAACAATCCGCTCCGGATCCGGCCTGGAGTTACGTCTCCATATTAACCTGTACACTAGCACACCTGTTTCCTCTGTATTTAAGCAGCCTGTTTTTCATTTCTGCCTCCTCATTGCTCTGTTTTGACCTTTACCTGTGTTGATTATGATCGTGCCAGACGTTACATCGATCACCTCATTAATAATCTCACCCGTTTCCACAACTCTGAGCACTTTTCTATCTTTGGTGTATTATCCCATTTTTTTCTTCTTTTTTTTTTGCACTTTTTCTGCATCGCCTCTTGATTTCTGAGTTTGTTTGCCTGCCTACCGTTCCAGCAGTTTATGGGGTTTGCCCGAGGATTTGGATTTATTAATAAAGAAGCTCGCGATTACATCCACCCGCGTGTGTCCCCCGTAGACGTGTTGACAAATATCACTTACCGACTCTCATGGCTCTCATGACTCTCTTAACAATTTTTTATAGTTAAAATCCAACACCCTACACCGTGGTATGAATAAATAGAGTGTAACCTTTCAACTATTTGCAGGGACACATTTGAAAGCTGGAATTTCATCCATGCTTGAGTTCATCTGAGTTCTTCTGGATAAGCAAGACAAATAAAATATGCTTAAAAAAGAAACAAAAAGCTTTCTCACACACGGTCTGGGAACGAGACGGGCGTTCTGACCTCGCCAAAGAAGAAGCCATCGCCCGGTGCATGGCCTACATTTCCCGCGATTCCTCACCACACTCCTTTGACAGTATAGTTAGGAGAATGAAAAGTGAGAATCTGTGTAGCTCATACGACGTCTCAAATTAGAGTCTCCCTGCCTTGCAGGTCTGGTTGCAGTGAGGTGGTGTGTTAGTGCCTCCGGGAGTGTGTATGTCACCTAGCGAAGAGGCTATACACCAGGAGCCATGACAAGCTTGACAGAATGTGAATTACGACCCCAAATGAGGTCAATTTTATATCTGACCTCACTCTGATGCTCCTTATATAGGCCGAGAAATGAAAGGCAGATAGTCTCCATGCTTATGTCATCACGTAATTAGGTAATGGGGTCCGTCTTTCAGTCCGCGGTCACAGGATACCACGTAACACGATTCTTCCAAACTGCTCATCGTTCATCCCAACCCAGATCTATCAATCTGCTCAGCAGCGCAGCACTCTCCCCGAACTGCAGCACAATCAGACGTCTCCTTCCATTTTGTCCCGCTCCTGTTTGTCAGTACATAATAAATATCACCTAATCCACGGCCGGGTCTGCTTTGACCGCCAATTTCCTCAGGCGGATACACACATGTCGCTGAGCAATAAATCAAAAGCCTGCCTCTGATTGGTCCTACTCAACAAGCTGATGGTGATGTCATCAGCATGAGACCATCACCACTTGCTTATTTGAGCGATTCGATCAATTCATCAGCTCCAGTTTGTCCACGTCTGTCATCAGACTACCATGGCCACGCCCACTTCTCTGAGGAAATTTACTGGCCCTGACCTGCTTCCTGTTTGCCCCCGATTTCTTTCCACTCTTTCACCTGACCTGTCTTTAATGGGTTATTTGTTTTTGTTTTATTCTCTTGCTGGAGTGATTTTCTGTACATCTCCATCCCTGTCCAGTCATTGGTTTGTTACCTGATTGTGTTCACCTGTTCTGTGTTAGTCATTGATTAGTTTGTCTATGCATAGCTATATCAATCCATAGGTTGCCTGTTTCCAAGTTTGTTTTATTTTGATTGTGAATTATTCACAAAGCGATTTTTACACACGTACATCCCGCCTCTCACTGCACATTACTAGCCTTCTGACCTTTGGATTATTGTTTGTCTTTCAGATTGTGTAATGATCTTACTCTGGACTGTATTCGGAAAGCGTTTGTGGATAAATGTCTTGTCCTGTCATTGCCTCGGTGTTACAACTTCGCAGCAGACAGGATCACTGAGTCATGAGTAGAGATAGACCAATCCTTCTGGCCTACCATTCGAGTAAAAACAGTCAGAATCAGATTCTTACACAGACACACGCGCAGATATCCAGCGCTTTTCTGTAGTTATGAAGAAATGTACATGCACTGTAACCCTGAAAACTAACTCTTTTGAAACAGCCATTTATAGCTGAATACACTCAGACACATAAAGCAAAAGCTTTTATTAAATAAAAGGTCCAATCTCAAACCATTAATGGGAAGGTTCTACACAGAACCCTACAACAATGTTTCATTAACAGAAAGTGTTTCAAACCAGCTGTGGTGTAAAAAGGTAAGAACCCTAATGTATAGAAAGAGATTTTTGAAGAACCTTTTCTTTTTCCCAAGAGTGTATGAACATAACAATCTGGGTGTAACCGAAAGCCGCAAAACAGCACAAGAGGAACACACACACACACGCGCGCACACACACACACACACACACACACACACACACACACACACACACACACACACATAAGGAATATATGACTTGGCCTTTCCTATAAAAATCCTGAGGCAGTGCTCCTACTGTAGTGTCTCGGGTCATGAAATCCACACACACACACACACACACACACACACACACACACACACTGACCTGGGAGAAGCTGAGTCCGTTCAGCGGGTGACACTGCTCCTCGACGTCCTCCACAGCTCCGGTCTTCTTGCCCATGCGCTCAGCCTCGCGGGCGAGGTACAGGTCGAGCACAGGAGCTCCACGCCACCTCACGTCCCACTCCGTCAGCGAGTTCACCATCAGCATCACCCAGACGGGCCGCTTGCGCTCCCAGTCTCCTGCGATGGCCTTGAACAGGTAGTCAGCGTAGAAGCGCTGCTCGGCCCTCACCCACGCCGGCATCATGTGTCTCACGTAGTCCAGGTGGCGCTTGAGCCGGAGGTAGATGTCCCGGGGCAGCAGACTCCTCAGGCTCTCGCCGTTAGGTAAGAGCTGACAGCTGGCCAGCTTGGACACGGTCACAGGGTCGGTGAGGTCCAGCTCGAAGAACACGCTCGTGCTGCTCTGAAAGGCTCGCTTGGAGCTCTCAGGCACAAAGTCCCACACGCGTGTGTACGGCACATGGATGGTGCCGAACAGGTAGGAGGGCGGCTGAGGCGGAGGACGCTTTATTGTCCAAAGGAACGAGTTCAGCTCTCTCTGAGGACGAGGACACATGAGAGCGACCGTGTCAGAGGGGAGTACAATCATTTCATGAGGAATTTATTGGTAGAGTTAAAGACATGATCAGAAAGATGTGAGTTCAAATCCCAGGACAATCACCTAAATATGGTTTATAACTTTTCAGCTCTGGGCTCCGATACATTTCTGTCTCATTTCTAAGTTATTAAAACATAAATATAAAAGTGCTTTGAAAAAAGTGAATGAAATGAATATTTTATTAATGTAATAAATAAATATTTCTTGATATATAATAATAATGGTTAGGGGTTAGTATATATATAGGGGTTAGTTTATAATGTAAAATATAAATATATATCTAAAATAATAATGATTATTCTTGTGGTTGCTGTTGTTGTTGATGTTTCTATTGTTGTTTAGAACTGCAATCTCTTACTCTTTCTCATTATAACTATGTTATAGCTCAGTTCTTATAAAGAAAGATTATATAAATTAATATTAGTACGTAAATAATAATACATTTTTGGTTTTTAAAATAATAAGTGGCATTAAATAAATAATTCAAGTAATCTTTTTTTTTTTTTTTTATCAAAGTTGCCACAAATCAAAGTTAGGCAATTTTTTAATATATATTTTTTACAGTTTCTTCAAATACGTATGTCCAGCTGGCCCTTTTTTAAAAACTACTATAATAAACTGTAAATCTTCACATTTTAGCACGTGACATTCACTGTGCATTCATTATGAATAAAACAATTTTATTCTGCTTGGTTTTAGATTCTTTTACTCATTTCAAGCTTTAAATAATTAACTTATAAATTCTTCTTTTCTGAAATAAATGCTTGAAATGCTACTGACTGTCAAATAAACATATTTGCCAATAAACAAGTACTGAAATGAACAAAAATGTCTGTGAGAGAATCTATTGTAAATAATGAAACTGTCAAAAGAGTGTAAATAATTATTGTTAATTCAGATTTGGCTTTCGGTATTGCAACACGGTGATTCATTTGAAATAAATCTTCCACTGTGATTAATAACTCCACACATCAACGAGTGTAAGGGACGCAGACGATCCTGCTGAACGCAGAAAGTGCTCACGGAGTACGCAACTGAAACCCCAACAAGAAAAAACACACACACGCACACACACACACACACATGTGGTTAAAATTCAAGCTGGCCACTTGAATCCCGACTTTTATGCCGGACTGAAGTCTGAAAATCTGTGTTTCATAAAAGCGCTCCAGTGTTCAGCTCAACTGCTCTCAGAACGGAGTTTTAGACAGACAGACAGACAGACAGATAGAAGGATGGACAGATGAACAGAAATGAAATCAGACAGACGCAAAGACTGAAAGCAGCCTAAATGTCTTTTTCATTATGACATCACTGGCATACATGGAGGCGAAAAATATCCTTTCTTCCTCAAAGGGAAGTTCTACTAGAGTTCTCCATATCTGATAGAGAAACAGAGCAGTTTTATCTGAAATATTTAAGACTTTCCTGAGCGGGACTACTAAAGCTTTATCTATCTATCTATCTGTCTGTCTGTCTCTTTGTTTGTATACTTATCTGTTTACTTACTTACTTATCTATAAATGTATTTATTTATTCCAGAGTACACTTTTGAAGTAAGTGCTACGATCTTGAACTTGCGAGTGTGTTTCCAATTTTAAACAAAAAATTACAGGCGTTAAATAAATTCACCACTCAATCTTAATGTCAAAACTTGATTTAAGTCATTTTAACACCAAAGATATTAAATGATATCATTAAGAGCTTGTTCTGTTCTGTATGATTTATTTTACTGCTGCATGTGTTTATTCCTGTGGAAGAGTTCACTAAACACTGTGGGAACGTTAAGTCTTTTGTGTATCCTGTTAGGAGAAAAACATCACTAATCATGCTCACGTCATCCATCACTGCAAACCTGCAGCACTGATAGGACGGGAGATCTCACACACAACCTGTTTTATGATGTGATTTCTACGAGCTGACCTTTGTGTAGGTTTTCACTTTTACTGAAACGTCACTTCCTTATTTAAAAAAAACACCACAGAGACTCGTAGAAGTGCGCACGAGGGCCCCGGACTCATTTATGTGCATTCCATCATCATCATCACTTTCCTCTGTCACATCAGCTAAAGAGGAGAACGAGAGAGAAAGAAATATTCCACTTGGCTCCAGAGTTTGTTTCTTTTAGCGAAGATGTGACAGGAAACTGGCTGCGTGCCTCTGAAAGTTGTAATTGTTTTAGCAAATGTTTCCATGGGATGTAATAATAATAATAATAATAATAATAATAATAATAACGTTTTTTCTACAGAACAGATTTTACATCATAATCATGTTTATTCAAAATTTTCTTGTTTAATTTTAAGAATTATAGTTGTATTATTAATCCGTCTTATCATCATTATTGCATTATTATAATAATTTTGCATGCAAATCTTTTCCTCGACAGAAATACTAAGCATGCACTAAACACACCACTCAGTCAGTCACTCGGTCAGTCGATTAATAAAGTCGAAAGCGAGATACAGGGAACTTCGCTTGTTTTGTCAAATCTAATCAAAATGTGGGGGTTTTTTTAATCATTTTTATGCAACAGAAATTCACTTCTGTACGTCGCTATGGATACGGCCATCTGAAAATGGAAATAAATGGAAATGTTAAATAGTAATACATCCGAAACAATTCTATATTAATAAATGAGTCAATACGATTTACTCGATTATTAAAAAGAAGAAGATTTACTCCAATAGCACTTTTCATTTTAGTTCCCTAGTTTGTAACGCTCTTAATAAACCTCAGTGAACGTTAAACTTAATGACTGCAATAAAAGAAATAATTTAAAGAAACAGAATGGAAGTAATTGCAGGCACATGCACAAAGCTAATCTGAATGAAATTGTAGACTATAAAAATGTAACTAGAATGAATGATTATTAATGATACTTTCTTTCAAATGAAATTTCTACTTTTTTAATTCCTTGGGAATTTAGAAACACTAACAGCTCTCAGTTTCACTAATGTGACACTTCAAGTTCAAAGCGACTCCTGCAGGTCATGATGATGGTGATGGTGGTGGTGGTGATGATGATGATGATGATGAAGTTTTGCTCTTACCGTCTCGTCCTTGCTGCAGTGTTTGGGTTTCTCC
>JAQQZU010000039.1:2153165-2201641 GCA_030068025.1 Parauchenoglanis punctatus
CTACACTAACTCCTTCATCCTACACTAACTCCTTCATCCCACACTAACTCCTTCACTCTACACTAACTCCTTCATCCCACACTAACTCTTTCACTCTACACTAACTCCTTCATCCTACACTAACTCCTTCACTCTACACTAACTCCTTCATCCCACACTAACTCCTTTACGCTACACTAACTCCTTCATCTTACACTAACTCCTTCACTCTACACTAACTCCTTCATCCTAAACTAACTCCTTCATATTATCTTTTCATTCTGAATAAAGTGAATATATTTGGTAACATTTCTAATCTATATAAAATCTATATATATGAAAATGACTTTTCAAATTTTTTATTTATTTTAATTTGCATAAAACAGCTGGATGGAAAGCAGCTGGATAATGCCTTCTAGTGTCAGAATGCGCCGAAAGCAATATTTGAGCTTCACGATCGCTACCGTTTATT
Source organism: Parauchenoglanis punctatus (assembly GCA_030068025.1). Classification (NCBI taxonomy): domain Eukaryota; kingdom Metazoa; phylum Chordata; class Actinopteri; order Siluriformes; family Auchenoglanididae; genus Parauchenoglanis; species Parauchenoglanis punctatus. Next base: position 2,153,617 of record JAQQZU010000039.1, read on the forward strand.
TACAAGAGAAAAAAAAACATTGGCGCTGTTCTGTCTGTGTACTTCCAGCACTTCAAGCCTCTAGGCAGTGTGGCTGGTTCAGGAACAAATATTTAGAACCAAAAACCACGTAGAATGTTTAACAGTGGGGGGAAAATAGCCATACCACAGTCCCTTGGTCCCATGGTAGGCTACACTTTTTTTACATTACAAACCCGCCCACAGTCCCTTCACTTCCTGTCCGTGTAAATCACTAGGCGTCGTTTTAGAAGGTCACTGACTTCCAGCTGCTTCTTCGCGTCACAAAGCAACTAAACAGAATTAACTGTTAATTTACTGCTTCCTTAACAAACCTCACTGCCATTATGGAGAATTAAACCTGAAGTGTGCTTACAGTGCATTATGGGTAACACACACCGTTCCTCAGCCAGTGAGAATGAGTGTACGGGACTGAGCGTGAGTGGCAGATTGAGAGAGAAGTCTCTTTATTTTGCTTCTTGCTGGCTTGAATGGCTCTATTAATTGGGTTTTTTGACTGTTATTCTCCCTGAGAATGTTAATCGGATCCACATCTGCCTCTTTTCACATCCTTACACTTTGTGTGTGTGTTAGGGGACGTTTTAGACCAAAAGACTGATGAAATGGACTGTAATGTGTGTTTGATGCTCTCAGGCGAGAAACAGGTGTGTGGATGTTCTGTGTTGCTCTGATCACCTGCAGATGTGATGACCTGGCGAAACTGCGCTGTCTGATTTGGTCAGTCTCAGCTGTGTTTGTGAAAAGTGTGAATTATGTGTTTTTTAAATGTGTGTGAGTGTGTGTGTGTGTGTGGCTGTAGGACATTCCTGGAGCCGTGACAGCTCATGTAATCCATAAAGAGCAGATGTGGATGCGATTGGTTTAAATGTTCAACAAACACTTTCTGTTCAAATCAACGTCTGGGGACGTTAAAAAGCTCAGGAGCGGACGTCAGGCGAAGTGTGTATGTGTGTGTGTGTGGCAGGGGGTAGGAACATCTGACCATTTTGACCTTGCAGAGACATTTGTCTGGTCCCTGTGACGAAAACTGCTTTTCTGCAAACACTGAGGTTAATATTTAGGTGTAGCTGATTAATTAGCGGAACTCATAACTATGTTAATGGAAGGTCCTCACAATGATAGTAAAACACACATAAGTGTGTATAAACACATAGCTGTTTTATAGCACAAAAAAACCCACAGTTATCATCATTCGTATTTATATCCATTTACATACCATTCATGCTGAGCTCTTCGATCGGATTTTGCTCAAACAAACAGTCTGTCTGGCTGAATGAGTCACATCTTTCGCCTCGTAGGCCTTCGCGTCCTGTTTTCTATTCCTGCCCGCTGACGACTGACTTTCGGACCTTTGAACATTTCCCAGTTTGTTTCTTTAAATCTCACGTGTTGAGTATCATTTACCAGTTTCTGTTCCAAAATACTAGCTGGCATTTTCATCTTTTCCATATTTATTTAAATATTTGTGTCATTGCTTAAATCTGGGCTGTTCGTGTTCGCATGTCACATTTGCATGACCTTAATCTATTCTCCAAAGATCTCTTTGTTTCCCGTCTTATGAGCTGAGAGCCTCCTACTGGTCACTTGTAGTCATGATGAGTGCCTAAAAAAATGAGCCATTTCCACCCAGTCATTTTGAATTTAACCTAAAATAAGGCAAAGTCAAACACAAAGAGAAGGCACATGACCAGCAGGTGATGATAAACAGAGAAGGAAACTAAAACAATGACCAAACGGCTTTGATAAGCTTTCAGTTGTGCAGATGTGGACTCTTTTGGACAGAGATGAAGAGCTTTGTCTTAATCAGGACGTGTCCTGTGCTTGAGCGTGTTCAGCCAGCTTAGGGTTCACGTCACTGGTCACTGTTCCATCCTTATTACATGGGTAACGTGTTTATCAACGTGTGGTATCAAGATATGTATATTTTCATGAAAATAGCACCCTTGAAAGATAAATGGTGTCAATAGACAAAGAAGAGATTTCCTAGTGAGCGCTAACTAATCAGAAACAGTCATGGCGTATATGTTATTGCGCCTCAAGGACTGACTTAAACTGTTCCTTTTAACGTCTGTTTCTGATCCGTACTATTTTATTAAGTCCAGCATCTTGTGTACGACCATTACGGTTATCTGTTTTGCATCCTAGATGTCCTATAAATATCTAGCAAAGGCGTTTTTCTCATTTATTTTAAATGGCGTTGTGAAATAACTAAGGTTTAAGAGAAACACCGTGTCTGAAGTTCGTCTGGGCCTCGAGCTGACTGTAGTAAATACGAACACTTTCACTTCATTTTTTCATCACTGCATTTCTAGCTCAATCACCTCAGAAACTCTCAAGCACAAGGGAATTCCCGCATGATCTTTCCCTCCGTAAACAATATCAGTGGCATCCTGTCACGCCCATATTGAGACAACGTCACTGCATGGACACGCCCACAGCCATGTAAAAACCATAGCCATTAAGATTCACGTCTAGGAACAGCCCAAATGATGTCGCTCCGCTTGTCTCATCATGCACCTTCTCTCTCCTGTCTACATTTCTCCCCGTCACATCTTATTATCCGTCATCATCGCAAAAACGTCTTCAACTAAACCCTTTCCTCACACCGGCTCCTTGTAGCTCTTTCATCCCTCAAGTCACGTTCTCACAGCCACTTTCAGGGTGTTTTCACACTTGACCCAAATACCGAACGATCTTGAGCTTGATTAGGGGCGGAGCTCAAGATCACCAGTTTGCATCCACATAGAAGAATGTCTTCTGAACCACAGCTCGATTGGCCAATTCCACATGTCAGTTTTGCACATACATGTTTGCAGAATGTTATGCACTAGGCTCATCTGTTTGCTGTTTCTTTATGCGTTCCTGTGGTACCAGCACTCAAGCAACAAAGAACCACACTTTTTAGATGAAGGGCAAGTCATAATGCAAAGATACCTGCAACTCGCAACGCTCTCAGGGCAAGTGCTCAACCTCAAAGTTGAGCTAATTACAGTGCTATGAAAATCTGGTTTTATTTACTGTATCAATAACCATAATATCCATTTCCCTGGCTTCACAAAAGTAGAAAGAGTAAACAACACGACAAATTGAGCCAATCAGTTACCCAAGTTGACATGCAGCCCTGAGCGAGGACGATTTCAACACCTGATGACGAGCATACCGCAGTTTTGTTGGCTGTTTGTAACAGGACCAGGGACTGGATCTCTGAACTGCTTCTGGGCTTTGCAATTTGCAATTACACCAAACCCAAAATTGTGAACAAGACCTTACTCAGTCTCTCTCTCTCTCCCTCTCTCAAGGTTTCCAGGCATCCCCACTCGGTCTCTTGTGGGCTGCAGATGATCTTCCTCTCAGCGACCACACACACGATCTTTCTTTCTCCCACTTGAGAATCACAGACAGAATCACAAAGAGTTCACTCTCTTAAAGATCCCAGATGTTCTTGTTCTCAGTCTCTCACACAAGGATCTCAGTCTCTCTCTGTCACACCCAAGGATCGCACCTCCTCTTAATAAATGACCACAGCCTCATTTCCTTTCTCGCAGCATGTTATCCTTCATCCTCACCCTCCCTTCTGTTCACCCTGACCCTGCTGCAGTCTACAGGCTTATAATCCCTTCTAATCCCTTGTGATCCCTACTCTCAAAGTCCACCTAAAGCAACAAGCTCGAATGTGACATGTCTTCCCCGTTTACTCACACCTAGATCAGAAGTAAAACGATATTGACCCCTGCTACAACGTGAACTTTCATCCTTGCTAATCACTTAGCTCAAGTAACAGCGTGTTATCGGTGTTCATTTTTCTGGTCCTCTGTGAGAAAAATAAAGGATATTTCCTTGTCTCTGTCACCAAGTATTATAAAGTATTCATCTCCTCAACATCGCTTCATCAGCCACTTTCTCAACCATCTGTCATATATACAGTATCTCTTTCAAAAATCAAGTTTAGTCTGTCCTTCAAATCCGTCTCTGTCCAACCTGCCGACTCTCCACTTCCACTCAGAGTCTATCTGGCTATGATTAACTTCCTCAGAAAGGTCTTTCATTGGATCCCATGCTACCTCATTTAAGGACTTCCAGATCACAAATCCACCAAGACCTCCTCTTCTAGACAAATTACAGATACCTCCAGAGCAAGATACAGGACCTCGGAAAGACTTGCGTGATACAGCTTGCATTAGTGTATCTTTCATGTAAGTTCTTTAGGGATCTGGCTGTCTCACGCAACACACATCACGCAACGCACAACACACATCGCACAAGGCACACCACATATCACACAACACACAACGCATAATGCACCAACTGCAGCACATGTTATCGGAGCTCTTCCTCTATTACAATATCTTTTGACTTATTTGTAATACAATCATGTTGACACAAACTAAGCAAAAAAAATGTCATCTGGTAATTCGATTCACGTCTGACTAAATCTCTGTGACTTTACAAGCAGCTGTTGCCTCTTGTGTTGTGGAAATAGTTTTTGTCAGCCGCAACATGCTGTACTTTTTCATTTTGGTGCGTGCATCAGGAGAATTTTTATACACTTCTGGCAATCACGGGATGATGGATGAGTTGGAAAAGCCTCCCAAAAATGTAGTCAGTATGTGTCCTTATAGGACCATCAGAAAGAAAAAAGCACAAAAAAAAAAAAAAGTCAAATGAAAGCAAATGTGTGATCCGGCGGGCTTATTAATTGGAAGCTATTGTTATGCCTAAAAAAAGCATTATAAATAAATGTGCTCATGATCCAAAAATGTCATCTTCATGCGATATTGCACGCCCAGTATCACGGCTGTTAATCCCTTTATGCCTGGAGTCTTTTCCTCTTGCTGTGTTAGCCGTGACGTTGGACTGAAATCTACCTCAACTTACTGCACGTATACAGTACACCTTGCGGTTATGTCTCAACATTTAATCCAAGCTCCTGAAATAGTGACGCATGTGTACCTACACTGATGTTTCGTGTATACCAGTTCTTTATTTTTTAATTCTACTTTCTTCTTTTATTCCCAGTTCACATCCTGGGGTTTCTGCTTTAACACCACAATCTTCTCCAAACTGCTTTGCGGAGTGTGAGCCGTCCTGAGGAGTAGCACACACACTTCATTATCAGACGGTTACATACCTTACACGTGTTTAAAAATCACCCAGGACGTGCACCACGCACATTCCTGGTCCGTTTGTTTATTTTTTCTTTGAAAACTAGGCTCTGTGGGCACTTCAAACATCTCGTCTAACACCCAGCATGCCTTGCTGACACACAGCGCTGTGCTCATCGCGCCTCCATTTATCACTGTCTTCATCTGGTTTACAGTCTCGAGTCATGAGTAGTAAGTCATAATCATTTTTACCTTGGCATTGCCGGATAATTAAATACCCAGAGTTCTTAATCTACATATAGCCGGGTTTGATGATGGATGCGGCTCGTCGTTGTCCGTGATGTACCTGATTTGAGTCACGGGGTAATTTATCGCATCATTCATGGTTTGGATTAGATGTGTTAGAGCAGGAGAACAAAATCTCTGCTCGGGAAAATCTGATAAATTCAGTGTTACAACATCAAGATTAGCAAAAAAAAAGAACTCATATATATCTTTATACTGAGGTCATCTCTAAAACGTGTTTACTTGTCCCAGCTTACCGACTACGCTGATAACCAGTGATGTAAAGACTACGATCTAAAGCCCGAGCCAGAGCCAGAGCCAAATTCACACTTGACTTACACAGTTGTATGCAAAAGTTTGTGCACCCCCGACCCCATTTCTGAAGTGGAAAGAAGTAAACACAACTTCTGCAGCAGTATACATTTTAAAATATAATTTTGCCTCAAAAGTTAACGCACAGTTAACGCACCTGGCTGAAAAGTAGAAAAAGATATTTAAATAAGTAATCGTGCGGATTGAGTTTGGACACGCGAATTAAACTTGTTAGGCTTTAATTGACTCATTAAGACAGATTCTGTCAGCCAACAACCGTGGGCTGACTGTGGATCTTAAAATGAAGCTAATTGATACGAAGCAGAGGAAGCCTATAAAAGACACAGCTACCAAATTTTATAATAGGAAATACAAGCTACATGTGACTAGATGTAAGATCTTTTTTCAGTGGTTTTGTTTATGCTTTTGTAGCCGCATGTCTATGCTGAGACACTACACCACGACACCTTGCTTATACACCATGTACTTGGTGAATAAAACATCCTGATTGTGATTGTAGCATAAATTATAACTGTCTGTTAAGCCATTCTCTCCGGTGTTCATGCTGAGCGACACCAATCAGACTCCACTACACCATCAGATTCCACAGTAAAATGGAAACCGGATCCAGACGTCCTCATGGAGCTCAGGATTAAGCAGGGCTACGAGCCAGTAGCAGGGAAACAGATCTCACCCCGGAGCTCTGTCTATCCCAGGCCCGGAGAGTCAGCGGGAGGACAATGTTGTGGTTTCCATCCCGCCGGATGTCCCGGGATAGCGGGGGGTTCAAGGTTCCTCGTTGGGTTGGGGGTAGAGATGGTGTCGTTTTGGGGTCACTGTCTTGAAGAGGAGCCTGTGTGTGTGTTGAGTTGAGTGTGAGAACAGGAAGCCTCGGACACTAACGTGACATGACAGCTGAGTTGAAGCTTTCTGTAGGTTCATATATGCCTTCAGCATGTCGCTCTAAAGGAATTAATTACATTTATTTAACTGTAAATGGCAAATATAAAAGCACTCTTTCTTTTTACAAACCCAGTAACCAAAACCAGGTATCCTATATTTGTAAAGAAAGAAAAAAAACATCTCTAAATAAACAAACAAAGTAATAAATAAATACATTTTACACCGTTCTGTATAGTTTACACAGATTGCTGTATTCTAAATTAAATGTAAATGATGGACAGATGAATAAATAATGAATGGGAAAAACTTAAATATTTATCAAGCTGATAATAATAATAATAATAATAATAATAATAATAATAATAATAATAGTTGGTGGTGGTGTGGTACAGGGTAAGCAACCTTCAGCATGTTCATTTAATTAACTTTTTTTTTAATACATTTTTTAAAATATTATTAAAAAAAACAATTATCTATTATTTTTTACTACTACTACTACTACTAATAATATACTATAGACTACAATAGTGTAATTCTATCAAGACAGCATGTAAACTTTAATTTACTTTTAATTGAATAAATATTTTACTTTCTCAGTTAACCTTTTAAAAATATCCATAATAGAAAAAAAAAAAAAATCTTGCAGCAACAACAACATTCATTAGTGGCTAATATCAGAACGTGAAGAACGTCTGTGTACAGTTCTCTTTTTTTACTTTTAATTGTAAAACTGAAACTATTTTGTTTTGCTTATTACTCAGAATGTGTAAATAGATTTTTAAAAAAAAGAAAGAAAAAAGAAAATATAATAGAAAAACTTTGGAATGGAAAAAAAGTCCATTACATGTGAAAAAATGTGTAGAACCTAACATGATATGTCTAAAAAAACACACACACACACACACACACACACACACACACACAGAAATATCATGTTGTGTATATGATCCAAGAGCTTTTTTTTTTTGCTATTACATTTTTTTTTATTATTATTTGAACATTTCGAACGTTAATGCAGCATCACCTGGTGCAGCTTTGTGACAACGTCTACTGTTAAAGGTGCTCCAGAAATAACATTTGGGACAAAACTGAATTAAATTGAATTGAACTGAATTGAGAATCATTTAGCATGAGCATGTGTTGAATATGAAAATACTTTCACAAAACAGATGCTGTGTTTGCACTGCAGGATTCGGAATTGATTCAAGATTCACAATTCATATGATTCGTAATTGTATTTGTGTGTGTGCACTTGTGTGTGTGCATGTGTGTGTGTGTGTGTGTGTGAGATCTCTGTGTTAACCAGAAAAACACATTAACCTGACCACATTTCTTATGGCATCAAAGACTTGGTGAACAATGATGACCCATAATGCTGCTCAGACTCAGATCAGAGATTACACCTGTAATCAGCAGGTGATTATGCCTTTCTGGAGCTTCCCACATCTTCTGCTTTATCCTTCCCATGATCCTCTTAGTGATACGAATTGAAAAGCCATCCTTTCCGCCCTGCTGATCGCTACAGCTATCTACATAAAGATTCCTGCAAAAGCAGACTGTTTCTGCTGAAAGTCATTTTCAGAAAACACAGCATCCATTGTGGAGAGGTTTTAAAGCTACAGGCAGCAAATAATAGAAGCTGTGGATTATCATAATGTTATTGCTTTTTCAGTCAGCATGCAACCTTTTTTTTTTTTTTTTTTTTGCTTAGTAGAATCTCAGCTTAGTTCTGTCTTAGTGTGACGCTGGTTATCAGGGACAAAAACTACATTTTCAATTAGAAAATGAGAAAAGGGAGCAACAGGAGAGTCAGAGAGTCAGGATGTGCAACAGTGTGTGCCATGAGGTGGTATTATCGCACACTGTCGATTGCAAATGCATGAAATGAGCGTTTTAGTGCAGCTTAATGACTAGAGAATATGTTTGAATGTGTTTAATTATGCAAGCATTGTTTATTTATGCAAATTAAACAATATGCGCCATCCCAACTTTTTTGAAACGTGTTGCTGGCATCAAATTCAAAAGGGTACAATTAAATATGAGTTTACATGATTTGCAAATCATCCCATTATGGATTTATTTACATTTTGCACAGCGTCCCAACTTTTTTGGAAAAAGGAGTTGTATGCCTAGAATTTGGTTTGTTTTCCTTTTATATGCAAATGAGCAATTATAGTCACATTTTATCATCACAAAAGGAACGGTTCTGTTGTCACAAAATTTATATGTTATAATGTTATACATCGTGCCTCATAAACTCTAAAATTCTGCATTCTGATTGGTCAGAAAGGGTCGGTTAACTTTCTATAACAGCAGCTCTGACAGTAGTGCTGCTGCACATCACAGCTTTATATTAACATGCTCGTTCTAATGTTATCGTTTCTATCGTACCAGCTCTATGTAATCTAAGGCTAACAATTAAATTGTTATGTAACAAAGAGAAATGTAAAATGGTTGATTTGGTGAAGTTTTCTGTAAGGTGACATTTCATTTTTATGGTAAGAGCCTCCAGTGTCAGGGCTTCGTAACAGTGCTTTGTAAGGAGTAAAGTTTTCTGAAGAAGGGATTTTTGCATCGAGGTTTCTCGGTAACATGACATACTTTGGGAGTTTTTTTTGTCTCAGTAACTTCAGGAGAGAAAAAACAGGCCGGTGAAGGAACGACTGTTGAGAACTGATTGGTTTCATGGATGCTCCACAACATTAAACATAACCGTAAATGAATAATTAAAAAAAAAGAATCTTGTTATTTAATTAATAAACACTTGTAATCGTTGGAAAATCATTGTGGCGTAAGAGAAATAAAGCGCTTTGAGACGTGCTGTTATAGGAAAACGGTATGAGGCTGACACTAATGATAAACATACGTACATTATCCTTGTCTGCCTTTTTTCTGACCCTTGCTATGGATCATGACCAGGACTCCCGAATAAACCCTAATAAATACACTTTCCATTTCCATTTAACCGACTTTGACTCCACTTCAACACGCGAACTCTTTCAGACGGATTTTATTTTACTGTAATATGTAGCGTGTCACGGCAAAATACAGCATGTGTCGACATCTGTTAGAGCACGGGTTATTTATTTGCATTTGTCTGCATATCTTTCTCTCCATCTCACTCCATCTTTCTCTCGCTCGCTCTCAGTGTCCTGTAGAGAGCAGGAGAGGGAGGAAAACAAAGCCAGGCCTGTTTCTTGGCCGCCTGCATGCTGTGCGGTGTTTCTCGGAGTGCTGAAATCTTAACCGTGTTTGCACAGCATTAATTCAGAGTATTACTGAATTTCCTACACAATGTATGATTTTCTTGGCCGGTCTTTGTGTTAAAACTTTTTACACCAGTTTTATATCATGGTTGTGTGAAATGCGTACACATTTTACTCATAAATGCCAGTTTATTAAGTAGTACAGACGTACCCTCATTCAAACATCGCTGTTTCCCGAGGGTTCGTTGAATAGTTCGAGGAAAAATCCATTATGCAATACTTGCATTTTTATCTTCATGGGTTAGCACCTTCCATCAACATGTTGGTCTGTTTTCACTTTAGTTAAAGGTTTCCTAGGTACAGCCTTCGCTTCAAGTCTACCTAATGAGAGCATTGCAGCAGAGCTTTAGTCCTTTCATCTATTTAGTCCAGCTCTCTTGCCTCCTCATCTGTACACACTGCTCAAACACATTAGGGGTAATTAGGGGTTTTAGAGGCAATCCAAACCATGCTGTTGTAATCCATTAAATCACATGCGGTCTGAATTTTACACAGACGATCCACAGTCGAGGTCAAAACAGTTACCAAAAAAATAAAGACAAATATGTGAAACAAGAAAACAAGACTCAGTGATATACACTATACAGAAATGTGAGGCAATGCTAGGAAGAAACAGCAGGGTGTATATAACAAACCCATTTAAGGGTAAACACGGAACAGGAGAACACATTCAGATAACAGACCAATAACATTCATGTTTGTTTTAATTTCTTACTCCCAACGTCTCACCTGAGCTTCTTATTTTGTGTTGTTTTGTTTTTATGCACTTTTTTGTTTTTTTTGCTGATTCAACTTTTCAGATCTCTGATGTGACCAAAAGAAAAATCCCATTGGTGGAAGCAGTTTTTGATAATGGCGACATGCTGTTCCACTTCTGTTAGGATTAAATGCTGAAAATGTACTGGTGTTTGAGAAAAAGTGTGAAAGCAACTTAAATCCTACGTTTTCTAGACGTTCGTTGGCCTCCTAAGGGCTCAGTTTCACTGCTGGATCAAGATGTAGAGCCTTGATATATCCTAGCCATGAGAGTAGACATGTCAGATAACTTAATCTGGTTATTTTAATCAGGTTTGCACACGTGGTTCAAGAGACGAATGAACTCATTTGGAATGAGGATGAACAATCATCACATAAGCCATATTATAAAGGATATGCAACATGGCCTTGGTCAGTTTGACAGCTTCCTTTTCTTCTTAAGTTACTTCTTCTGTTACTTTATCCCAGTCAGAGATCCAGTTTGAGTTTTTCATTACCATGAGAGCAAGAATAGGTGGAGTAAAGCTCTGGGTTGGTGTTTGAGAACCGGTATTCGGGGGTGTCTACATGGCCTCCTTGTCATTTCTGTCATTTTATATGCAACAGGAGTTTCTTGTGATACCTCGGGGTTAAGAAGATACAGCACGTGAATCATATGCTAACATTCTCGATGCTCAGTGCTGATCACTTACTAGTCTTTAAAAAAAAAAATGAATGCCTAAAACATTCCAACAATCTATAACTAGTAAGATCCTCGCAAACTTCTGTCATTTTTTTTTTGTTGTTCTTCTGTTCCAAAGAAAAGTAGCAGGAATACACTGAAACAGTTCTGACTTTCATGAAAAGTGAACACACACACACACACACATCCACACACAAAAATGAGTGCAAGCCTCTTCCAGGAAAAAAAGCAAGGGTAATTTTCTGCCTCTTCATGCTGATTCCGAACACGTGTCCACAGTTCATTCCGTAATCCACCATGCAACCTTGCAAATGAAAACATACTTTGGTCTCCTCTCTTTTTCCACGTTTTGTTTGCCGTTCTGCCAGAAGCCATGTTGTGTTTTGGCCCAAATGCATGCTGTGGTTCTGCATGTGTCGGCGTTCAGATATACAGGGCAAAGAGAATGATTTAAGAGTCCACATATTTGAGTACAGCATATGTAAAGTGTGAATAAATCTATACATATGGCCGTGTACAGTTGGTAGACCTTCTTAAAACTTGGCAACTTCTTAAAGTATTTCTTTTGTACATAATTGACCAATTATAATGTAATAGAGCCCTGTGATTGCGACTGGCATCCCATCCAGGGTGTGTTCTCACCTTTGTGCCTAGGATTCTTGGGACAGGTATCAGATCCACCACACCCTGACCAGGATAAAGGGCTTAGTGAAGATTAATGAATGAATAATTGATGTGCTAAATAGATGTACAGGTTGGCGCTGTGACACAGAGGGTAATTTTGCCAGCTCACGGCTCAATGATCCCTTTCCGTGTATCTGTGGAGTTCTACCCAGGTCCATGTGAGCTTACTCTGGGGTGTCCGGTTCCCTCCTACCTTCCAAAAACATGGCAGTAGCTTTCCTGGAGACATTCTGCTCTGTGATGTACTGGTGTCCTAGGGTAATCCGGGGTGTATTCCTGCCTCTCTCTCAGTGTTCCTGGGATAGACTCCAGATCCACCATGACCCTGACAAGTAGAAAGTGGCTACTGAAGATGAATAAATGAAGTAATACAAGAGGACAGCAATGCAATGTAAGTGCCCAGAAAATAAAGGTGTTATCCTAGATAATGTCTGAAAAGGAGCACTGGTGGAATTGAGAGATGGAGCTGTTTGGAGAGGAGGAGAAGATCATTCCACGTCTGTGCAAATATCTCCATACTTTTAAAATCATTGTACTTAAACTAAAAAAGAATCACTTCCATTTGTCAGGTTTTGACCTTGTCATGGTGAAGGGGTTTGTGTTCATTGGTGAAAATTGGAGCTATGTCACCGGGAGATTATTGCACCCCAGTGGGGCCACCATTGGTGAACAGATCTTAAAGGAGTGATCAGACAAAAAGTGATCTTAAAGACGACCATAAAAAAATAGAAAAAGACCAAGTGTACCATGCCCAGACTAGGGTTCCCAGGTTTCATCCTTGGAAATAGGCCTGAGGTTTGATTCCACAGGCAAGACTCTGGTGACCAAGCAACCCATGTAACATGTGGGCACTCACCATCTTGAGTGTTTACTACATACAAGTTAATGAGCATGGACAATTCAGGTGCATTTCCAGTCACTTTTCCATTTCCATGTGATAGACTAGACTATGGGCTGTCAATCTTTTCCGCAAAGTGCTGGTGTGGCTACAGGCTTTCATTCCAGCCAGGCTCCTGGACTAGACCCTTGGAATGGTACTGTTAGAATTTGCATCAGATTGGCATAGTTTAACATCAAATGCAAATGTGATCTGGAAACAAATATGCAGATTTATGAATGGTTATTGTTATTGTATGCAATCAAATTGCTTTCATTTCTTAGGATTCAGTATCCTCAGGTGCAGCTGGCAGGTTGCCTCTTCCAAAAAAAAAAAAACAATATTCTCCCAAACATTCATCTTACGCTTGTGGTAGCTGCACTTGTTTCACTTCATGTAGTCTTGTGTGTGTATGGCACAAGTGTTTTGTAATCCCACAGTGTTTGTGTGACATTGGGTTGCGGTCAGGTCATGCCTCCTAACCAAACTGCAAACCATGAGATGCCTTGATGAGCAACAAGCTCTCGGCGCTTTTCCACATGCAAGATGGATTGCTGTCCCATACACAGAGGCCTGTAACTGATTTCCAGTGTTTGAAAAGACACGGGTTAACGGCATGGGTTTTGCCATTGGCTGTAACGGATGTCAATCAGGATGGCTTGAGAAAGAGATGGATCCCCCTGCTGATCCGTAAGAGCGGTTTGTTTTAGCAATGTGGGCAAACCTGAAGGAGCACTGAGGGTTGGAAACCACATGCTAACACACCAGGGGGTTAAAAACCCAACAAACACAGCAGGCTGACAACTTGATTTATGACTGAGGCTTTGAGCCAGGCCAAGCCGAGTAGAGTAAGAGCGAGAGGGAGTTAGAAAACGCTGATTAATGTACTGTCCAATCTGACTCACAGAAGAACGTCTTTCAGTACTGGGTCAGTGAGATGAGCTACCTTAATGCGTCAGGTGTGGTGGCAGCAAATGTTTATTCTACATGAAAACAAGTTAAGGAGCATGGTAAGAGCATGTCATACTAAGGTCTTTGCAAAACTGGAAAAATTAATTGCTGTAATTAAAATAATTTGGCAAATTATTCAAATAAATATACAGCCTTACTGACTTTACCATAAATGCCTCATATCTCCGGAAGTTAGTTACACCCTCAGCTTCACCAGGCTGCATGTTCATGTCCAGACAGCATCTCACTGAATTATCATCGTTCCGCTGAAAAGAAATAGAGCACAGTCGATTAAGATCCATGCAGGTAGAGCTGCAACTTGAGTTCAGGTGTGAAGATATACAGGTAGGAGATAAGAAAGTGGGTGGATTTTTTTTTTTATCAGTAAAACAGATTGAATACTCAACCAGGCTCAGAATCAAGCTTTTGAGTCCACGTTCTCCCCATTTCCAATGTCTACTCCCTAGCTAGTTCTATTTTATGCTTACCCTATATGAAGCCACCACATTTTCTGAACTGCAGATATCAACAGGTGATTAAACACGCTTGGAGGAGAGCACTAATTACCCGGTATATATAGTATGAGCTCATATACAGATGTCCATGATTGGAAAGTGTCACTCTTATCGACGAGAAATGCTGGAACGGCATCCCAACCTCCCAGACATGAATCCAAAGACCATCAAGATTTTAATTGAAGATTTCAGACTCGATGTGTTCATAGTTTTTCAAAACAGTAGAAGGATTGTATCTGTCCATCAAACTAGGGGATTAGGGTGGGTTGTTAACAGCAAGGAGATGTAACTAAGGCATCCTAATTTTTGAACTATAGTGAGTGAATACCACGCAAGCTGGTTTTTAGTACAACTTCACTCTTAAATTATTGTTAAATTTGAAATTTAGAGTTAAGGAGATGTTTATTAAGCCTTTATGGAAGGAGTCTAGAGTGTCAGCACTTTGTAGCAGTCAGAGGTGAAACTGTAACGTTACGTTTTCTGAGACGGGAAGGTTTTCAGGACAAGAGATTTTTGATCCAGTTTCTCGGTAATATATGGCTTCTTTCTTGTCATACACTAGTGCAAGAGGAAAAAAACTTTGAGGCATGTTGTTATTGGAAAGTAATCAACTCCATGGTGGTAACAGTACCTCCGCTTCATCACTACCCCGTCGTGGATTATTTCTCTGTAACAGCACACCACCTTACATGTTTAAGACTTGTAGCTCCAGTACAAAATTAAAAAAGCAAACTTCCGACATCAAACGTCCTGGATGATCGATTGCATTTGAGGTAAGTGGAACATTTGTGTAAATTTGATTGTATGCCAGATTAGTTACATGGCAGCCAGTCAAAGGAAATCACCTAAAGATGTCTGCGCATGTGGCTTTTCATCTTTCCACTTCTGGCCTGGTCAGATGAGGCACTCCGACGGTAATGTGGTTCTTATTTTCATCCACTCTTATATCATTAAGCATGTAGACGTACGATTTTGTTTTTAAAGATGCTGGACTGGAAAGCTAAATGAGGCACAGCATTGGTAATTTGAGAAATAATCCCCCTTTGGCCCAACACCGCTGCACTTTTTTTTCTTCTTTTTTTTTAAATTATTATTATTAAGTGGAACCAATTTCCCAGCCTGACCACTTACTATCCAAGAAAGAGAAGAAAGACAGGATGAGGAGCCACATTAATCCCCGGGTTCCTGTTGACGTTGGCTCTGTCTCGCTCAATGTTCTGTGCCTCTTGAAAAGAAAAGGAAAATGGTGTCTGATGCTGGGAGCTGTTCCTGGCATCGATTGAACACGTGTAGATGTTTGAAATTAGAGCGCTTTGAAAAGGGGCCATCCGTGTTTGGATCACGACAGCGTGAGGCGTTTGATTGATGACAGTCACCGCCTTGTGAGGGCAGAATCTTTGGGGGAAAAGAGAATGAGAGCATTTTATCGGCTTATTACTGCACATCGGCGTATCAGGGATTAGGAAGGGTGACGGCGATGGTGAGTGGAAGGCGGCAGACCGCTTCAATAGGCGCCTGTTTTCGCTTAACACGCTTTTGTTAAAATCACTGGCATGATGAACGCCACGAAGGCCCAAGCTGTTACATTTTATGGAAATCGTTTCCTCTTCAGGTGCTTTTGCGTTTGGAAAAATAAGTCTCGCCTTCGAAGTGGCACAGTTGTCTGTTAACAATATTAACTAACTGGGTCCTAATGATGTGAGTGGAAAGTGGACTGCCGTGAGTTTTCCACAGCCGGAGCTTGAATACGGATCCCTGAGGCTTCAAACACGGCCTGAGATTTATCACACTCTAGTTCACTCACCTCATCTGGCCATGGCATAATTCACACTCGCACACACTCTCTCACACACATAGGAGAACTCCCACACTGCCATGTGTAAATGGGTTTACAACTTATCAGAATCAGAACATACTTTATTTCGGTATTTTTCCAATCTTCAGGTGTCCAGGTTGGGCGTCACATCAGATTCCTGTTCTCGGCTTACAGGAGCGGAACCAGATGTGATCTTCTGCTGCTCTAGCTCATCCACCTCCAGATTCACCATCTTTATGTTTACCACGGTAGTAAAGAGAGGTTATTTGCGTTACCATATCCTTCCTGTCAGCTCAAACCATTCTGGTCTTTCTTCTCAAACCTCTCTCATTGACAAGGCTTTTTTTCCATTCTGATATTTGTTGTGAAGATTAAGTAAACCTCTTGACCTCTATCTGCATGATTTTACGCGTTTTGTGCTGCTGCCACCTGATTGGCCGATTACGTAATTGCGTGAACATGCAGGTGTACAGATGTTCCTTATGAAGTGGATGGTGAGTCTATGTGTGTTCATTATGTGAGGGCATTATTGCTGTTCAAATTATTGTAGTCCACCTGTCATGTTGATGTGTCTAATAAATATAGGCTTAATAAATTATAGATAATAAACTGTCCAGTTTGAATAAGTAGAAGAGTCCAAGTAGGGTCATCTAGAAGAGAGATTTTTGCTCGCTAACCGATTTCCATCATTTGATAAACAATTTGTCTGCAAACTTACAAAAGTTAGCATTCTTGAGCTTCATTTACCAGGAAATTGAAAGTGCTGAAAACATGAATCTGAAAAGAGTTACTGGAAATAGATGTAGATGAATAATTATAT
This sequence comes from Parauchenoglanis punctatus, assembly GCA_030068025.1. NCBI lineage: Eukaryota > Metazoa > Chordata > Actinopteri > Siluriformes > Auchenoglanididae > Parauchenoglanis > Parauchenoglanis punctatus. The sequence goes on from JAQQZU010000039.1 coordinate 2,170,604, forward strand.
AGTCACCACTCTGTTCGAATTTTTTCACTCTTAGCTAAAACCCTGGATTGTAACATGCTTGTTTTTTAGTTTTGCATGATTACAACACTTCTGTCTCTGTGTTTCCCGGACGACGATGTTATTTTCCCCCGTCGTGCCTCCAGCCTTCATCGTCCCTGTCCTTATACGTCCATGATTCCCAGAATGTGGCCACCCTCAGCGACTCGGCTCGGAGTCAGCGTCTCGCACTGATCTCTGAGGGAGGCGCAGGCATGACACGAGAACTTTAAAAGTAATTTATTGCAGGGAGTATCTGAAGATCTGAGCTCCAGATCGGCCGCGGATCTGCTCTCAGACGCAGCCGCCAAGTCCTACTGTGTCTGGAGAAACTGCTTTGTTTGAGAGCAGGAGGATTGTTTTTGCTTTTGATATCAATCAGTGGCTTGTGTCACATTTATGGCTCTATTAAAGGGCGTGTTTTCCAGGCTTGGAGTCTCGAAATGGGAGCAGAAACAGATTCATGTTCTAGATTATGGCATCTCCATCCATCTCTATAGAATCATGTTACAGCTTACATAAATATAAATGGCGTCAGCTTGGATCAGATAAAAATTTTCAAAATGTTGTAAAGAACTAGACGATTACAACGTTAGATCTGTGTTGAAGAATAATCTTTTGTTAAATTTGTCCTTGGTTTGAGCGTTTATTAAAGCCCAAACAACTTTAAAGAATCGATTCTACAATATTTCTTCACATTTTCATAACTTTTCTGTGTCAGGATTAGAGGCAGGACACGCTCGATATGCCGTCTCTAACTCATCATCCATAGCATTTCAAAACAGGCATTAAAGCATAATCCATAATCGTGAAATGGGTAAAAAGTGAACGAGGCAAAACGAAGCCGATTTTCAAATAAGAAAGCCGAAATGGATGTAGCCTTATGTACACATTACACCTGTGGTTAAATAAGTCTCATGCCACAGCGCTGCTGTATTCTCGACTCTGATTGGTCAGAAGGTGTTGATTAATTTTCTATATCAGCAGCTCTGATTGTAGTGCAGGTTTATTTTAAGGCCAAGTTATACTTCTGGGTCGAATCTACACTGTATCCGGTTGTTCTACAGAAATGTCTTCTCTGCGAAAATCGGAAATCTACTATCACGATATTGTGTTATTATAAATATATAAAGTGTGAGGCTCTATAGCAGCTGTAGATCATTATGACACCAGTTTAATCCTGTGGATTTAAACACTATGGCCTTGTTTTTGTGCCTCCTTCATGAGTGTGCAGTGGGACCTCAGCTTCGAGCCGCTCATACCGCTGAGATAAAACACTTCAGAAATGCTTGCTGTGAGAATTCAATTGGTCTATAATTAATCACACAAGGTTTCTATTTCCCCAGTAAATCTTTCTCCGAGCAACATTTTGTCTGTGTTATATTCTGATTATTATTTCTACACTGAAACACAGAACTCTACTTGTGTGTAAAAGCAGTAAATTCTGCTTTTGAAAATTGTTTCATGCAGTGCCAGACACACACTTTACATGCAAGTATAAATACTTCACCTTTCGTAATCATCGACGCTGTACCTACAGCGTAGAAGTAGAAATCAGCCTTTAATTCGTTTGTTCTACTATGTTACCATTTCTATAGTAACAGCTCATTCACAGGGACTGTATTTCCATATAAACCCAATTTTAAGAATTTAATAAAGAAATCTGTGTAATTGTTGACGTGGTGAAGTTTTCTGTAAGTTTATGGAAAGAGTCTTCGGTGTTGCAGTCCGAGGTAATGCTCTAACTTTACGTTTTCCTAGCTAACTTGTTTTTTGCAGATGTTCTATAGCATTAACTGCAACTGTATATGGATATAAAAAAATTGGCGCTGGATTTATTTTTCTACTTTCCCCCAGATTTTCTCCCTAATTTAGTTCCTGTCCATCAGTTAGGTCCCCGCTGTCGGCTACCAATCCGGAAGGGTGAAGCCTGCAGATCCACCCAATCTGCATCTATGAGTTCATTGACGCTCGTGATTGGCTAGTGTCGTTGTGATTGATCGGGGAGAGAGAGTAAGGCACCCCTCCCTTCCTGAAAGTGCGGCCAATTTTAATCTCTTGGGCTCTTTAATGAATAAAATTTGTAATCGTTGGCAAACTGCTGTAGCATGAAAGCAATAAAGCGCTGTAGGTTGTAACTACGGCAAATTAATCAACTTCATGGTAAAAGTATCTCTGCTTCATCACAATACCTAGTTATTGATTATTTTCCAATAACAGCATGACACTTTTCCTAACTTAGCAGTTCCACTCTGTTAACTTTACACATCCTATAGGATTCAACTTAGGCATATTTTGGTGTTTTTCTGCACTGTATTTTAAAATTTTAACTTTAAAGTAAAGACTTGTAGGCTACTAACTCTTAATGCATAATAGTTAGTTTTATATACAGTTGCAAACAAGGAAGTGAGAGGAATGTAGAAATTAAAAGTGAAAGGAGAGAGAGAGTAAATACAACAGATCAAGCAAAAGAAGCAAATGCTAGCAGACAGGTACAGGCGCTCTCAGCCAACACTTACAGGAAGTGCTGAGTACAGAGCAGGCACTCATTAATCAGGTGGGATACCTGCACCATGCCGGCGATGGGCCAAACCAAACACAGCAGGGGGAGAACTCGGCAACAAACTCCCAGTTTTCCCGCCATGTATGAGAACGTCTAATTAATAACCGAGCCCAACCTCACCAGGGTGTAGTTACAGGCCCGCTGAAGTTGTCACTTTTCGTCTTCTTCCGAAAACAGAGCCAGCCTCAGCCGCAGACTCTGACCTCCGAAAATCACAAGGGGCTTTACATTCATGCTATATATTAGAAAAGTTTATGTAAGCCCTGCAGCAGTGTTGGTCAGTTCTAGAGAGGTTTTAGAAAGATTTATGTAAGCGGGGATCGTCCACGCTGGGTTTGGCTCGGGGAAAAGCCTCAGCAGGAAGTGTTCACAGGTCATCAGATTTGTGAGGTGTTAATATTTTTTGCAGAGCGCTTAGGCCATGAGCTCAGGTCTGAAAGCACGTTACACGCAGTCAAGTGCAAAAGCTCTGTGGTCCGTGCTGTGCTCAGCTCAGTCCGACCGGGAGCGTAAATAAGGAAAACTTCTGTATATGTGCGAAAATTACCTCAACGACTTTATAGACACATTGAGTTCTTTTTACTCCTACTAAACTAATTCTTTTTGTTTTTATTATTTTAGTTTTCATACTAATTTCCAGCGGTTTTTTAGCCATAAAAACTTAGTTTTAAAAAACTGTTGCCATGATCCAGTTTTGTGTCGCTCCTGCTTCAGCTCACCAAGACCCTTGATGCTCCAGTGTTGTGAGTTTAGTGACTGTTTGAGCAGATGTTAGCCACTGTACTGCACTCCATATGGCACTGATCACCATTGTTCCCAAGGACCAGTCACTGATCACAACTATTTTCAACCACCAGACACTAAACCCCATTGGGTGCTGCAGTAGTGGTCCAGGCCACCTTTCTGTGCGGAGTTTCTCCCCGTGCCTGCATGGGTTTCCTCCAGGTACTCCGGTTTCCTCCCACAGTCCAAAGACGTGGATAAGGTCAACTACACTAAATTGCCTAAAGATGTTAATGAGAGTGTGAATGGTCCCAGCCACTGGGGTGCACAAGTTACTGTGGTCGTACTGCCAGTCCCAAGCCAAGACAAATTGGGAGGGTTGCATCAGGAAGGTCATCCAGGGTTAGGGTTAGGGTTAGTGTAAACCCGTGCCAAAATCAATGAGCAGACGATGGATGATCCCCAAACAGGAGCAGCCAAAAAAAAAAGATGAAGAAAGCAGAAGAGAAGGAGACTCTAATTACCGTGGTTCCCATGCCACAATCAGTGATCACCACTGTAACCAATGACTAAACACTGATCACAACTGTTCAGCCACCAGACACTAATCACCACTGTAACCAATGATAACCATTGTGACCCATGACTACCCCCTGATCTCATCTGTTCCCACCAATCAATGACTGATCACCATTGTTCAACAACAACCACCTACTGTAAATTTTTTTAGGCATTTTGCAAAGGTCAGTATGGGTTACTGTAATTCTGAGCCATGTCTTGTAATTGTTGCCTTGTTTCTTGATTCTCATATTTTCAGTTATGTTTTTTGTTGTTGTTGTTTTTCTTTCTAATATTCTTACTTTAGGATAGTGTACTTCCTGGGCTTGACCTTGTCCAGATTGTGTTCTGATGAACTAATTTTATGCAGTCTGACTGAGTTTTGACCTTGACTATGACTATAATTCTTGAATTTACATCCTGTTGTCTGCAGTACAGTTCAGCTTGATTTTATTTATATTGGGTTTTCAAGGTTGGCCTTTGCCACAAAACAGCTTTACAGAAATCTGAATAATGGCTAAATTTGTCCCTAATGAGCAAGCCAAAAACAACAGTGGCAAGAAATAACTCCCTGAGACAAAATAAGCAAGAAACAATAAGGGGAATCTTGAGTACAAGCATCAGGCAAATGGGTCTGTAATATCAAACTGAAGTTCTCCAATGTTCAAAAGGTGTAAGACGATGTATATTGTGTGCAGAACGCAAACAGGGACTCCAGCATGGCTAGCTATGACAGTGCAACTAAAGAGAGAGCCAGAAGGTAACACAGGCATGAGGGCGCCCTGGGACATAAAGCAGCCGGGCATGCAATTCCATTTGTTACGTTGCTGCCTCAAAAAATATATCCCCAGTCATCATATACATTACTTTTGTGCCTTTTACTGGCTTTGATTAACGTCTGAGGTCAGTGATTAACCCAGTGTCTAATAAATCAATTGCGCCCAGCTGCGGTGTCTCATTTTTCCCCAAAAACAGATTTAGATTTCATTTGCGTTTATTGGTCGTTTTTTAAAAAAAATAATAATCCTATATTATGCCTACTACATCATCCTGCCAGAACTCGTCTTCTCTCGTCCTTTACGAGATTCTCGCGTCTACTTTTTTCTCACTGCTGGGGTCAGCATACTACACACTTTTCATACTTACACGCTTGTGACTTTTATTACTTTTATTGTTTATTAGCCCAGGGTTGCCAGGTTGGATGGTTTTCAGTGCTTTTTGACCTTTGAACAGGGTGACCCAGCAATCGTGGACCGTTTTTTGGAATGAAGGTCAGGTTTCAGGAGCAAGGATTGGACATCTCAAACTTTTTAACCCTGTCATTAACATAAGCGTGTGACTTGCACCACAGTGAACTTCAGATAGGCTGAGTCCTCGCCTTTTACACTGCTCTCTTTCATTATCCACGTGCACTAGACGCCCTCTCCTCTGCCAGTCTTTATTTTGTCTCTATGCAAATGACTCTTTCATGTTTTGCATCATTTTTCCTGACCTGATTTTATTCACTGCAAACATACTAGAAGAGGAGGAAGAGGAGGATGGTGCCATGAAGCAGAGACAGCAATTTGAAAAACAATCAGAATATAAAAAAAAAAAAGTTAAAAATACCTTATAATAATAATCAGTTCCAAAATAACTGAAAATTGTCATTTATTAATAGCATAAAAAATTTGATTAATGGTGATTAGGGCAAAAATGTATTTTTTCCTTTCATTATTTTGTTTCCTAACTTTTTAGCTAATTTCTTTTTTCTCTTTTTTGTCTCTTTTGCTACATGGGATTTTTTTAATCTTATTTACTTCATAAATAAATTAAAAAAAAACTAAACTGAAAATAGATAAGGTGAGATGAACATAGAAAAAAACTTTTTGTGTCTTTTTGTGTTTTTTAAATTTATAATAGATTTATAATTTTTTTATATATCATAGTTTTACGAATTATTTATCTACCTTCTGTTTTTGCTAACACAGAGGGTTGAAAACATGTAAGGATTTTCAGTGTTAATTGCAACCCTTTATTACTGTAGTAAAAAGGAGAATATGCACGCTGTATTTCATGCTTTTGGCTTTAATCAATAAGGATAAAAAAAATGTGGAAGGATTATTTTATGAGAGCTCAGATTCCTTGAAATCTTTATTCTACTCTGCACAGGAGTAAAATTAATACTTGTAGAGAGAAAGACTGGGATTTTATCACCTGCATTGAACATATTTTCACTTGTTAAGCTTCGGTTTACTAGCGTTAGCAGCAGGATTGTGTTTTTATGACCTGTCTGCATGTTTCTTCAGTTTCAGCACACTGCAGAGTTATTGATACGGATTCTGACAGCAGACTCAGTGCTGGGTTTAGTGATGGATGTGGAAGCTGCTGTGCGCTAAACTGAATCCAGCTCTCTCTCTCTGTCTCACACACACACACACACATACACACACATTTATACCTAGGTGCAATTTATCAAAGCCAGTCCACCTGGAAGTGGGAGGAAACCAGAAAACCAGAGAACTTGGATGAACCCACACAAACCTAACCTCAGGATTGAACTGGAGCTCTGAGGTGACAATTAACACACCTAGGCTAAAGATGTCAGTCATTCTCATTTTGTTCCAGATGTTTCCATTTCCATTTCTTTTGCCAAGTCAACACTGATCCATTTATCAGTAACATCTACACTGTTCACATTAGAGGTAATTGAGTGATGCTATAGATTAGAGACAAATTTATTTCAGCTTTACGTGACTGTTATCTGAATTCCAGTGGGTCAAATGTTGAGTTTCTCATTACACAGTCTGTTGTCATAATTAGGAGTACATTAGGAGTGCAGCTGTGGCTATATACCAGAAGCACACCATCTCTGTGAAAGCTCATGTTCTGGGGTGTTTTGCTGGAAATGGGGTTGGAGCAGGTCAGAAAATAGAGGAAAATTAGCATCAGGAAGAAAAATTGCACCATGAGGAAAGAGGATTATCTGTAAATACTAAAGCAACACCTCAAGATATCAACCAGAATGTTAGCCATGGGTTGAAACTGGGTGTTGAGGCTGGGTATGTGTGCACTCCTTAGGCAAACCCAAAATATTAAGCTTTTAATGGTCTCAAGAAAAATCACTGGAAAGAAAATGAACCAGAAGTAAAAAAAAGCGCTCCTGAGACCTCGGCCTTTTTTGCTGGTCGATGCTCGTTGCTGAAACTGTCGGGGGGGAAAAGCTGGAAACAGGGAAGTTCACTTACATAGTCTTCTGGTACGCAAAGAGAAAATCATGAAAAGATTGACATGTTTAAATGATATAAAATTGAAACTAACGTGTCTGGGGGTTCAAACTCTCTTCTGTTGGAAGACTTTAACATCGAGTGGAACAACACGGACTCTTCTTTCTGTAAAAAGCCATCTGCGAGTTTACCCACAAGCCTTAAAGGGAATCGAGGGAAAAGCTGCACCACACCGATTTACTTTATCTATCTGCTTCATTCTTACTCATTTTCCTGACCAGTGATTTGCTGTTGAGACTGTTAAAAGCTTCATGTTTTGCAATATTAGTTTTGCCTCTTTATTTTGCCCAGGAATGTATAGTTTTGGTCTCAGCTGAATATCACTCTTCTATCCCTTGCTCTTTAGCTCTATCTGCCCCCTCTCTCATCATCATCATCATCTCTTAATTACAGAGGGAGACTAAAAACTGGTTGTAGGGCATGTGACTGTGTGCATGTTTGTATTTGTTTATTACAAGCATATTTATGTGTCTGTGTCCTTGAACATGTGTGGTAGGCCTGCATGCGTGTGTGTGTGTGTGTGTGTGTGTGTGTGTGTGTGTGTGTGTGTGTGTAGTCAGTGTGGGAGGTTTTTGTGTAGTTCATGACTCTTCGTGGTGCTGTACACATCTTGACCCTTGACCCTTCCTCCCTCAGCGGTTTTACGAAACATCAGTGTCTGATTCTTTGAAGGTTAGCAAGCAAGAAAAAACAGGACAGTGACCTGAGTCATTGAAATCTCTTGTGCAACCACTTCTTCATTTCAGAAACTTTCAGAGTTTCTCTGCCTGGGAAAGTTGTGTGAAAGTATTGAGAATGATTTATGTGGTTATGAATACATAACTTGTGCTGGAGATGCCGGGGTCACTTGTTTGAAAGTGTAGGGATTTAAAAAGCTGCTGGTTAACACAGTCAGTTTATTTTTTTTGGAACTTTCAGCACTTTGGAAAACAAACTTACACCCATGCTAATGTGGTGCTATTTCTAGCTTGCTAGAAATGTATTATGGTGAAGTTTATGATGGCTTATGTCGCCTAACCAACCCTATTTTTCAGTACGTCACGCTGCAGTTTAAGAACTGTATAAATCAGGGGTTTTAAAACATATGGCCCAGGACCAGCCCGATAAATGTTCTAGTCCAGGCTAAAAAATAAATTTTGAACCTGTGATTTAAATCAAAATTGTTTTGTTGGCAATAACCGAAAGATTCTGTAAGAAAAGAAGACCTAGTCTGTTATTCATGAACTCACTACTGACAATATGTGTTAATGATTAATTTTTTATTAGCAAACTAAACATTTGTCATATAATACAAGCTTCAGGTTGTAATGTTCAAGGGGTGTGAATACTTTTGGAAGAGGATATATGGTAAAACAATAACTTGGGGGGGTGTATGGTATGGTATTGTATGGTAAACAGAAAACATCTAATGTGTGACAGTTCTGTGGAGATGATGAGAGGTCAGATTAGAATGGCTGGAGCTGACAGGAAAGTTACACTAACTCAAATAACCACTCGCTACAAGCGTGTTGAGCAGAAAAGCATCTCAACATGTCAAACCTTGAAGCTTAAGATGAGATTGGGGTTCCTGTCCAGTCAGCCAAGACTGCGACTTGGCTGTTAGAGAGTAAATCAGTATATATATATATGTTGCTTTAGTGTAGAAGTTGCCTTAATGTACTTTTCTTCGGTTAATACTGTGTATAGACATTTTTGTATCAATGAATCATTTATTATTACTTTATAATAATAAATGAACAAAGGTTTTTAGGCTATGTGTAGCATGAGTTATAATGTATTCTGTTTAATAAGCCTGCACTATTATGCTCTATTTTTTATTTTTTTTTTATTATTTTTTTTTTTTATTTCCTGTAATTGTTTTGATGCAATCCGGGACCGGGACTGATAAAGCATAGCAGCTGAAAGGCATAGCGGATTTTATACGAAGAGTTTGGTGTGACAGGCGTTGCAGTAAGGTTTCCCGGCCTGCTCCTTAAACACTCCCTGAGAGAGCTGACGCAGACAGAAAGCGCACACGAAGTGCTCTGGGTGAAAACGGCGTCCCAGTGCGGAGATGCAGCGGCCCGTTATGGGGGCGTTACACGTGGCGCACAGCGTCCCCATCCTGGAGTGATAGTGCTGAGAACACAGGGGACGACCATCCAGCTCCAGGAAACAGCCATCGGTGAAGGGCTTCAGACAGTCCTAAGAGAGAGAGAGAGAGAGAGAAAGCATACTTTACTAATGACAGAGTGAGTCTTGGGGTGATGAGATATTATGAGAAAGAAGGAAAAGAAAGAAAAGGGAATGAGAGAACCAGAAGAAAGTGGGATAAATGAAGAAAAGCAGTGTCAAATAGCTAAAAAGTGTGAAAGAGAAAAAGGAATGATCCAGAGAGAGCATGAGAGAGAGAGAGAGAGAGAGAGAGAGAGAGAGAGAGGGAGAGGGAGGGGGGGGCAAAAGTAAGAGAGAAAAAGAGATAAGAAAGAGAAAGTATAAATAGCTGTGAGAAAGAAAGAGGGAGACAAAAGAGAGGGACAAACAGAGATATTAAGAAAAGGACAGAGAAAAAGAGAGACATGGAGGGAGAGAGAGAAGAAGAAATGAAGCGTAAAGAACTGAGACAAAAATACAGGGAAAGAGAAAGAGACAGAAAGAGACATTCAGTGAAGCAAAAGATGTAGAGCTTCATGCAGAAAGAGGAGGGACATGGACGGAGAAAATTAAAGAGAAATAATGGGCAGCAGAGAAGGACAGAGAGAGAGAGAGAGAAGGGGGGGGGAGGACATAAACAAACAGAAATATGAAGACAGGAGCAGAGAGAAAGTAAGAGACAAGTAGAGAGAAAGATGAAGAGCAAGTAAAAAAGGAGTAAGGCCCGAGGATACGGCATCGCTGCTCAAAACTCTGCAGGTAAGGTGTGTGTGTGTGTGTGTGTGTGTGTGTGTGTGTGTGCGTGTGTGTGTGTGTCTCACAGAGCAGACGAAGCAGTCAGGGTGCCAGGTGCCATTTGCCGCTGAGAGGTAGTTCTCCCTGACGGGCTGTCCACAGCCTGAACACTTCGGCGCAAACAGGGAGTAAAAATCTTTAGGGCAGTACGGCTTCCCCTCCCGCTCCATAAAACCTGCACACACAAAAGACAACACATATGAGCATAACATTACTAAAAAGACACAACATCAGAGAGTATCATTGCTAAACACACAACACGGCAGAGTAACGTTACTGAAAGCAAAACGCGAGTGATTAACACTACTAAACACACAACAAGGAGAGTAAAAGTAGTGTTGCGTTGTCATGTTGTGTTTTCGTCCTCACCGTCAGTTCCGAATCGTTCTCCACAGTGATTGCAGAAGAAATGTTCTGGGTGCCATGTGAGGTCCATCGCCGTCAGGATGTTCTTTTGGAAACACGCACACACAATTTATCTACTCACTTAATAACATTCTGATTAACTAATAATTAAATGATGATAAGTAATTATCTGAATCAATTCATAATCATAAATTAAAATGAAACAAACCCTATTTGATATTTTACTTTATTAAATAAATCAGAACACACACACTGTAGTGTGTTAAAGGAGGGTGTATGGTGTAGTGTAGTGTACAGAGTACACTATTGTGTGTTACCTGTAGAATCGGGCCCTGGCAGTATGCACAGCGCGGTGAGTACAGTTTCTGGTAGTCGGCGTCACAGTACGGATTCCCATCCCGCTCGAAGAATCCTTTAGTGCCAAGTTCCTCTTTACACACCACACACACAAAGTGCTCAGGGTGCCACACCTGCCCCAGAGCCGTGATGATCTATACACAGGAGAGGATATGGGGTTTTAATGAAAATGAAGTACTAATACACACAGAACACAACACACAGGGTTCCACACCTGCCCCAACTTCCACACCTGCCAAATCTGATCCACCTGCCCCCAGAGCCACTCATATCCCACCTGTGCAACACCTGTCCCACTTAACCCAGAGCCAAACCTGTGCCATCTGCCACATCCGCTGTACCTGTCCCACCTGCCCCAGAACCACTCATACAATACTTGCCACACCTGTCCCACCTGACCAAAGGTCAAACCTATCCCACCCACCTCACTTGTCCCACATGCCAATCCTTCACAACCTTTCCCAACTGATCCAGAGACAAACCTATCTCACCAGCCCCACTCACCTCACCTGCCCCAGAGCCAAAACCTTTTACACCTTCTTTGCCTGTTCCATCATAAGAAGAACCGAACCCACTTGCTCCACATCCCCCAACCCAGAGCCAAATCTATACCACCTGCCCCACCTTCCCCGACCCAGAGCCAAACCTATACCAACTGCCCCACCTCCCCCTGATCCAGAGCCAAACCTATCCTACCTTCCCCACCTCCCCCAATCCAGAGCCAAACCTATACCACCTGCCCCACCTCCCCCTGACCCAGAGCATATGTCAGCATATATTTCTGTCTTTCTGTCTGAAAGCTTGTACATCTATCTGTCTCACTTTCTTCCAAATTTGTAATTTGTTATTAATTTTTTTAATGCTATAAAAAGATAGAGAGATCCACAATATCTGGAGATAGAAAAGTGACAATTTAGCACATCAATATTATATTGTCATAACACCCAGTGCTAATGTCTGTCTGCCTGTCTGTCTGTCTGTCTGTCACTGACCTTCCCAGTGATGCACTTCCCGCAGGAAGCACAGTGCCCCTTGGCCGTAGTGCGCACTCCCATCTTCTCCATGTCCGAGCTCAGCGTTCCCAGCAGGTTGTCAATGTTGTCGATATTCTTGGCCAGGTTCTTGGACATGTTCTTGGCTGCTGGATCATTCTGGACGCTGTTTTCTGTGCTTTCTTTCTTGTCTTCTGGCTTTTTGTCTTTTTCAGACTTCTGAGTGAGTTGTGGCTGATCTGCGACCTTAGACACAGGATGTTTTTCTATTATTATATTATGTAATATATAATAACATCTTTCAGGAACATGACTTTCAATCAAATGCCACGTTTAGTGCACAATGCAAGTAAGCCTGGACTGCCATCTTGTGATTTTTACCGAGAAATTCAGTCTGAGTTCTGAGACTCACCTCCAGGTTCAGCCCCAGCAGCTCATTCATAATGGAGTCCAGCTCTCGAGTGGCCGTTCCTGGACTCATCACCTCAGCCGAGACCGGAGCAGGCAACTGGCTGAGAATGGAGAGAAATTATTTGAGAAATGATTTTAATCCAGCTAAATGGGAAACCCTGATTGACAAGAAGCCCAAAACCTGAAAGAGTCTGCATGTGCGTGGGTTAAAATAATTAAATAATAAGATTTATAAGATGGCAAATCACAGGTTTATATTAACGAGCATAAATCTCATTAAAGTATTAATGAATAATTGTTGATATTAGGTTTGAAAACTGCTGTTATATAGTAAACATTTTCAATTTTCATTAAATTTTATTTGCAAAGCGCTTTTAACAATGGACGTTGTCACAAAGCAGCTTTCCAGAAATATGCAAGTTCCAGTTATAACTATATCCCTAATGAGCGAGCCAGTGGTGACAGTAGCGAGGAAAAACTCCCTGAGACAACATGAGGAAGAAACCTTGAGAGGAACCAGACTTGAAAGGGAACCATTCTCATCTGGGTGACACCGGACAGTGTGATTACAAATACCTTGCTTATAATTGTGTGTTAACTGGTCAAAAAGTGCAATTGTGAAGCATGAAATTCACTATAGTTGTAACATGGAGTCTATTTTTATTGAGGTTTTCAACTGATTCACTGATGGAGACTTGAGTAATGGTAATTTAAGTCCTAAGCCACTGTAGCAGAGCCACTTGTGTCAACAGCAGTCCAACACCATCTTCACAGCTTTTAATAATTAGCATGCATCAGCAGTGGATTCACAAAGGACCCAGTCCCAGAATGACAACTTGATGGGCAAATCCATAAAAATTCCATATCTGGAATTAAACAAATGTTTACATAATCTTGACATCTCAGGTTGGAGATTTTTGTAGGAAGTGGTGAAGTTTGTATGCTGTAACAAGAGCAAACTTTTAAAACAATATGAATCTTTTTCATTTCAGAAATCTCAGACATGGGCTTCAGATATGGCCATGTGTGCTCTGGTGAATCATCATTTTTATCTGCTGTAGCCATCATTACCACCGCCAAGTTCAAACCGAACTGTTCCAAAAATGCTGCAAGCACTTGAGTGTAGAAGTAGTTTACTGTGACTGGTTTTCCACTGTGATGAACACAACGTATGGTCTATCACAGGTTAGACAAGAAAAGGAAATTCGTCCGCTGACGTCAAAGCTATTTTTCAAAGAAATGAGTAACGGGAACCTTCAAAGAAATGTAGTGGAGTCAAAAGTGCAATATTCATCTGATCAAGCTGTACAGACACTCAGAAATGTACCTCTTAAATTCTATGGGTGGATTTTATCAAATTATCATATGACATGGTAATGGAATCATTTCTAAGCTATCATACAGGCCAAATGCATAATCATGGTATTAATAGGAAGCTTAGAACGTCTACCTTCGATCTTTATCTGATGCAAAAGCCAATTCAAAACTACTGAATCAATATTACTCCTTAAGTTAAATATGCACATGAAAATATTGCTCCATAAATGACATAACACTGGCTCCTCAATTCCTCTGGATCTGAGGTTATCACCTCCTTGTCACAATCCACACAGAGTCGAAATCCAACCCCCTCCACAGGTACTGTCCCACCACTTCACCTGCAACTGCAAGGAAGCAGGGAAGAGGAAGGTCCTATTCTACATCTGATCTTACTCCTAAGGCACAAAGAGTAGCTACACGGCGAGCTGGTGCGCCAGCTTAGCTTTTAGGGGAGGAAAAAGAGAATAAGTGGCATGAAGTCACTGATGACAGTGAAGAACCCAGTATCTCCTTTTCAGCCAAAGAGACCACCAGGACCCCAGCTCATACAAACAACAGTGTATTCACCTCTCCAACTGTTTCAGCTGCTTTTCAGCACCTCTGTGATAACATCTTTCGTGGACAACACCAACAAGTATGCTGAAAGAAGAAAAAGAGCTGGAAAAACATTCTAATGGGTTCCTCTTACAGTCAATGAGTTTTTTGGCTTTATTGCACTAATTGTACACATGGCCCTGGCAAAGGTAAAAAGTCTGATTACTGGTCCCTGAAGCTTGGGTGCAGGTTTGACTTTCCATGCTCAGTAATGAGCAGAGAAAGATTCTTTTGACATTTCCTGGAACCTTCGTTTATGTGATCCTGAAGAGGATGCAGAGAATCGGAGAAAAGGAAACCCAGGAAAATGACAGACTGTTCAAAATCAATCCCCTCTATACTGAAATACTTACTGCATGCCGCTCATATTTCCAACCTAGAAGGGAACTCTCAGTGGATGAGTGGATGATAGCCTTTAAAGCACAGAGTGGACTAAAACAACACATGAGAGACAAGCCCACCCAATGGGGCTACACGGTATTTGTTTAGGCTGACTCATCAAACGGCTACATGAGTAATATCTTTGAGGGTAAAATACCATGGGTAGTGGAAAAGGACTCAGTTATGATGCTGTCATGCAACTACTTGATTTTTCACTTCTGGGTCATGGATACAGAATTTATATGGATAATTCTGGATGAATCCCAAACAAACAACAAACGATCTTCCAACGACCTCTGCTCAGCAATTCACCGAGCCTGTGCAGGTGACAAGGTCAATTGAAGGGCAAAAAGCAGTGAATGAATTTGGAGAAAAGAGCCAGTGCCAAGCCCTGCTGCGGTCAAACAGTACAACAAGTACATGCGGGGTGTAAATCACTCTGTTGCACTCAGCAGGTCCTACATAAAACCAAAAGATGGTATTAGAACTGATTTTTCCGTTTTATTGACATTGCAATTGTGAATAGCGTTATTCCACATGAAGAAATGACCAGGCTGCATGGAGAGAAATCTCTTACGCAAAAACGTTTCAGAGAAACTCTGCAGCTCGAACTGGTAAAACTGGCAACCCTCAGTGCGAGAGCCTGAAGCAGGGCCATCCATCCAGCCACGCCAAGCCATCATGGACATGCCTGCTTTCTATTCCACAAGTGGGAGGACAGTATGTGAACTGTGCAAAGCAGCAGGAAGAAAAGTAAAAACTCCTATCTACTGCACAAAGTGTGACGTGCCTGAGACGTGCACAACTGCTTCAAAGACTGGTTTGACAGGGGACATCACCATAAAGACTGAAATATTCAACGTCTCCATGGACAAATATGTATATAGGTGCAAATACAGTACAGTGTAAAAATCCAGTACTGTGTACCACCCTTCATTTCCTATTTTGCTGGGAAAATGAGACAGTAGGTGCAGTGACTTATTGCAACATGTGCAAGCATACATGTAAATACAGTCTATAACACAAAGAGAGATATTTCATTCTAATGAGCTTTAAAGTCAATATTTGGCAGGAATAGTTCTCCAGGCTTCTTGAAGGACGTTCCAAAGCTCTTCTTTGGACATTGGGTGGCATTTGTTCTGGTCTATGTCGAGATGATCCCACACTGCTTCAGTAAAATTGCGTTCTAGGCTTTGGGGAGGCTGATAAATGACTGTTTTTTTTTCTATCTAGGTATGCAGGAAGCCTGGAGAACTGTTCCTCAAGACTACATAAAAAAATACAAGAAAGATGGCTTTGGAAGCAAAATATGAAGAAATGAGGCGTGGCTCAAGACTTTTGCACTGAACTGTATATGTAAATAATTCTTGTTTTGTGTGTAAATTGTTCTTATTTTCAAAATTTGTGATTTGACTAAAAAACAGTGTTGTCTCTTGCCTCTTGCTTACCGATATTAATGTATGATATGGTAACGTTTCGGCGTGATAGTGCCATCTAGTGGCAGTCTGAAGAACTAACACGACACAAAGCGAATATTGTCACTTTAGTTTGCACTTATATTTTTGGAGAGATTTGGAGAGGCCTAATGGACACTCGGAGAGGTCACCTGTCCTTGCTCTGTTCCAGCTTGAATAACTTTTGACTGGAATAAGATTTCACTTCCAATTTTTTTTCAGGTGGGAGAAGTCCCTTGAGTTCAATTTCCCACTTGCATCCACTATAACCTAGATCTAAAAGGGGAAAAAAAATGAAAATGCGCCTCAATTTTGCGAATGTTAACATGCTTCAGACATTTTAGAAGGCATATATATGGTATTTAAGTGGTGATTCTTTATGTTTATCTGTAAAATGGCTTCTGCAATCTGCCACCATCCTATGGTGAGACTGCAAAGAAGGCCTTGGATTTTAGATATGCAATTTTAAGAGAAAATTGGCCAAAAAAAAACACCTAGTTTTGAAGAGTACTCAAGTAAATGTACTTTGTTATTGTCCACTCCTGGAGATATGTGACTAAACGTGGAACTGGGATGGACACAGATAGATTAGAATTGCATAAGCGCACATGAAAAGATACTTGTTGTCCAATGCTATATCTAGTTCTTCCAGGTCGAATTCTGACCAGTTGCTAGAGGAAACAGTGACAGCTTTACAGGAGGTGGTGCGCTGTGAAAGGAACAATTCTGAGTAAGTGTTATTCGTTCTATTAAAAGCAGTGGGTAAAGCAGTTTCATAAGGTGAGAAAATTCTTCCTAAAACCAAACCAAAAAATCCATTCCACTGGGTCAAAGGCTTTTTCACCGGCTAGTGATGTAAGAGCCTCTGGGAAAGATGAAGGATTATAATGACATTAGAAAGCATCATGGCATTCGTTAATAAATAAAAACTGCGACTACAGGCAAATTGTTATTGCAGTAGTGTAAGGAGAAGAAAACATTTGCTGCCGTAATTGTACGTGACGGCATCTCCGCTTCATGTGAAGTGTTTCATTCCTTACATGAGCAACAAAAAAGGTTTAAAAAGACGTCTTACCTGTAGACATTTTTGTCAGCTCTTTGTCCTGATGTCGCGCCGATGCCTGAGGTCTGAATAACAGAGTTTAAGATGAGAATAATGTCCTGCTACTTTAAAAAACTTAATGATTATAATAACATTGTACATACATACATGCAAATAATATTCCTGAATTGCCACGCGGGATGTTTTGGTGTTAGTGAGTGTGTGTTTGACCTCACCTGCACAGACAGGTTTAGGGTGAGCTTCTTATCCGGCTCTGTTTTCGTTGTGTTTGCAGCCAACTCCTCCAGCAGCATATCTGTATAGATACATACAGTATACATCATTTGCATTTATTTACATTCATAAAGAAGTGATTGAAGCGCTGCAAGGTTCCAGAAATAAGGGTGAGATCGATGTAAGAAGGTCAAAGAGTCCTAACTAAACACACGCTCACGCTTAACATGGTTATCAATAATGAAACTGTAAATGAACAACAATTGCAATTTTTTAAAATTATTATAGAACTTTTATCTGTTTATAGTTACATTAAACATCCCACGAGACACAGTGAGTTCCTTTAATCGGTTTCATTATAGCAGCTATAAACAGTCATTCCTTGAAAGACTCCTTTCTCGAAGTTAATAAGCCACGTCTTGTCTTGTTCCTGCAAAGCTTTAAAGTTAGAGCTTTATCTGTGGATGTTATGACCGTGACACTGAAGACTCCCGAAAAATGCTACATAAATGTCTCCTTACAGAAAACTTCACCTTGTCTTGGTTACATAGCAACCGTTTCCGTTTATCATTTAGGTTAAGATTGTGTAGCGCGTCTGCTGTGAAAGCTCGTCTGTTGCTATAGAAACGGTAATGTCTTAGAACTGATTGTAGCGTCACATTATTGACTTAACTGTAGCTAAGCAATAACTAAACACACACACACACACACACACAGGTACACATCCGGTTGCTCTCTTTCCAGAGGAAGCGAATCAGGCTTTTATGCTGCTTCCACAGCAACAGATGTGAAACTAACCAAACAGCCGTAATTTCACCCTTCTTCATGTAACGTTTAATCTGATTGCGCTATGAGGAATTTGAACTGCCTGCGATTGCTCACTTCCTCATGCTGAGGGAAGAAAAAAAGAGAAGTCTAAAATGGAAATAAGCATGTTTCACTGATGTGGCACAGCAAAACTGAGCATGTTTACTTTCCTTACTCGTTCACAAGTTCAGCGCAATGCAATGTGCTTTTGGTGGAAAAGAAAAACTGGCCTCCTTTCAGCAGCATTTCATTGTAATGACTAGGATTAATTTTCTGAGATGATTATATATGTATATTACATTATATCATAGTTGTTACGCCCTTAATACACACGTACAGGTATGTACTGTATGTATAATAATACTGTAATTCAACGGAGTGACCAAATATGCAACTCTATATACAGGTACAATATGTTATCACTTTTTTTTTATGCTGAGTGACAGCGTCAGAAAAGGACGACGCTTTAAGAGTTGTTACATTCTCAAAAATATAGTGAACTATGTAAGCTCAACCAAAAAAAGTAAACAGGTAAATAATGGCAGGTTTACGTTCAACCAAAATACATTCGCAAGCTTCATTTTTCGCAGTAACATTGACCATAATCATAATCATAATCATTTTCCAGAGTGCACATTTATATAGCCAAGCATGTGTATAGTAACTGTTCCTAGTGCAAAAATAACCCAAGAAATATCCTTCATACTAGTCATTCTTCAGCAATGTGTTTCCTCCAATGATGAAATCAAGCCTATGGTGTTGAACACAGACTGAATTTAATATGTAGTATTAATAATGGATTAGCTTGCCTAGTGTTAAAATCCAAACCTTTAGCAATCACGTCAAAATCATTTTTGTCTTATTAAACTGACTTCCCAGAAACAGGTTTAAATAATGTCAGCTACAGCCGATATACTGTACGGTAAAACCTCACATTCACAGCTACATCCATAAGATTTTATGATTATGAGTTTACCATTCATTGGTTTTCTGCGAATCTAGTCGTGATACGTTAAAACGATCATATTTAATATTTCACGATGCGGACAGGAAACGCAGGAAAGAAAGATATCCCACGACTTCAAGTCCACACAGACATCCAAAGTGCCATTCATAGCCTCAGATCTGATCTATAAAGCCTCGTGCAAATAATCTGACAGCAGCCTTTTTATAAGTAATCCCAGATGTTGTAATATTCATCTCTTAAAACTTCTAATAGCATTATTTCAAGTGCACTACTAAGTAGAGATCGCAGCGAAATAAACAATGAAACAGATATTGCTTTGGTTATCAGAGAAAGAAATTAGGTCTAATTAAGAGTTTTTAAAAGAAAAGTATATATCAGTCAGGTATTGTATTTAGCGTTGGCTCAACGTTTCAGTATCAGACAGGAAAAAGTGGCCATGTCTATACTTAGCCACTGAGACAAGTATGTATATTTTCATACCATATTGTGGTTGAAGTTCAAGTGATGGGTTGCTTGATAATGCTAAAATGTTAGAGCAGTTAGAAAAGGGAATTGGGACATGTTTGTGATGTTTCACTTCATACTTTGTACCAGCACTTCAAGATTCTTTTATCTACTGGTCTAACTGGTCTGAGAAGACCACAAAATGTGTCATTTGGAGTCCCGCAATGCCACCAGCTGCATCTTTGGTGTAGCATTTTTCCATATTTAATTGTCATTGCGTATGTTTTTCGCTTTGTCTGTCTCACTGATAGTCTTTCAACTGTAAAACAACCCAATAAAAGAACCTCAAAGTCTTAAAATGTGGCATCTTCTTAACATTTACACAGCTAGGTGTGAATACGCAGAGCAAATATTTCAATTTTTTATTATTTTATTATTTTAAAAATCCTCACTAACATTCCTTTTGGCGCTCACTATGATTGCAAACATCTTCTACCTACCAAAAAACATGTTCAACACACTTCACCTGTACACCAGTAATTATATACGTCATGATTTTGATGATAAAGACACAAGAGCTCTGAAAAATTACTTTATCTACATCTAAAAGAAGAAAGAAAACTAGGAAAGAAAAATAGAAATAAGAAGTCATGAGATACTTACCCAACTCCTCCATGATAGCGCGAGTGTGATTTGATTTCGGTACATTCAGCATGAACCACTGAAACTGTAACTTCCTCTTCCTGTCAAATTTTTACAACTTTGCAAACCTCACTTCTTCACGCAACTTCCTGTTGACATAGTTTATAGCATTTATATTCATTTTAGGGTGCTTTACATTTGGAATAATTTCATTTACTGAACTTTAACCACAAGGCATGTGTTAATAATTAATTATACAATATATAACATTCAACATGATATTGTTCAACAGGGCTTAACAAGAGCAAGATCTCACAGCAGCATTTAGACAGGGTTTCTGTCTGTGCAGACTTCCTGTGCCCATTCTCCTCCCAGTGTCTGCATAGGTTTCCTCTGAGTTCTCTGGTTTCCTCCAGGTCTTCTGGTTTACTCCAGGTTCTCTGGTTTACTCCAGGTTCTCTGGCTTCCTCTGGGTTCTCTGGTTTTCTCTAGGTTCTCTGGTTTCCTTATAGTTCTCTGGTTTCCTCCATGTTCTCATGTTTCTTCCAGGTTCTCTGGTTTCCTCTGAGTGCTCTGGTTTTCCCCGAGTTTTCTGGTTTACTCTGGGTTCTCTGGTTTTCTTAAGGTTCTCTGGTTTTCTCTGGTTTACTTAAGGTTCTCTGGTTTCCTCTGAGTTCTCTGGTTTTCTATAGGTTCTCTGGTTTCCTCTGGTTTACTTAAGGTTCTCTGGTTTCCTTATAGTTCTCTGGTTTCCTCTACGTTCTCATGTTTCTTCCAGGTTCTCTGGTTTCCTCTGAGTGCTCTGGTTTTCCCCGGGTTTTCTGGTTTCCCCCGGGTTTTCTGGTTTACTCTGGGTTCTCTGGTTTACTCTGGGTTTTCTGGTTTACTCCAGGTTCTCTGGTTTCCTCTGGGTTCTCTGGTTTCCTCTGGGTTTTCTGGCTTCCTCCAGGTTCTCTGGTTTCCTCTGGGTTCTCTGGGTTCCTCCGGATTCTCTGGTTTCCTCTGGGTTCTCTGGTTTCCTCTGGGTCCTCTGATTTTCTCCAGGTTCTTTGCTTTTCTCTGAGTTCTCTGATTTTCTCTGGGTTCTCTGGTTTCCTCTGAGTTCTCTGGTTTTCTCTGTTTTACTTAAGGTTCTCTGGTTTCCTTATAGTTCTCTGGTTTCCTCCATGTTCTCATGTTTCTTCCAGGTTTTCTGGTTTCCTCCAGGATCTCTGGGCCCTCATTTATCAACAGTGCATATGCTCAGATATGTGCATAATGGCTGCGTACTCCTGCGTAGGTACCGCGTCCCAAAACTGATATTGATAGATTTGTGCCAAGATTTGAGCCCTGTGTTGGCATGAGAAAATAAACACACAAAAGCCATTCCCTCACCCTGACCCTAACCCTGGTTTCTTTTCTCCATGCTCTTTGCCATTATTCCAACGAGGAATGAAGCAATTTTTGGGTAGTTTTGTTACCACATATGGTTAATTAGGGGCATGTCTAAATGCAAATGACCATGAACATGCACGAGTATGGCGGTTTAGAACGTGTGAGATTTATCAAAGTTGGTGTGTGTATGACGAGCGTGAGTACTTTGATAAATGCTGTTTTTTGTACTTATGCATAGTCTAAATTTTGTTTGTAATACAGAATTTAGAACCTTTTCTTCTAAATGTTGATAAATGAGCGCCCTGGATTCCTCTGGGTTCTGTGGCTTCCTTGGGTTCCCTGGTTTCCTCCAGGTTCTCTGGCTTCCTCTGGGATCTCTGATTTCCTCTGTGTTCTCTGGTTACTTCCAGGTTCTATGGTTTCCTCCAGGTTCTCTAGTATCCTCTGGGTTCTCCACTTTTATCTGGGTTCTCTGGTTTCCTCCAGGTTCTCCAATTTCCTCTTATCTCCTAAAACATGCCTATGAGAGAATTCATGTGCATGGTGTCCAGGGTGTATTCCTGCCTCACACAAAGCGTTTCCAGGGTAGACTAACCCTGGAGTCACATGATGATGATGATGATGATGATGATGATGATGATGATGATGGTGATTGTGATGATGATGAGATGACTCTCTTTTAACAAGCAAATTCAGCTCAAATTCTCTTCAATCAACTTTCCTCCCATGATTTATCAACATACTTTTCTGGAGCACACTGTATCCATATTCCAACATGTTTAAAGCTATAAAAAAAAGTTTTTTTCTGAGTATTTGTGGCAATCTGAGTATTTGAATATAGCATAAATATTATGTAAACTTTATGCCTGCATATCAAATACGATGTTGTGCAGATATAAAATAAACACTAGTGATCATATAAAGTCAATTATAGAACAAAAACAATCAAACTGAAGCTGATTTTATTTTCTGCAATGAACCAAAACATGTCTTGTGTCCATACCGTGCTTCTGTAGTTTTCCACTGCCATGAGCATAGTATTGATTAATGAATGTATTATTTATTTAATAATATACTCTTTTTTTAAACTCTGCATTCAACAAAACACGGTGCATGCTGTATAAATACATATTGTACAAATACATAAATCAGGATACAAAATCAGTAGTGAAATTGGATTGCGCCATAAGACTCCATTTCCCATGAACCCTTGCTGTTAACACACACTTCCTGGTTTTTTTTTGTTTTTTTAAATGGGCTTGCCGTGGTTATTTTGGCTTCCATGAAGGGCATTAAAACAAAACATGAATTACATTGTATGCACTTGTTCATGCTGGATTTGCTGATAATACCGTGGACGTTTTCACCTTTATTGTGTGTTTAATTATTCACCGAATGACGGCTTGCTGGCTTGCTTGTTAAAAGGGCAACGGAGAAGAGCTTGTGGGGCCCACTCCCAAAAAACGTGTATGACGAGGTAAACAGTCATGTTCCTACTTAAATTAGCGTAAATATTTAATGTCATGTTTGTTTACGTTGGTTTATTAGCGCTATTTATGTGGTTTTTGGCTGTTATTCGACATTTTTGCTATGTCAAAGTAAATGAAGTGAAAAGGAAAACTGCTACGTTGGAAATCGCATACTGGCATACTAAATAGTATGGCCAAACAGTACGCAACTAGCCGAACACAGGTGCTAGTTAGTACGGTAGTACGCATCGCTGGAAGGTCGCCATGGCGACCTGTTTATCACGTGACCGTACTCGTTAGCATAGATGATGATGTTTAACTTCTATAAACTCTAAATTAACCTAAGTCCAGTTACTGAAACTCATCGGTAACACTGTGTACATAAGTCAAAGCCTAAAAAAACAGCACCTGTATTATCTCTTCAGTTGTCCATGGCTAATAAACACGCTAACGCTGTAATACTAGTAGGTTGCCAGAGTGGAGCCGGTTGATCCACCAGATCTGGGGTATAAATTCCTTTTGAATTCATTATACACTGATAAACAAACACTATTTAGGCTAATTTAGCTTATATCTCAGTCCTGTTGGTCCAGTTTTGCTTTTATGAATCAAGGTGCCACAATTAAAAAAAACTTGCCACATCTTTTTTTTTTTTTTTTTTTTTTCCCGAGTAATAATGCTGGATATGTAAAGCTGTGTATCAACAACAATGGAAGTTGAAGCCGCAGTTGTTACTGATTTCACCCAATGTCAAATTTTACAAAGGAATCAGAAGAGGGCCGAGTATGGATCCCTGTGGAGCACCATACAGAAAAACCTATTTTCTTTAAAGAAATCACCCACAGTAATTATTATGAGGAATTTCTTTTTACTAAGTAAGAATATCAACCCTATAATGATTCACAATGATTTACAGTATCAAATTCAACATATATGTTGTTCTAATCAGCATCTGTTTTATTCACATTTCTCCTACAGGGCGTTTATTTGTTCTCTCCATCATGGCGTCGGGTAAAGAGGCTCAGCGCAGGCAGCGGCGTAGGGAGCTGGACGCTAGAAGGAGTAAGTTTCGCATGCGACTCGGCTCGTGGCCGGAGAGCTGGAGTAAACTGAAGGACCGGCTGGGTTTCTCTCTCCACTCAGAGCTTGCACGATTCCTACTGGACAGGTAAAGATGGAGCTGTAATAGAAATTTTAAAAAGTCCCAGGAAACTAATGTCTCAAGTAAGGAATAAAAGCCTCAACGTACGTCATTCTGTTATAAGAAAATAAGCATGACATGTTTAACTCCTCTAATACTGTACATCTGTAACCTGTGATCTGTCAACGCTTATGTCATAGCAGCGATAAACATTCATTCCCTCACTAGCCTCTGTTCTTTTCCTCTTTTGAAATTAAAAATACCAAAACAGCCACTTGTCATGTTACCATGTGAACACCAGAAACCATGTTACGCAAGTCCTGAAAGTTTTCCAATCTCGGAAAACCTCTTCTACAAAGTCCTGACACTGGCAACTCCTTCCATTTGTTTTTCACATTGTAGTCACTATTGTACTGTTTGTAAACTGTAATAAATGCTTGCATAAATGTGACCTTCGGGTGAATATTTTAGGTGGATTTAATTTATGATCGCTTGGTGTTTTTTCAACAGTTACTCCTGCCAGGTGTGCAGCACGTCTTCAGGTACTGTCTGCATTTTACAAATATTTCAGCTCAAAGAAAAAAGTGAAATTTTTGTAAATAAGGTTCCTTAAAAAGGGGAAACTGCGAAACTCAGAAAAGGTTCCAAGAATAATTGCTTTATAAAGCAAGAACCATTAACCATTCAAGGAACCCTTAAGGAATTGGCGTTTTATTTTAGCTCGTAAGTCAGAATTCTCGCAACATACTCTATCTTTGTCTCATGTAGGCGAAGGGAAGGAAGTAATCTCAGTATCTGTGGCTTCTCTGGATCAGCTGATCCTGCTGGTCCACAGTCACGGACAGCAGTGCCCTTTGACCCCGAGCCTGCGACCTGACCCACACAGACGGAAAGTGAAGGAGAAAGCGCTGGAGGAAGATCCTGAACCTTCCATGAGGTCAGCTGAAGCAGAACAGTGCCTTACGTACGTCTGTAAAGGTGGACACGCGCTCACCTGGCGTCCGACACACACCGAGGGGGGCTATAACGGAGAGAAGCGTAAAGCAGGAAGTGCTTCTCCTTCAGGACAGAGGAAGATCAGAGAACGACGGAGGAAAGGAGTGAAACGGGAGGAGGTGTGCAGGATGAGGAGCAGGAGGAGCACAAGAGGAAAATCTGTCTCCGATGGAAACGCCGCTGGATTCGGGAGGAGTGACGAGACCGTGCGAGTCACTCCATCCACCTCAGGAGAAAATGAGGAAGCAGGTAACCCACAACATATCTGTCTTTTTTTTAACTTCCTCAATGATTTCTTAGTATTGTGACCTTTCTGAACTTCTCTTAGAATATTTGAGTCACATCGATGCGGTGCTGCGTGAACAGGATGCAGGCTCACAGGAAGGAAGTGATGCGGCTCTTCTCGCCTCGCCCCCAAAGTTCAGGTACAGATTAGATCTTTACTGATGGATGCATGTTTAGCTCTTTAGTGTTGCAATCAATAATAAGCACGGAAACACGAATGCTAAAGTACGCATGGCATGTCAACAAAAAAAAGTGACTATGAATATCTACAAAAGAAAAGATTATAGAGCTGTATTCAGTGTTGGCATTCTAAATCACAATTTAGATCTTTTTAATATGTATTTTCCATGAAAACTCTTACACGGCAGTGGGATTCGATCACACGGCGCTGTTGAATTCTGGATTCTGATTGGTCAGAAGGTGTGGATTAGTCTTCTGTAACTGCAGCTCGGACACTGCATGTCACATGCTGCAAATCACAGCGTTCTGTTACGTTGCAGCTTCTGTGGTAACAGCGTGCACATAGAGAGTCTCGTACAGCAGATAAAGCAGCACTGGAAGGAGTCTCCTGTGTGACCGTCAGCGCTTTTGGCCCTTTTCCACTGCATGGTACCAGCTCGACTCGACTCGACTCACCTTTTTTGGTTTTCAGTCCTACCTGGTACTTTTTTTGGCATCATCTCTATCCAGGCGAGCCGAGGTGATCCTGACCGGCGACGTGAAAGCACTGAAGAGAATCGTTACTATCACGCCATATAAATGCAAATAATGTAGTACGTTATTTGTGTGTGTGTGTGTTTTCACCGCTCATGAGCATGTCCGGGTGTGTGTGCACGCGAAACCGTGTTACGGCGGTGGCAAGCCGAATTCCATCGCATTTCTAACGTGTTTTGTTAAAAGAAAAACAAAATAAACTCACAAAAAAAAAAGAGAGGCGATCAAAACTGTTCCGTACGCCGCGTAATAGTAGCGTGTGTAAGGAATAAACAGCGCTCACGCCCGGTGCGCAGTGGTATTAATACGTAGTTAATACGTATTGTATGTCACGTTGATTATGACGTCACTGCAGTTTCATGTAGTGTCGCTATGACGACCAGGGTTAGTGGAAAGCGAACTACTGATACCAAAAGCAGGTGGAGTCGAGCCGGTACCGTGCAGTCTGAACGGGGCCAGAACTAACCGTCAGTTTTAACCCTAAATTCAGGAAAGAGAAATTTACACATTTAAACTCTGTGTGTTGTTCTTTAATATGTCAAAAATTGTAGTTGTAAAGACTTAATAAATGTCCTGTCCTTTACCCCAAACACGCAGATTCTTCTCTCTGTACTGAAACGTGACTCCATGCTGACTGATCAGATCATTTCATCCTGCGTTTACAGAATTATTCAGCTGTTCTAATTAACTTACAGAATCCATTTTAAAGCCTCAACGTAGTAGTATTGTAATAAGAAGTACATTATAGTGCTAAATTCAGGCCGTATGTACAGAGTACGTATACTCGTACGGTGCATTGTTGTATATTTATGTGTCTTTATCAGTAACGGCGCATCTGCTGGCAGCGCCGAGCCCGAGACTGACGACTGGCAGGACATCAGAGGTGAAATCCAGGACGCCGCTAAAAGGTTTGCAGCCTGATTTCTACTTTAACTTTAAATTCATTGATTCAGCGTTGTGTGCGAGTGTAAACGTTTGCCAGAAAAGCTACTTCTGAACACAAGTTATCACTTTCTAATATCTTGTTCTTCACTCTTGACAGAGTTCTCACACACACACACACACACACACAGTAAAGGTGTGAATTGGGGGTGAGATCTGCAGAAAAGTCGTTCGAGTGGGTGTTTTTACTTTCATGTGAGTGGGAGCACGAGGTCAGATATGAAACCCTGAGATATGATATGAGATATGAAAAAGGGGTCGTGTTTCTTTACACTATCACCGAACGTTCATTCGTTTTCATTAACCTAGACTATAGGTCCGATGATATGATATGATATCGATATCGTGATAAATCATAAACCGTGTCACAGTATGCGTTTCGGATGTGTTTTGCTTTTTCACAAGCCGACTAGACGCAGTTAAAATTTAGTACTTAATCTGCTTTTCAGCGTTAAATATTTCTGTATTTCTTATTTCTAAATATTCAGCATAAAAATAAACTTTGCGTATTTGTATTAGGAATAAACAATTTATTATTATTTACAGCAGGTTTGTAACGCAACATTCCGCTGTATTGTATCGCAGATTGTATAAAAACCTGTATATACTGTAGACTTTTCATTTAAATATAGTTTATAGTATATTACATTGGGGGAAAATATCATAATCGCATATCTACAGTACAACATGATTATAGTGCATCATAGAGTTGCGATATGATCTTTTACCCCAAAGTGACATATAATAAACCAGATTTAAATTAGTTTGAAGCGGAAGCCGTCCTGATTTACTTAAAAATAATGCGTATTGGAATGAACGTTTGAATATTGTGCCGTTGTTATTTATTCTTGGTTACCGAAAAGGCGCACGCTATGAAGAATGATCCCTTAAACATCTTGAATAGGAGCAAATGCATCTAATTATGAGATTATTATAACTCGAATATAAGATTATTCAGCTGCTTTTTAGAATTAATTGGAAAAAACGTTTAGAAATAGGTTTAATAATTGTATATTCATTTTAGTATAATCTTATAATAGGAAATAATAGCTCCATTTGACAGTCATTAAGATATTTCATATATTAAGATGTTATTTGTTTTTTAGTGCAACAGCAGTGAATTTTCATTTATTGTTTATTTATTTATTTATTTATTGCCTCAGCTTTGCACTTCCTGTTCTCTAGTTTCACTGTACTTACAGAATAAAGATAAATAACATGCTTTATGATGAATAACTGAATATTCGTCAGGGGTTTATGGTAAAGTTCCCTGTGACTTTTTTCTTTAAACATTGTAAAAATCTTACATCGGGGCCCTCAATGTTCATTTTTGCTGGCAAATATTTCAAAATCATTTAGAAAAAACAAAAAAAAAACAAAAAAAACTCTATGCTCTAAGGTATGGCAAATTATAACTCCCTAAAGAGTGCACTACTTAAATAGTGACTAGGGGTCGTAGGCAGGGTCTCAGATGCAGTATTAAATAGAAGTTTCTGCCTCCAGCAGTGATGTTGCATGGGATGCAATGCCAAAGTCCACCACAAGGGAGCATGAGAGGAGAGAAGATGCTCCTGAGACGAGAGAAACCGAGGAGCCGAGGGGGACAGCGCGTGGGAAAACCAACAGGTGGCTTTCATATCTATTATTATCAAAGAGGCAGGGATTTTAGTCCTGAAGGACACGTGTGCTCATTTTCACGTGTATAAACGCACCTTTCAGACGAGGCTCAGAGAAAGACGAGCTTCGGCAGATAAGCGGCAGAAGGAAAAGGTTCGTTCTTGAACATGTAGTTCACTCCTTCGTATTTCACTCAACCGTTCACTGCTAATATCGATCTTTTGACATTTTGTAGAAAACCGACTCCGAAGCTCATCTTACCCTGCGAGTTTGACGGCTGCTGGAAGATATTTTCCAGCCGTCAGTACCTCAACGTGAGTATTGTTTGGGAATCTCAGCCACCAGCTTGCAGCGGATGGGAATTATATTCTACTACACCGTGTGGTGTGCTGTTATAGGAAAACAATCAGCGATGGAGTGGTGCGACGAGGCCGAGTCACTGTGATCCTGAAGTGCCTCGCAATTCGCCAGCAGTTATAGAATGACACGGAATACGTTTTATCCATTTATAGTTACGTTTCTAAAGCATCGAGTTACTTTCTGTTTTTTTTTTTTTTTTGCTAACATGACACACCGCTGTATTTTTTGTCTTATGAAACGGGCCGGCTCATGTTTCCCAGAATCCTCTGCTCCAAGTAGCAAGTCAATGAGAATTTTTCTATAACAGCACAACACAGAGAGTTTTATTCTTTACATGATGCTGCATAGGTAATGTTGCAGTCGTACATTTAAGATCTATAGCTTTTTAATCCAACTTCGTGACTGTTGTTTAGTAATCTGTTATTAAAGGTTAAGGGTTGATCATAATGTGAAGCATTTATTGTATAATCAGTAATCTGCTTTGCGTCTCTGTCCGTTCAGCACCACATGAAGTACCAGCACTTCCAGCAGAAGACCTTCGCATGCTCCGATCCCTCCTGTGGAAAATCATTCAACTTTAAGAAGCACCTTAAAGAGCACGAGAAGCTGCACAGCGGTGAGTGAGCGCGACGCGGCGAGTCTCGGCTTCTGCAGTTCAGACATTTTGTCCTATTAACCAGAGTGTTGTGAGTTCAAATCCCTTATTCAGCTCTCGAGCGCAGTCCGTAAACCTCAGCTCAGATCTGTCTTCAGATTCACTTTATTACGCGCTCAGTCACTCAGTGTCCGCAATACCTTACACAATACTTTAAAAGATTTTTTTGTTGTTGAACTGATTGCGTTCATGTTCGCGTGTGTGTGCTGATAATCAGCTGTAAACGACTAAGCACTTTCACAGCACAGCTGAATGACGCTTTGGAAAATTGTGGTTCATTTTTTTTATTTGTCTTCATTAAATCAAATTGAACCCTTTTTGATAACGACTGTATCGTCATTTCCGGTAGCTTTCCAGTCCCCAATTTAAACATTGACCTAGCCTGAGAAGTAGGAAATGAGAGCATATGATGTTTCTCATTTTTCCAAGCCGTCCTGACAGCCTTAATTTCATATATAAGTGTTTATATCATACACCTGAGTAAATCAGCCCTCTCGAATTATTTGCCTCTCTTTGAAACATACTCGCTAAGAATACTCAGTAATGTTTATTTGTTATAGTGATGATTATTAATATCCTGAGTAAAGCACACGGATGTTTTATCTCTGTGGTGGAATTCCTCTGAGGGTGAAATGAGACCAGCGCTATCAAACAGGTTCAGAAGATCAATGGATGTAGGCTAGTGTGTAGCAGCGAGGAATTAGATGTGCTCTACATTGACTTTGTGTGTGTGTGTGTGTGTGTGTGTGTGTGTGTGTGTGTGTGTGTGTTTGATAGATCAGAGAGATTACATCTGTGAGTTCTGTGCTCGTGCCTTTCGCACCAGCAGTAACCTGAGCATCCACCGCAGAATCCACACGGGAGAGAAACCACTGCAGTAAGTGTAACACACACACACACGCGCGCACACACACACACACACACACACATGGACACGGGCACACGGGCACACACAGTGACTGAATGAAGGTAAGGCCTTTGCACCCGTCAGTTCCAGTTAAGTGAGTGTGGCCTTTGTGTGTGTCAGTCTAATTAAAAGAGGTGTGACTTCTTTGTCTGTTAGTAACAAAAAAGGTGTGGCTTTAGAGTGTGTGTGTGTGTGTGTGTGTGTGTGTCTCAACCTTAGTGAAGAAGGCGTGGCCTTTTTGTGCCTCTCAGTCTCATTAAAGAAGGCGTAGCCTCTGAGACTTTCGTTGTCATTGAAGGAGGCGTGGCCTCTGTACCTGCCAATTCTAATGAAGGAGGCCTTTGTGTCTGTCAGTCTTAGTGAAGGAGGCGTGGCCTTTTGTCTGTCAGTCTTAGTGAAGGAGGCGTGGCCTTTGTGTCTGTCAGTCTTAGTGAAGGAGGCGTGGCCTTTGCGTCTGTCAGTCTTAGTGAAGGAGGCGTGGCCTTTGTGTCTG
>JAQQZU010000039.1:2243541-2253994 GCA_030068025.1 Parauchenoglanis punctatus
CTCTCTCTCTCTCTCTCTCTCTCTCTCTCTCTCTCTCACACTCTCTCTCTCTCTCTCTCACTCACTCTCTCTCTCTCTCTCTCTCTCTCTCTTCATACACAACGTTCTTGTTCTATTCACAAAGCAAATGCCGTGATTTAAAAATCAGCTTTAAAACGGTGTTGCTGTTTGCAGTTCAGACATCCGTTGTTTGAAATATGCAAATGAGCTCCAATACAAAACCGATGGTTGGCGATTTGATAAACTTGGCGTGAAGCAGGAAAAATCGATGGCGGTGAGTCTTTAATCATGACATGTGACTGGTTTAAAGCTTGAGATAATATACTGGAAATAACAGCGGAGAAAATCCAGTCGAATGACAGATTTCAAAGACTAATACGATTAAAATTTAAAAAATATATTTTATATCATTTTAAAATAAAATAATTAAATGTATTAATATACATTTTTCACTTTTTTTTTATAGCCATTTCCTCATTTTTCAAAAGTTTTGGCATCTGGTTCATCCAGTTGAAAGAAGAATTCATGAATATCTGCGTAAGACGAGGACTCTCAAACTTATTTTTGCGTAAACGACCACAAATAGGCGAGGTTGTTTGCGACCATTTTTTAATTCCAGATTTATAATTAAAATCATCCTCTAGACGGCATGTCGGCGCCAGAACACCCGTCCATCAGGGTCCCGAGTCGGATGTCATGATCGTTGTCAAGTGAAAAACGTTGACAAAGGTAGTTACTAATCTGTAATCCCTAAAGCTGGTGCGCAAAACAGACCTTTCAGTACATTTGACGGTGTCATGAGAGGTTTTTAAAATTAACACGCTAAGGAAAACTGCTTCGTGTTAATACCCAATAACTCCACTATAACGAATAGTAGAGAAGTATGCAACATGAGACACAACGCTAGTTTGTTTACTGGAAGTAGATGGACGGGGGAAATTTTATTGCTGCAGCATATTTTGTTGTGGAAAAAGACGAAAATTAAATAATACTATTAATTACACACATTAATTTAATCATGGCTCCCATTATCATTCTAAAATAGTAAATATTAGCCCACAGAATATCTTCTTTGATATTTCAGTTATTGATTTGTAAAATAAATACAGGAAAGAAAAGAGGGGATGTTTGAAAAGAGTTTCTGTTGCGAGCCCATTTGTAAAGCCTTAGTTTGTGAACCCCTACATTAGAGTTCCTGAACAGTAAAATGAACCAAAGTGAAGTATAAACGAAGACATGCTTCGGGTTGACAGCTGTGTGGGTTAGGAGAGATGATTTATTCCTGCATGTTGTCTTTAAACGTGTTCCTAGCATCCTCGCTGCAGTTCTCTGAGCACTCAGGCCTGACCTTCTGTGTCCGACACATTGTAGATGATGCTAATGTTCAGCATTAGCATAAAATAACCGAGTGGGTACTGGCGGTCAGGAAGTAGCGCTATAAATGCCTCCACGTCAGAGATGAGCGAGCGGCCGGAAGGGTTTCGACTAGGCATTTGGTCAAACCGACGTCTTTCACAGACGCCTGACTCCCACTCGCGTCGCTTTCCTCACACACACTACTTGCAAAATAAAATAAAATAAACCAGAATGCAAGCAGCGACAAGCGCACAGCTTTATTAAAGCATTATATTTCCTTTAAATTTAAATTCGAACGTCACTGAACATATTCTGCAATCACATGGAATAAGATTCAGCTGACATGATTCAATTTGTTTAATTCTTCACGTTCGCTTATTTAATTTGATTCCGTTTTACTTTTTGATTCATCATGCTTTCATTTATACGATTCGGCGATTCGGCATGTAGTACTTCAATATGATTCAGTTTAAATGATTTACGATTCGGTATGATTCACTTTATATATGAATCAATGCAATTTAGTACGAGATTCGGTTTATATTATTTCGTTTGCATGATTCATTCTGATTCAGGTCAAACGTAAGCGTGTTTGGTTCACTGTTAGAGAGCCGGGTTATGTTTGCACTGGAGCCATAATGCTAACGTAGCTAACAAGTAAGGGAAGCTAATGGATACCAGTTTAGCATGTCTGAATCATCACACGCTCAAACACACAAACAGTAATTCTATTTGCTGTTTGAAAGTTCTTAATGATAAAATATCAGCACATGTAGCTCATTGTGTGTGTGTGTGTGTGTGTGTCAGGATCGGGCACGCTGTGTGCCAGCTGGCAGTGCCTGGAAGAGCCCCGTGGTCCTGCCCCAAGCCTGGCCGTGCAGTTTGTTGGTACGGGAGCGTCCATGTCGGGTCTGGACATGGAGCTGGTGGGCGGCAGATACCGCATGTCCCTGCTCAAGAAGAGATTCACCACCGGTGAGAATCTCTCTCTTACACACACACACTTCACACAACAGGGCACTTCAGAGCTGATCATGTTATATCTGTATATTGTCTCTAAAACATTTCTATCTGTACTTACACTCATCTCGAGTCATTAGATGAAGTGCTACTGCTCAGCTTGGACAGAAGGTGTTGATAAATTTAATGTACAGGTGGGGTGTACAAACTTTTAGCAGAGAATGTAAGCCTGTCTTGTGGTAATATGTTTTGAAGTGTGTGTGTTTGTTTTACAGGGAAGTACATGGCTGGCTGTTTGTTGTAGGAGAACCTTGCCATTTTTTTTTCTTCTCTCTACCTGCTGGACATAGTTTGCACTTTTATCACTAAAGGCCACGACCGAGTGTTTTCTGAGGCGTGAACACATGGTAACGGACATGGGATTTTTACCCATGATGCACCGCTACGTGAACACCGAGTTTGGACTCAGCCTTCAGCACTTAGCAGTTTCGATGCTTTGACTCATTTGTACAGTGGGAGCGTTATCGGCTGTACGGTCGTGTTTGTTTTTTTCCCATTTCCTGGATGTTATTTTTGAGTGAGCCGACTTGTTTGTGACTAATAATAATAATAATAATAATGATAATAATATGTACTTTAATATTCCAACTTTGTAAAGATTGAATTGTGTTTGTGTGGTTTATAAAAAAAAAAAAAAAAAAAAAAGCTGAGACATGGTCGTTATGTGGTTTAAAAAAATTTATTACACTTATTTTTTTTTTTTTTTTTTTTTTTTTTTTTTTTCTCCTTTTTAAAACCAGTACAAAATACAACTGAAGTAAATTTGATTACAGACTGCAGTCTGTTCTCAGCCTAGGTAAGAATATTCCATTTTTTTTTTTTCCTCAAAATATAGTTATGAGAAGAATATCTACTCCCATAAAAATAAAAAACCAAATCCATCTAAAACATCAATACAAAAAAAAAAAAAAAAAACACAATATTCCCAAGTTACACAAATGTCCTTAAACGTACTAACAGCCTGAAACACTCAACCAATAATAAGAGTGAGAGGGGAAAAAAAAAAAGGCCACAGAGACGACGAATCACTTCCCAGGAAAAGAAAGTGTGGAATTTTAGTAGGGAAGAAGCGATAATAAAAATCATACTGCATCTGTAAACACAGAGAAACAAACAAACAACATGCGTGACAAACAGGAACGATTTCAAAAAAGACTTTTAATTTTTCAATTTAAAAACAAATCAAGAGTTCACCGACGTATTAAACATGGTCGGGGGGGGAGGAAAAACGGGCACTTATATAAATAGATGCATTTTCATACAACAAGAACTAAAAGCACAATCGGAAATCCAGCACCAAAGCGACGTGTGTGCATATTTCAGTTTAAAGGTGAATGAAAGGTTTTATAAAATAGCTAGAAATCTTGAGTATTTATTTCATACAATAACAATCATTCCATTTAAAACTGTAATTCTTTTAAAATCGGATCTATTTTAAAAAAAAATGATCTAATGTTCAGGTTATGTAAAAGGTTTAACATCCTACGTTCGTGCGAGAGGCAGTGTTCAGAGCAACCCAGCGAGCACAGACTGACGTTCAGTTACACGTACGCAGCACATGAACACATCCATCCCTTTAAATCCTACAGGAAAAACCAACGGGTCGACTGGGGTGTTTACTGCTGACTCGACCGTTACTGGGACAGACGTTGTGACCTGGTGTTCACACTAGCAGGTGACAATTAGCTCATCTCAGCTGCTGCCTTATGGGCGTGGCCGACTTTTTCCAAGTTCTTCTAAGAAACCACAGTAGCTATATAAAGCTAACTCTTCACACACACATTAAATAATCAGTGTGCAAACTGGCTGTTTGATTTGACAAACCGTTAAACGCGTTTCCTCCATTTTGCGTCGGGCGCCGTAGGATTGGTCCGAGGAATCCGTCAAGCCGCTATCATGGCTCCGGTACCGCGCACGTAGCGTAGAAAACGAGCGGTCGCTTGCCGCTCGCTAGTGTGAACGTAGTGTTAATTGCTCACCATAAAGCCAACAAGTTTATATACATCAAGAACACGTATAAGGAGCAGCTCTCGGACTGTCGAACCTCTTCACATAAAAACGCAGCGCAGCATAGAAACAGTTGAGGTATAGCAGGCTCGTCTCATACGTACGAAGTGCTTGGTATGGGTTCTCAGGGGGCGGAGTGGGGTACGGGGGTTATCGCGTGTTCGCGTGGAACCCGCGCGATCGCAGCCGAATTTTATGCCAAAGTTGCTCGAGAGACGATACGGTCGTACTGCAGGACAGGCGTGTGCTCGAGTGGTTTCCGTTCTCATCTAAGGCACTGAAAGGACACTATGGCACAAATGAAAACACGGACACGGAGGCAAGAGGAAGAAAGGGAAAAGAAAAGGAACCTCAAGCGCAAATTATAAAGCCTCTAGACTGCATTAGTTACTCTCAGACAAAAAGAATCCAGCCAGTGTTATATCAACGCGCACCAGCAGAATGGTGGATTCTGATGTTTGCTCATATAAACACACACACACACACATTCACACCGACTTCAGATCTCCTGCAGAGTGTGGTTAATCTCGATTCTCTCTCTCTTTACGGCAGGCTCGCACGTCCCCCGAGATACGTCTGCGTCGCTGCCCAGCTCACTCATGTCATCTGAGAATGACGGATCTGAGAAAGACAGTGAGAGTGAGTGTGTGTATGAGTGTGTGAGAGACAGCGAGTGTGTATGAGTGAGTGAGTTGCTGCGTATGATAAATGTACATAAATGACAAATGTATGATAAATAAAAACTGAGCTCATACCTTTCTCCATGAGGGACGGCATCATGGAGCTGAGGTCACTGAACTGCAGGTCACACACACACACACACGTTAGCACATGCTTTTAAGAGTAAGGGCAGAAAAGGTGTGTGTAGTGCGAGTGTGAGCAGACGGACCTCTCCCATGACAGCGATGGGGGTTTCTCCGGTTGCCTGGGCAACGCGGTGCTCCACCAGGTAGAACATGTACTCGTCGTAGAGCAGGCGGATCAGGTGGAAAGAGCCGAAACTGGCCGCGCTGCGCAGAGTCAGGTCTCTGATCACCATGGAGCTGCACAACACAGCCCACACAGCAGTGTCACACAGCAATATCATCATCTAAAAACTGCTTTGGGGTCGTTCCATCCTTTAACCTTCGGCCTCAAAGCACCGATCCACCTGGATGTGAACGACTTTCTTTGCAAGAGCAGAATAATTGTATGATAGTGGACAAGGTGATCACATTTTATATACAGATTTATGCTGGCAATTTCTGACATTTCTAACTTAAAACAGCAGTTAAATAAGGACCAAAAAAAAAAAAAAAAAAAGTTATGGCACCCTAAGAAATTAGGAAGATTTAGCATGCTGCACTTAGGAGGCACTCTTTTACTGATTAGCCACCGTTTGCTCACTTTCAGCCTTCTATAGAGTTCTGTAGGCGTAGCTAAATGTAAATGCACTTAAAGGGCGACTGGCATAAACATGCACACGTGACAGGGAAGGAAAACTTTTACAGTCCTGAAACTCCTGTTAATCTAGAGTTATGAGGATAGTCTAGATGTTTATATAGAACGTCACTAAATGATTAATAAATGAAGGGAGTTTGGACGGCTTTGCAAAATGCTAACAGACGGCCATTACCTGTTGGCTAGATCAGCCTCGAAACTCCAGAGCAAATCCGATTCAGGCAAAACAAACACGTCTTGGATGATCGATGGTAAGGATAGTGGTCAAAATTAAACCGTGTGGAGTTGTATAAAGTAAACAAGTGTGACTGGGTTTGAAAATCAAGGGTGGGTGTGTGTGTGTGTGTGTGTACCTGTAGAAGGACCACTTGAGGAGGAACTGGCGTGCTGCACGGGGGAAGCTGGGACTGCCCTCATGTGGTTTCAGCACCTGACTCACCACGCTGTCCAGCCACGCGGCCCACTGGTCCAGAGAGCTCTGCTGCTGCAGGGTCATCTTAAAATCCTGCTCCAGACGCTGCACCACGCTCTCGTCACACTGGCACACCCAGGACGCCTGCTCCTGCACAACGCACACAAACAGAACGCCGGGCACATTAGCGCTACGTTACAGCCTGTAAGTGTAAAGACAGGCGTCAACTCTAAACTAAGCAGCGTATCGTGTGGTGAAAGTCCAACCTGCACGTTGGCGAAGTCGACGCGGTTGAGGTCGCTGAGCATCTGGTTGATCTGAGACGTGTTTTGCAGCACAGCCCGAGCCGCTTGGGCCAGGTGGTTCAGAGAGGTGTACCTGCGCAACGTCTGCGCAAACGCACTCACCACTGCGGCCTGAAAAGAATGTCGAGACCCCACACACGGTGAGCGTCCGATGTCGAGCGAACGTTAAACAGGTAATAAAGTGAAGTTAAACAGAGGCAGTACTTTTGTGCGGACGATCTCCTGGGGGAAGTTACTCATCGCTGAGGTCAACCAGCCCTCTAGGCTCTTAGCAAAGTTCCTAATAGCCTGAGTGAGAGTACCTGCACACACACACACACACACACACACACTATTGCATGGGCATTCTTGTGCAAGAAAAGATAGAAAAGAAAAAAAAAAAAAGGTTTCATAGGCACAGTAAAATTACCTACAGATGGGATTTAAGTACATTAAGTTACATGTTTTTCAAAGTCACCACTATTATAGAAGCCTATTTCTAGTTTATAGTTGTATAAAATATTTTTTTCTTTATTTTTGCCATCAGGAATTTGTACTTGTTATCTCTAGAGTGCACAGTGTCGGATTTAAAAGCTTACTGTGAGTGTAAAATTGAGTTGCAGTCAAAATGCCCTATTTGTAAGTAAACACGAACCAGTACGATTAGTAAATAACAGTATATAGAGTGAAATGCATTAAAGGGCAGTAGGGATGAGAAACGTGCTGCCGTATGGGGCGCATGTGTAGAGTTTGTGGTGTGGTGTATGCAGTGTGACGGTGCGGTACTGACTGGGAACAGGCCGCAGGACGTCGGGGATGAGGATCTCCACCAGGGCCTGGTACAGGATGTGATCGCAGCTCCTCATCCACTGCTTCACCGGCTCAAACTTACACAGAGCGATCAGCTTCTCCCTCGGGATCACACCTTCCATTTCCTCATCACTACACACACACACACACACACACACAGTGTGTTCAACACAATTCAATAAGCTTTATCAGCATGCTCATATACACATACAGTAATGACGGCACACTGCAGGAAAATGAAGAACTGTAATTAACAAACATCACAGTTATAAACGCTTTATGTTCCCGGTCAGATCATACGACGATAATCGTCTAACAACGGACATGCGACCAAACTGTCTACATCGATCAGCATGCAGAGAACGCACTCACAGACACAAACAGTCTTCAAAACGAGCTTGAGGAAATAAAAAGTCTTTTTTTTTTCAGTCCATTAGCACGTTTCTTTTGCTATCCACCACTGTTACTAGCGTACTGCTAGCTGTCCTGCGAGTTGGGCATCATTATATAGGTTATTAGACAGGGGTTTTAGCAGCACTCACGGATCCTGCTATTATCTCACGATTCTGACTTATTGGGCTTATCTTCTCAATATTCTGACTAATTTCTCGAAATTCAGACAAGATTCTAACATCTGAAAATCTGGACTGACTGATCTCAAAAATCAACAGACGTCAGTGAAAATATGTTAAATGTACTAGAGGATAATAGTGTCTGCTTAAAAAAAAAACACTACAAAATCAAGAAACATACAGTCTAAATGTCAGATTAAGCCTACTGGCTAGTTTTGGCACTCGTACAACAACCCTAATTAAAACTGTAACTGTAGAGCTGAAGTATCGTCGTGTGAAGCGTCTGACCTGCTGGGGATGGTGGTGTTGCCGTCACTAGATGGCAGTGCTGAATACCAGAAGGTCTGCCACAGCTTCTCGATGAAGTGAAACTGCAGATTCATCACCACGTCTAGAGTGGCCTGGGGGGGGGAAGCGAGAGAGAGAGAGAGAGAGAGGGAGAGGGAGAGGAAGAGAGAGCACTAAGTAACTAAGGAAGTCCAGTTTAAATAAATAGTCGCAGAGTCATAAATCCCTTGGTGCAGTGTTATACCACAGCACTACTGGATTCTCGTACCTGATTGGTCAGAAGGTGTTGATTAATTTTCCAGAACAGCAGCTCTGACAGTAGTGCAGCTGATAATCACAGATTTATATTAATGCGCTCGTTCAAACACGTTATTATTTCTATAGTAACAGCTCATTCACAGGGACGTGTAACGGCAGACGCTCCACATAAACTGTTTGTAGGTGCTGTAATGTAAGTGAAACCGGAAACGTTTTACACCATTAAATGTAACTGAACAGAAAAAGGTATGACGTGCTACAATGTGTAATTATTGGGGGGGAAGAAATCATACAAGTTGTCAAATTGTTCAGGTGTGAGAGTACTACTTCATTTTTGGATGTGCAGTTATATGGCAGTAATCAATAATCACTGATTAATTTCCTATAACAGCACAGCGGAAGCGTTTTATTCCTGACGTAATTCAGGGTGAACGTAAAGTTTATGACTGCAAATACTGCAAAATAAATTATTCTTGGGTTCAGATGCAATGCCAGAAATTGTGCTCTTTAACAGAGAGTGTGTGTGTGTGTGTGTGTGTGTGTGTGTGTGTGTGTGTGTGTGTGTTCACATCTGACTACTCTGGGTAAACAAGCTTAGTTTCTGCCTTTTCTTGATTTTATTTCTTGGAAATCTCTCATTTCTACAGAATCCCACATTTCCCCTGATCAACGACGACGAGCCAAAAGAAGTCCAAAATCAGAAAATGTGAAAAAACGATTAAAAATATAAAAATCATAAAAACTTTAAGGCACTTAACAAGAAGGAAGTGGTGAGCCAACAGGCAGGAATTTAGCTCACCCTTACACGCACTAGCATTGTGAAAGTGCAGCAAGTTCGTGTGTGTGTGTGTGTGTTTGTTGCACTAAGTTGAGAGATTCTCCCGTGACAGGACACTTGCTCCTATATCCAGTTGCCTGGCCCTATGCCATGCCCCTCGCCCCCCCCCCCCCCTCCCCCCTCCACGTTCGTTATACTATCTGTGTGAGGACCTTCATGACATAATGATTAATGCAGCTAATCAATGCTACACCTACACTTAAACCTAATCCTAACCTAATGAAAAGAAAAAAAAAAAAAGAAAAAAAACTGTCAGATATTACCATCTTTGTGAGGACATTTGGTCCTCATAGGGGTAGAAAAACACACTCTCTTTCACACACACACACGCGCACTCACACTCTCCTCTCTTTCACCAATCACACGACATGTTTTGGGTTCTTGCCCAGGTTGCCACGGCAACCTTGTTTACCGTTGCCCCAGCAACAGTTCAAACACTGAAAAAGAAAAAAAAAAAAAAAAAAGGAGGAAAATTCCCCCTGCCTCGACAAACAATCACGGCATGGTTGTAAAAAATTACAGTGTTTGGGAGAAGGATATCCAAAAAAGCAGCGCTTGACTCACCCACTGTGTGCATGTGCGTGCGCGCGCGTGTGCGCATGTGACACACAGAAATAAACAAGCTGGATTAGAAACGCCCAGAGACCTGAATGGAGTTCAAAACTTTATGACCAACAGAGCAGATAAGTTTGTACTCAGTTCAGGAGCTATTAAAAACCCGCACGAGATTTAAATATATATGGATATAAATATGTTTCCCTGATTGACAAGAGAAAATCTGGCAAGAGACAAAAAGCAGGGATGAGAGGTCTGAGCATGTGCGTGTGTTTTTATATTTTCTTGATTACCGAACGTCCCCAAGGATAGGAACATCGGTCAGTTTTGTGGCTTGTCCTGAAGATGAAGCTTTAAACTGAAGCATCCTTTAAAAAAACTAAAAGAGCGGAAAGGTTTCTTGTGTGCGTGTATGTGCACGTGAGTGTGTGTCTCCGCCTGGCGGAAAGGTTAATTGGCATGACTGGAAAGGTGCTGAGTGAGGGATGAAAGGTGCTTGGGAACAAAAGGTGTGAGATGAACTGGGAGAGTAGAGGGGAGGGACTGGAAGAGAAAATTAAACCAGAGTTCCTGTAATGAGAACTGTAATGCTAACACACACACACACACACAC
>JAQQZU010000039.1:2270411-2281120 GCA_030068025.1 Parauchenoglanis punctatus
GTGAGAGAGAGAGAGAGAGAGAGAGAGAGATCGGGAGAGAGAGAGAGATCGGGAGAGAGAGAGAGAGCGAGATCGGGGAGGGATCGGGGGAGAGGGATCGGGGGAGAGGGGGATCGGGGGGGGAGAGTTGCAGCTTGTTTTAAGATTGATGCTTAACCCAGAACCACACTGGGCAGCATGTGTTATGCACATGATTAAATCTGTCAAGGAAATCTGCTCAGAAATATGTTTTACCCTTCTGCTAATGAGTTACTAATATTAGTGTCTGATATGACAAGACTGCAGGAGAGAAAGAAAAAGAAAAAAAAAAGGGGGGGGGGGGGAGTGGTTGCCCTTAGTAATGAACATTACAGCAAAAAAAAGAAATGAAATACGAGTGGCTAGACAAGATAAGATTGCACAAAATTTGTAAATACTAAAGCCCTGCTGTGACTCGGTCATCCCCGTCAACACCACCTGCGTCCCTCGACCCATTCATTTCCCCCCGACAGCGTGGACTTTGGGCAGAGACACAGAGCTCAATGCGGTTTATTTTTGTCCCGGAGCCCCTCGACTACACGCCCTGGTAGATTGGTCAGTGATTGGTCAGTGAGAAGGCTAAATTAACATGCGGACGCAACAGGTGATGGGTCCTACCTCGACAAAGGACACTTTGCAGTTGTGCGATTTACTAAACTCATTTAACTCTCGGAAGAAGCAAACAAACAAACCTCCGATTCAGTTTTGTACCTTAAGACTCCTGTTTATCTTCATATCAATGAATGAATTTCCTGATAATAAAGTTGACTTTGACTTTATTTAAGTGGCTCTGAGTCACTGGCCTTCAAGCCGCTGCTTTAGTTATGGTCGGCTAGCGTTTCCACGCTGCATCACTCTTCACAGGAGGAACAGAGGCGCAGAGGAAGATGAAATTTTGTGTGGCATTTAACCTTGATTAGGAGCTCATAAAGGTTACGGAGAGAAAGAGGAAATGAGGGGAGAGAAGACGAAAGAGGAAAAGGAGACATAATCGAGGGGAGATCAAGAATGAGAGGAAAGGAGACAGGATGAGAGGAGAAGTAACTTCACCCAGTGGTGCACCTGTTAGCAAGGGAACGGAGGAGAGAGGAGGAAACTGGAAAGATGGTGGGAGAGAAGAAAAGAGAAGAGGAGACGAGAGGTCGAGGAATAAAACAGAGGAGAGGAGTTAAAGAATAGCGGAGACAAGAAAGAAAAAGAAAAAAAAGAGAGACAAGAGAAGAAGAGAAGGAAAAAACAAGAGAAGAGAAGAGAGACACAGGAAAAGAAAAGGGACAAGAAGAGAAGGGGAACAGAATAGAACAGATTAGAAAGAAGAAGATAAGACATGGTGAGAAGAGGAGAAAAAAAAGGAGGCGAATGAAATGAGAAATCACGAGATGAAATGAGAAAAGAAGAGACAAGAAGGGGAGAAGAGAAGAGGAAGATATTTGAGGAAAAACTGACAGAAGAGAAGAGACGGCTTGTCTTCAGGTGCTACTTCAGCCTTGAAGTACTGCAGCACAGAGGGACTTCAGCTGGCGCCCTTCAGACGCCGCTTTTGTCCTGAGGGAGCTCCTGAGCAGAACTTTAATTAAGTGTGAGCGAGCGTGTGAAGAGCAGAGAGCTGGAGGTCCGGGACGGTCTCCGTGCAGGCTTCTTGCCGAGGTTAAAAGCCACATTAAATTCCCCACCAGCTGCTCTGAACAGCACAAAAGCAGCAGCCGGCAGGAGGCCACGCTCGTCTGGGCTGGAGGACGGAAAGGGCTGCGGTGAACGGAGTCGAGCTTCATTACAGCACACACGAGCCGACGCACAAAGCTGCCATTAAACCTGACCCCATCCCCTTCTGAACAGGCAGACACACAGGACGAGACGAAGATCGTCTGACGTCATGTTAGCGAGCTGCTCTGAAATGACTAGCTGTTAAAGTTTCAAACAACTGAGAGCGTGAGAACGATGGATTAAATCACAGCATTATTTTTATCACCATCATTTTCTTTTCAGCCTGCGTACACCTTCACTTCCTCACGTCTGCTGTAGTTCGTCAGTCTTCAGCCATTCGTTTGATTCGTTTCTCTTTGTTTAAAACTCGCTCTCCAATCTTGCCGCCCTGTAAAAGCACTTTTGTGTTGAAATGGATGAAAAGGTGATACATAAATAAAGTTAGTACTCTTATTATTATGGTTAAGGGGGAGCCTGTCGCTTATTATTAAAGGGAAGCTAACTTAAAGAGCGCTCGAAAAACACATGCAGATGTTCAATTAAGCACCGGAGCCCACGGTCTTGGCTCTTGTTTGCGCTCCGGCCCACATTGTTTGCAGAGCAACAACCGTTGCCAGTAGCAACACAGTCCACTCCCGTTTCCAGGAGCCTGTTGCTAGGCGACCGGCAGAATACTTCCCAAACCAAACAATGCTGTCCCCAGAGCGAGACGTCTATCTCACATTAACCAGAAACTTACAACAATAAATACGTAACCTATTCATTTCAGTCTCTTTGGGGGGGCAGGGGGGGCAGGGGGTATTACTGGGGTGTTGGTGGAGTGAGGGGGAAATAGCTCAGCTCCAATTATATCCCCTCTACAATTTTTTTTTGTAAAGTTACTCGCAGAAACTTTGAGCCTGCTATGATCTGGAGCCTCCAGACCAAAACTGACAAGGAATGTAAAAGTAATCAGGAACGCTGGAGAAAAAGAAAGAGTGCGTTGGGGGGAGGGGGAGGGGGGGTGCTTTGCTTTACACCTCTGTGCTCCAAAATCAACAACT
Source organism: Parauchenoglanis punctatus (assembly GCA_030068025.1). Taxonomy (NCBI): domain Eukaryota; kingdom Metazoa; phylum Chordata; class Actinopteri; order Siluriformes; family Auchenoglanididae; genus Parauchenoglanis; species Parauchenoglanis punctatus. The sequence continues at coordinate 2,273,177 of JAQQZU010000039.1, forward strand.
ATTGCACAAGATGACTTTTCCAACTGCTGGGTGTGTGCAGATAATCAACGACGCACTGATATCCAACATGCACACTCAGGAGATACACGTTTATGCCGTCGTTCAGCAGACGCTCTTATCCGAAAAGTGCAAACAGCTGAAAGAGCAGCGATACAAAGCGCTGCGAGAATCTGTGAGGACTGTAAGCCGGGGCAGTGAACACGCGGGCTTGATTTAGCGGTATTATTCACTGTGACAGCGGTGCAGATGTTATAGTTATTATAGTTCTTACCATCAGAAATATTGCAGCTCTTTTGCTTATTGCTATCCAAAAAATGGTAATTATTACACTTATCAGAAATCTTACATTTATTACTACAACAAAATGTCCTGCATATTGCAGTCACTAATCAGATATGCTATAATTACAGCTACTACTATAAAAAAAAATGTTAGTACTGCATATAGTTATTATATAATTATTACTGGGAAAATGTTATAGTTCTCACTTTGGGGAAATGCTATAGCCATGACTCTTAACTATTAGAAACAGCATCGTTACAGATTTCACCATCAGAGTTCTTACAGCTGTTGAGCAAATGTCAGTTGTTAAAGTCATGCAATAATTGCGCAATAATGACTCTTCAACCTAAAGAATAACCTGAAACCTTAAAAAAAAAAAAAAAAACCCTGCCAACTTGATTTGATTTTAACTCAACTTTACGCAGAGTAACTGGTGTGTGGGTGAAAGGGCCAGGATGGAATACGTATATGCTTGTTTAATATGCGAGCAGCATTCAGTGGTCCCTCAGTGCAAAATGTTTCAGGATCTGCGAGTTAGTTGATTAATTCCAAGAAAGGACAACATCTGGAAGCATCTGTAGAAAAGAACTTAAAGGAAGGACTGACAAAGACAAATTGTGTGTGAAGGTTATCTTTTTCTTATTGAGCATGATGATCTTATCCAAACTCCCATCATTCAATACACACTACTGTGAAGGCACATGGGTAATCACACATACACACACACACACGCGCGCGCGCGCAAATTAAGACATGATTTCTACAGCGTAGGCTGTTTGTCAGCCTGTCTAATTTATTTCTAGCTAATGCAATGAGAATCGTACAGAGACCTGGAGGAGGAGGGGACATGAGACGAGATGAGGACATGAGACATGACGAGCGGAGAAGAAAAACAGGAAGAAGAGGAGAAGAGAAGAGGAAGAGATAAAAAAAAAAAATAAGAGGAGGAGAACGAGCTAGAAGAAAAAGTAATAGAGGAAGAAAGGAGGAGGATGCACGGCATATGAGACATGAGACGGAGAGAATGAGAGAACAGAAGACAAGAAGAAAAGAAAAGAGAACATGTACGAGATATACAATGAGAAGAAACTGAGCGAGGCAAGAGGAGATATAGAGGGAGAGAAGAGAAGTGAAGAAGAGATACAAAACATGCGATAGAGAGACAAGAGCAAAACAAGAGGAGAAAAAACAACGACAAACGAATGAGACACAAGAAGAGATGAGAATTAGCGAAAGAAAGAAACGGGGGGGGGAAAAAAAAAAGAAAACAGGAGACAATGAAAAGAAAAGATACATAAATGAGAAGAGAAGAAAGTAGAAGAAAAGAAAAAAGAAAGAAAATCTGCAAACTCAGGCTGATCTCCTCATCCTGCCTCCATCCATGACCGCGGCAGCCTGCTGTCACCATGGAGACCGTTTGTTCACACTTACAACTCTCCGCTTCCCCAGAGCCCCTTCCCTATCTAACAGGCACGCACGCACGCATGCATGCACGCGCGCACACACACACGCGCACACACACGCACACGCACGCACACACGCACGCACGCGCACACACACGCACACACGCACACACGCACACACGCACACACGCACGCACGCACAGTAAACCTTTCCAGATTTCCACCCCCAGTCCGGCGCTGGAAAAGGAAGAGTGTTTTGAAGCGCAGCTGTGAAGAGGAAGCCCGTGTCCTCCACATAAACTTTCACATGCGAGTGTTCCGGCAAGGACACGGTCCTCTCCGTCCTCCCCTCCCCCGATTTCAGTGACGATAAAATGGAGCGTCTCCAGCCTTCTGCTGTCACACCACCTTGTTGCCCATAGCGATGGAACAACAGAGGATCATGAGGGAAAGGAAACGGAGGTAACAACACACTCCTTTACCATTTAAAGATTTCCACAGGCCTGACACGCACATCCTGTGGTGTTACTGTTGTCACGTACACAATAAAGGAGTGCAGACTGATTAAGAACGTTTCATTTTACGCGAAGCTTCATGGTGTGATAACTTGATCAAAAAGGGTCACAGACCAAATTCCAATGACTGGAGAAAACGTTGCCTGGTCCTTTTCCCGTCTTCAGTTCTCCCTGCTGTAGCACCTGATGTGGTCTTGTGCTGCTGTATCCCACATGCCTCAAGATTCAACGTGTTGAGATGCTTTTCTGGTCACCACAGCTGCACAGAGTTACTGTCAGCTGGAACCAGTCAGGCTATTCTGCTCTGACCCCCATCGGCAACAAGGCATCGCTGCCGCAGAGCTGCACGCATTTTGGGTTTCGCGCCATTCTGTATAAACTCTAGAGTACGTTAAAAAACCGAAATACTCAAACCAGCCCTTTTGGCAACAACAAAGAGCGTCACGGTCAAAGTCCCCGTTCTGACGTGAACATTAACCGAAGACCTGTTTATGCAGGATTTTAATTTCATTGACACAAACGTTGAAAACAGAACGAGAGTTTATCGTATACAGCGGTCGGCTGAACCCAGTTTGACTGCTGATTCACATGAATAAACATGAAAACCTGTTGCTAGCAACTTCGGAGAATTTTCCCTCCCTCCCTCTTAGTGTTGCATCTTCTTAGAAAATTCCAACAGCAAAAAGAGAAATGCAGGTCAAATGACACTTGCGCAGCGAGACCTGAATCACGCCAAGCTGAGAGAAAATTTCCATGAAGCGTTCGCTCCAAGAAAGGTTCATAAACACGAGCCTGTTTGGATTCATCTTTTTCACGCCGTCTTCCCTGATGGATCCTGTTCGGCCGCTACGTTCCATTCTCGGATACTGAGTGGGCTAATGAGAGCTTTCCTCTTGCACGGAGTTGGCCAAAAAGCCTGAAGCCACAGACATGCACGTCGTCTTTCACTCGCGTTCTCGCGGTCGATTCGGTGCCAGCTTGGTGCTGACAAATTCTAAAAAGATCCAAAAACAACCAAAGCATTATAGCAGAAAATGTGGCTCATTGAATTCAAGGCATAGCATGCAAACTAAAAATAAAAGCAGGCCAATGTCTGATCCCTGGGGGACACCTTGCACAACAGGCAGTGGAAAACTAACGGTCTCGCTCGCTTGCCCACTCTTTCGCCTCGTCAGACCACGTCTGGTACGATTGTTTTGTTTACTCGGATACAATGTTGAAACGGTACCTGTTCTTACATAACACGAGTGACTGTTTCGTTAAACGTACCTGACTAACAGGCGTGCCTGCTGTTTGTGAAATGCAGGCATGCGATTTCTTAACACATGGATCCTCTTCAGGCTAATTACATGTTTATATTCAGCAAAATAAACACACGTGCTTCCATAGCGGTGGTCACCAACCCTGTTCCTGGAGATACACCTTCCTGCAGGTTTCATGTCCAACCAAAATTGTCTTTTAGCTCATCAAGAACTTCTTAAGGCAACGATTAGCTGGGCAGGTGGGCACGATTACGGTTGGAGCTCAAGCCTTCAGAATACTGTTCCATACTACAGTATTCACCGCATTGGACTCTTCCACATTTTGCAGTGTTTAAACCAGGAACTGAAATGGACTTACCTGGGATTATAGATCATGAATCAACAGCCCATAATATCGACACGGGGGAAAATGCTTTCCATTTTTAATGCCAGATTTAAATCATGCTATGCAGAATTTTACAACCAAGTCTTCATTACATGAGCTCGTTTGGATCGCTCCTTATATGTCATGATGCCGTTTGTTTACGTATGTTCTCTAACAAACTCTGGGTTCTTTCAGGAACAGACCATGTCACACTTTAATTACACACAAGTCGATTCCATTCGATTAATTAGACGGCTAACCGATTTAACCAGGACACGGTTTTAATTCACAAATACTTTTTGCGAACTATATTGCTTTTTCCCCTCCTACTTCAATAGTACGGGATAATTTGTGCCCGTCCATCGCACGATCCCGATTAGGCCAGTTTCAGGTCCAGATTTTAACACTGCAGAATACGAAAAGGTTCGAGGGGGGTGAATACTTATGCACAGCACTATACGTGTGCGCTTTAGATCGCAGTCAATATCTTTCAACAGTCCAGGCGATCCACAGGAAGTGGTTTTTAAATTTCCCATCCGAGTGACTCATCTTACACTGAACAGGAAGTGTAACACCAGTAAAGGCGAACGTGTATACGGACTGGACTGACTGGGACACAACACAAATATAGAGGCGGTGTGTGCAGCCCAACTCTTTCTGTGCACTTGGTGGCCATCTTGACGACACTCGAGGGCGTACAAGATTACACTACTTGAATGCTGAGAGACCCACAAATATGGCACTCCAAGCATGACTCACTGTTAAAATCTGAGAATGATATACTATTGCACATCCATGTTTCTTCGTAAAAAGCTGGACTAAGGCATGATGACATTATTTACAGCTGTTTCCATGGTAACGGTGTGCGTCAGCCCAGAGAGCAGAAATCGTTCCGGACTGGTTTCCTTCTCCTCGCTACATGTGCACTACATAGGGCACGAACAAAATGGAAGTGAAGGCTTTGGACTGCTTGTGATTTCGGATCGGTCACTGCTCTGCCCTTAACCTGAACAGTTGTTCAGCTAAACTGTGAGTAACTCCATAAACAAATCCACTGCAAATGGATCCATGAAAATTTCGCACAAGAATCACAATTTCGGTGCGTAATAACTCTCAGCATGCAAATTATTAATAAAAGCGAGCTGACGTCTGATCTGAGCCAAAATATCTGGCTCAACCAATCCACCATTGGCAAAATGAGGGCCACTTCTAAATCCTGCACGCAAGTTCTGAGGTCTCAACGCACATACGGATGCTCCCGATGCCAGTTATAGGTTTATGTTAGGGAAAAAATTATTATCTAGCATGCTGGAATTAAACAGACTAGATTTTTTGTTCGCAAATCTACGATAAACCATATTTCCTGTATATTCTCTTCATAACTGATAATGTGCCTACTATGAGGACTTTCGTATGGACGGAGGTGCCTTATATCTGCACACACGAGTATCAGATAAGCCGAGGTTTTTCCTCGTTACGCCTCATAAGAAAAAAAAAAAAAAAAAAAAAAAAAAGAGCAGGTGCCTCGTTTTATCGAAGGGGCGGGACTTCTGTAAAAGCGCCGCCATTTTGGGAATGACCTGTTTGACACATTCGTTTTAACTTCCTGCTAGTGTTTGTTAGATAATTATCCAGCATATTGTTCTAAATTGTATTTTTTTTTTTTTTTACGTAACCAGCCTGAAAAATAGGATGTGGCCTCCTATACAACCCCACATATCTTTATCGTGTGTGCAAAAGATACTGAAATGTTGTCTTATCTACAGGTCAATGTCAGAGCGATAATGAGCACTAACTTGGTTTCAGAGAGTGTGAGTGATGATGGGTGTGGACTGATGGAAGAAGCAACCGGAGACTTTTAAAGCTACAAACCCAAACAGTATGAAAGCGAACACACATGCACACACAAAAGAACAACCTCCCAGGGATTATCAGGCTGGAGAAGGTGAGGCTCTGGAGCTAAACACCACGGTTAGCAGTTCCAAGGAAATCTTTCCTTTTACTGCAGTCCTCGATGATTGTAAAGTGATCTGCGATTTATGACAGCCTCATAAACAACGGAAAGTCAAATCCGATCAAACAGCGTGGCGCACGTTTCCCCCCCGCCTGATGACAGCCTTGGCCCGAGTTTAAGCCCCAGTGCGACTGTTTGACATGTTCTCCTTACAATAGCGTAATAACAATTACTGTGGAGCGGGAGTCGCTCGGGGTTCAAATCAATGAGCACTTCCCGTCTATTCAGATGCTGGATGTGGCCTGAACGGGCATTCAGAGGCGAAAAAGACAAATCTGCAAACACACGGCCCTCGAGGGCTGTGGAGAAACGCACAGGATGTCAGCTCGGGCGGAGGAAAGCACTCTGCATTAGTCTGTCTGCTTAATGCAGGAACCGGAGTGAACTAGTGACCTCGGGCCTACAGTGTAATGAGGTTACGGTATTCTGCGCGTCACTCGTACGCATAATGACACCGAGGTCTTTGCAGAGCAAGAGAGGAAAGAGGGGGGGAAAAAAAAAAAAAAAAAAAAAAAGAAGTTTTCCTGGAGTAGCGTTTAATTTTACCTAACCCCCTGAATGTGAGAATCTTAAAGTGAAGTGGAATTAAGTAGCAAAAACAAAACAAAACAAAGAGATATGATTAACAGCACGGTTACATCGGAAAGAGGACGCAGTCTGACGAGCGCTCGGACATGATTCATCCATTTAAACAGCTAAAGCAAGGAAATTTCCACTCAACAGCATGAAAGTTTTCACACACAGATTCTGTAGAACATCATCTAGCGAAGAAACTGTAGCTAGCTTGTCAGCAGCTAATACCGTGCTAGGTCATGCTGATTAGCTAGCTTTAATACCAACTGTTTGTATCCACAAATATGGAGGATTTCCTAAAATTCAGCTTGGAAGAAGGTAGCAGATATTATTATTATTATTAATAACATACATGACAACCCCGCTAGACACTAGTGACTCTGGTGAGTGTTTGTAGCACAGACAGTAAACTCATGCTGCTAATCTGCTAATAGCCAACATGAAGCCTGGCATGTAAAGTAAATGAAACCACCAATCTGCACACTGATTGGTGTTATTTAATTTGTGTTTAACTAGTTAGAAAACGATATATAGGCATACGGTGGTGCCTTTATTAATTTGCCTTCTATACCTCTGTGGATAAATTGTTTGTGCACCTGCACAGTCAACAGGCACAGGATGATAATGATGATGAAGAAATCTGCATTATGCGCATGGTGTGTAGCCCATGCCTGCAGAAGTAGCGTCACGCACTCGCACAAATGCAACCGGGTGAAATTTTAACTTGCGCGCTGCTCATGAAAAAATGTTCACATGCTACCAAACTGGTCTCAGTCTCTGCTACGAATTCACATCCTCGTGCCAACTTTGATGGTTTTGTTCCAGCCATGTTTCCTTATTCTCTGAGATATAGCGGTTTCCTGAACGGCCCAATGTTTATAGAAGAAATAAAACACATTAAGGCATTATGGGATAGGAGAATAATCAATGATGAGGTGGACTTACTGTTACTAACCCAAAGTAGAGAACGGCACGTTTTATTCTTCTGATCCCACAGCAGTATGAACACTGACGTAGACAAAAATTGGCGTACTGTTCAGAACACTGGGTGATATCCTCTTTTAGCATTTATATAATTAAACCACAGGCCATGTTTTTGCATTTGCATCTTTAAAACAATGGAAAGAGAAGTATTGGGAATGGTGTTGGCTATATGTCAAAAGACTGAGAAGAGGGGGAGGAGAGAAAGAGAGAGAGACACACAGAGAGAGACACACACACACACACACACACACAGAGAGACACACACACACACACAAAGAGACACAGAGAGCGACACACACACAGAGAGAGAGAGGGAGAGAGAGAGACACAGAGAGAGAGAGAGAGGGAGAGAGACAGAGAGGGAGAGAGAGAGACAGAGAGGGAGAGAGAGAGAGAGAGAGAGAGACACACACACACAGACAGAGAGAGAGAGACAGAGAAAGAGACACAGAGAGAGGGGGAGAGAGAGAAAGAGACACACACACACACACACACACACACACACACACACACACACACACACACACACACACACACACACACACAC
>JAQQZU010000039.1:2316674-2332504 GCA_030068025.1 Parauchenoglanis punctatus
GAGAGTGAGAGAGAGAGAGGAAGCGAGACAGAGAGAGAGAGAGAGTGAGAGAGAGAGAGGAAGCGAGACAGAGAGAGAGAGAGAGTGAGAGAGAGAGAGGAAGCGAGACAGAGAGAGAGAGAGAGTGAGAGAGAGAGAGGAAGCGAGACAGAGAGAGAGAGAGAGTGAGAGAGAGAGAGGAAGCGAGACAGAGAGAGGGACAGAGAGAGAGGGAGGGAGAGGGGAAGTGAGGTACAGAGACAGTTGAGATTTAATGACACTCGACCAATTGTGCATGGATAATGAAACACATTCGCAGTATGCAAAACACAGAAATAGAATTTTTATGCAAATGTGAATGGTTTACAAATTAAAGTGCGTGTCTAACGCTCAGTCTTCACCATCTGCAGCGCTGATCTCGCTCTGACCTCAGACTTGGACGAGAGCTCGTCGTCAGAGTTCGACTCCTCCGACTCGGGCGGCTTCTTCTGCTCTTTGACCTCCGGGGTCTCGGGTTTGGCCTTGATCCAGGACCCTCTTTGCTTCGAGCTCTTCTTCTCTCCAAAACCCGACGCTGGAGCCATGGAGGAGGAGGAAGACGAGACGCGGGGGGAGGTGCCTGGAAAACCCCCGCCTCCTGAACTTTTCTGGCTTTCTCCGCCTCCCTTTTTGGGCTTCTTAATGCTGGATTTGGGCGAGTCAGCATTGGAAGGGCGCTTGCTCGCCGACTTGTTCTCGGTTCCTCCCCCTCCGGCTCCTCCTCCTCCCCCTCCCCCACCCCCACCTGGACCTCCTCCTTTAGGACTCGTTCCTTCCATTTTGGGCTCCTTCAGTGTCAGCTTGGGCTCTTTGAAAGCAGCTTTGGGTGGAGGTTTGCCTTCTTCTTTTACTTTGATCTCGGGTTTCTTCAAAGCGGAGGATGAGGAGAACGACGAAGGCTCGCGGCTACCTTTGCTGCTGCTGCTGCTGCTGTCTCGTTCGGCGTCTCCTTTAGACGAGCTCTTGCTCTCGGAGTCTTTCCGTGGACGCTCGCGGTGCTCCTTGGCCAGTTTGTGAGGTTTGGAGGCTTTAGAAATGCCGCTGTTCTCTTTAGTGAGTTCCTGCAGAGAGCAGCAGAGACAGAGAGAGAGAGAGAGAGAGAGAGAGAGAGAGAGAGAGAGAGGGGGAGAGATTTAACAGCTTTCATTTCAATTGGTTGAAGAATCCAAAAACACCCCTCACACTGTACAGGTACCTTAAGTAAGATGTTACCTACTTAATTAAGAAACGAGAATATAAAATAAACCTAATTCCACATGCATTTGGTTCAGAAACAGGAAGTCGGGTTATGTCGAGGGAAACACCACACCCCCTGAAAACCAATCGATAACCATCAGAAGTTATGTTTATGGCGGTGTTACACAGATTTAGTACTCTTCTGAGTGCAAAAGAAGGCATTAGGGAGATTGGGAGTTTTCCAGGAGATGATAATCTGCAGAATTAAGGGTTATACGGAATACAGGCGTGAATCAAAGCCAAACCTTAAAAAGGCAGCAAATTAGAAGCGAATTATTTTCTAGAGGAATCCGGACATTTGTTAAGTGAAAAACAATTCACTTCTGTGACACCCATTTGCAACAAATAACCCAAAATTGTAAAACAAATTAAGGTTTTCATCTGACTTACCCTCATACTGGATCAAAGGTGCTTTTAAGCCCCAATCTAGATTTTCATGGGCTTTTTTTAAATTTTTTTTTTTTTATAAATGCTGTGTTGTGATGTTGTTCAACCTTAACATTTTTAATTCTTATACTTTTCTAACACATTTTTCTGACGATCATTAGGTCTCGTTTAAACGTACTGATTTTCCTTTGATCACATACGCTACACATAATGCTAATCCAAGATTTAGATATTAAAAAAAAAAAAAAAAAGTTAAATAAATAAATAAATAATTTTAAAAGAGAGCAAACGGTGAGGAATTTTTTTTTTTTTTTTAAAAAGCGGGTGGGGATGGTTAAAGCAGTGAAAAGATGGTTTAAAGAGAAAGAGAGGGGGGAATAGGAGGATAAAAAGATAAAAGTTTGAGGGGGCGAGAAAGAGGAAATGGTGAAAAATAAACGAGACGAAGAGAAAGAGCGATGGTGGATTTAACATAAAGAAAAGGAGCAGGACCGTGAGGCTGATGTGGAACCTCACACACCTTGGGTCCCTGCGAGCTTTTGCTCTTCTTGGGGTCGGAGAAGGCAGACAGCGGGATTGTGGGAAGCATGGGGTAGTCTGGACTCGGCCTGGACACCAACTCGGCCCCCTCGGGCACCACGATGATCTGGGAAAGCAAGGAGAGCAGCGGTAAAGCAGCGATCCTCAAGAACGCACGCCTGATCTCTGGCTTTTTGCCTTTTTCTGATGGTCATACAGCAAACTAGATACATTTGCGGAAGCCAAAAATTCTATTAAAAGTTTTGTTGAGATTCTTCTTTTACGAGACCGATAATGAAACCTCATCATCCAAGACTCAAAACTGTTTATTTTCTTTAAAAGCTTTAAAACCCAAATCTCTTTAGGTGGAAACATTTCCAGTTCCAAAAAATTCCTTTTCCAAACCCAATTCTGAACATGTCTGTTTGTTACAGGAGTCAGTTGTCAATTAGCGAGTCGTTCGATGCCTACGACAGGTAAAAACCACCGACGACACGTCCTTAACTTGAAATTCCAACCTGGTTAGCCTTCCCAGCCCGGCGGCGCGGCGGCTCACGCTGAGACCGGTGTAAAGTCCTCCGAGTGTGCAGCGGCATGGGATTTCACTCAGCTAATACACAGACACAGCGCTTGGATAAACTGATAGCACTGACCAAACTAATCACAGATTTGATAAGATCGTCATTGGCGTGAGAGGCATCACTTACGTAGCCGGCTAGCTTGTCGCTAAACTCCTCGCTACTGACTGCGGTTATTGCTGGGCCGCGATTTCGGGCCGAAATGTTTCATGAAGTTCACTACAGTAGAACAGAAGCAGTAACCGAAAAGGTGCAGTTGTTTATGAGCTTTAAGTGCTCTGACGAAGCAAACGAGACATGCTTTCATGGAGGCGTCCATGTCCCCCCCCACGTCTCACTCCAAGATTGGAAATGATGTTATCACCTAGAACTAGCAAATTAGCACCTAGAAGGTACCATGAACACGGCATTCACAGGTGAGAAAGTCAGTAAGTAGGTCAGTAAACAAGTCAGTCAGTAGGTTAGTAGGTCAGTAAGTATACAAAACAAATAATCATTTTGAACATTTTCATTTAGCATTAAATAATAGTACCATGTTTTGAAATCTACCACGTTATATACAGTTTATGACTGCATGTGATTAATCTTTAGAATGAGAAGCAGCGATCACAAAGTCGCATCTCCCCCCTCAGTCCTTCACTCACTCCTCCAGCTCTGACCAGTTTCTTGCGGAAGTCTCGGGTCGGGTTGTTGAAGGTGAGTTTCTCACAGCGCAGGTGATTGACAGGCGGGTTGCCCTCCAGGTTCAGGAAGAGGTCGTAGTTAAAGAGGACCTTCTTCGGCTCCTCCTGCAGCGATTAACGTCCAGGGTTACAACACAAATCAAAGACACAAACACACACACACACACACACATACAGAAAACATGGATTATAACTAGGATTCACAAATCTAAGGTCTGGAAAAGCAAAGAATGTCTGAAAGGAGGGGACAAAAGAAATAAGGGAAGAAAGAAAGACCTTGGAGGAAGAAGTTCTGGAACACCTCCTGAAGTGACCCAAGAGTCCAGAAGGGAAGAACTTTGTAAAGAAGGGATAGGCATTTGGAAATACGGAAGAAAGTTTGGAAGGAATGCAGGAAGGTCAAAAGGAAGTCCGGAACTTTCAGGACAGATTTCGAAATGTTTGGAAGGAAAGTGGGAAGTTCAGAGGACAGTACAGAACGGAGGAGCAAAGCTTAGAAGAAAGAGAGAAAGGAAGTAAAAGGAGGAAAAGATTTGGAATGCTAGGAGGGGAGTCTTGGAAGGAAGGAGAAGAGGATGGAAGTATGAAAGGATAACATGTGCAAGGATGGGAGGAGCGGAGCTAGAAAGGAAAGCAGGAAGTTCAGAAAACATCAGAACAAAGAAGAAGTACGTGGAAGGAAGCGAGAAAAGAAATCGGGTATTTGAAAGGAAGGTAAGAGGGACATTTGGATGGATGGATGGAAATTTGGCAAAAAAGAGGTACGCGGAAAGAAAGAAGGAAGTGAGTAGTTTGCAAGGAAGAGAAAATGGGAGTTTGGAAGTAAGGGAGGAAGTTCCCGAAAAAAGTTCATAACGGAGGAAAAAAAAGGTTTTGGAAGGACGAGAGAATTGAAGTATGGATGGAAGTGAGAAAAGAAGTATGGAAGAAACGGAGTAAGGGAGTTTGGAAGAAAGGGCGGAGGGATATTTGGAAGGAAGGAAGGAAGGAAGGAAGGAAGTTCGCAAGGTAGGAAATCCGGGGAAAAAAAAGGTCAAGTAAAAGGAAGGAAGGAAGGGAGTAGGGGAGTTTGCGAGGAAATTTGGATGGAGGACAAACATTGCAATACAAGGGAGGAAGTTCAGAAGAAAATTCAGGAGGAATAGAGAAAGGGAGTTTGGAAAGAAGGGCACGAGGAAGTTTTATCAACAAAGGGAAGGAAGGAGTTCGGAAGGAAGTCCAGAAAGAAGGAAGGAGTTCTGCAAGGCAAGGTGAAGAAGACGGACAGAAGAAATGTGGTCTGGAAGTTCAGAAGGACTTGGATCTTGCTTTTCTGGGCATTTTGAAATGCATCCGAGTGCAACAAGAAACTGTCCGGAGCGGTTTAATAGCGTTCTCTTTAGGAAGCTGCTGTAAGTGATACGGTCCGGAAGGAAGTGCGAGAGATAAGAAGCGCTGGAGAGACCACGTGGGCTGCAGAAGAGTGTTTCAGGCCAGCGCAGAGTTTATCAGCCACTTCCATCTCATCTCTCTACTCAAACACTGTATGCTTGTGTGTGCGTGAGTGTGTGCGCGAGTGTGTGCGCGTGCGCGCGAGTGTATGTGTGTGTGTGTGTCTCTATGAGCTCAAATACTTCAATATGTGGGCAAAAGGAAGAACCCATGACCCTGAAAGGAGGGGAAACTGGGTGAAGCAGATGTGTGGGGTTTGTGTGTGTGTGTGTGTGTGTGTGTGTGTGAGAGAGTGAGAGAGAGAGAGAGACAGAGAGAGTGGGAGGGGGAGGGGAAGGAGAAAAAAAGAGAAAGAAAGAGAGACAGAGAGCGAGAGAGACAGACTGCAGTAGCACCAGAGCATGTGCACTCACCTTGTTTTTAAAGTACACCTCTATAGGCATTAGAAATCCTGCGTATCCCGACTCTTCTACTTTATATGGAGGCTCCTTACACACTGCAATCAACACCAGCATACACACACACACACGCGCACGCACACACACACACACACACACACAATCAGTCTGCTGTTCTCCATTTCATAGGTCAACACAGCTCACCTTTGCCCCGGGGCTCTGAACTCGTCTGTCCTGCAGAGTTTAGTTACAACCTAATCTAATCCACCTGACTCAAATATTCACACACCGATGAGGCCTGACAGAAGTGTGTGTGCCTCTGTGCGAGTGTGCGTGTACGTTATATCATGACCAGGATTAAACGCGACGCTCTCCAGAAGCAGCTCGAGCTTAATATCGTGTCTATTACAGGCGCGTTCAGGCTGAACGCTGAACATGAACATATCTGATGGAAGATAAAAATGAAGTGTGATTCAGAGTCGTGCAGTACTCCCCAAACACACGTCCTGGTAAACAGATAAACGGTGTCCGCTCTGACACACCGAAGCCCTTTATAATTACAGCTGTTTTTCATCTAATCGTACTACACCACCTACCATACTACACTATCTAGTATACTGTGCTGCCTATGATACTACACTATTTACTGTACAGCACTCCATAACACACAATACTGTACTACACCAAGCACACTACTCTAATGTACAACATTATGCACACTACACAACATTCTGTACTACTCCACCAACCATACTACTGTAATCTAGAACACCATCCACACTACACTGTATACGGCACTGCGGGACACCTCTTTATCCTGCTTACACCATAAGCTAAACATGCTTGTACGTTTACACGCCTAAAAAGGAACCACGAGGAGGAATTTTCTCAGAAACTAACGTTTTTGCGGTATACTTTTGTCCTGAACAAGGATTGGGGTGGACGGTCTAGCTGGGTTGGTTGTTATGGTTACCAGCTACGCGGGCTGCCAGTCAACAGATCATTTACTACGGTTGCTGTGGTTACCATTAAAGTGCACTGATAGGGAACGGTGATTAAACCCTCTTCCAACCGATTTACCTTTATAGGTGTCCTGTTATACGGAGTTATTAGACGTCAGTCTATTAGTCAACAATGTGGTTTTTCTTTTCACAGAGGAACGTTAATAATAATAATAATAATAATAATAATAATAATAATAATATCATTATCGCTGATGGTAGAGGAAGCTTTAAGTAATTCAGTGCACTCGAGCGTCTCTTATAGCGTCTGGCTACAGCACAGGAGGCCACGCCCCCTTTCACCAGGAATGACAGGCTGACGTAGGCCACGCCCCCTTTCACCAGGAATGACAGGCTGACGTAGGCCACGCCCCCTTTCACCAGGAATGACAGGCTAACGTAGGCCACGCCCCCTTTCACCAGGAATGACAGGCTAACGTAGGCCGCGCCCCCTTTCACCAGGAGTATTCAACGTAATGCAGTTAAAAGGAATATTCTTGAATTTAAAGGTGCACGTGAACCACGCACGTCCTGTGAGACGTGAGGACGTGTTGGGAGCGGACACACGCACCTCTCTTGGGCTTGGGGAAGCTCTCGTGCAGGCGGAAGATGACTTTGTCTACAAAGTGCTGGATGTCACTGTTCTCGGGCCCTCGCACGAACACCATCCAGTCGTGTGTGAAGCCTTCGGACGTGGCCTTCTTCCGCAGCTGAGCACGGTGGCCCAGTTCCAACTTCACCTGGACCGTGCACTACACACACACACACACACACACACACAAATAAACAATCAAGCCATTAAATTTGAAAGTCAAAATATGCTCAAAATTGATCCACAGCATTAAAAAAGGCAAATATTTTCATAGTCCTATATTTAAAAAAAATAAGAAGTAAAACAAAACTATTATTAGTAGTATTAATACACTCACTAGTACTCTATACAGTATACTACCCTGTTCATATTACTACATTAAACAAAAATGAAAATAGTTGATGAATCCATCATATCACGATTCTTGAAGCGTTCCTACGCTGCCTGATCTGCATCACAACATGCACACGTATGAACTGTTCTGCAGGAAAAAAAAGGATTTAAAAAAAAAAAAAAAGAAAGAAAAAAAACCTTTGCCGATACTTTACTTAATATATTCAAGAGATGCGGATTTTAAAACCGTTTGAGTGTAAAGGCAACTTTCAAATAAAAATATTTTTTCTCCTTTTCTGTGTTAAAGTACAATTTACCAAAAAAAAAAAAAAAAAAAAAACTTTTTTTTTTATGCAGCTAATTTATGTTAATTGTTAGCATTGCTTTTAACGTTAATTATTAGTATATTAATAATTCCTCATTATTAGCATTGTTAAAATCATTCATTATTAGCATAGAAATCGGTAACGGTAAGACCGGACGTTATTATATCACAATCATAATTTTACTGATATCGCTCAGCCTTATTCGGTAATGACTTCAAACGTTAATAATTAATGATAAAAATGAAAACGGATGCATGAATACTCCTCGGAGTAACGACGCTAGTGGCGCGTGGCTTTCCCCCTACATGCCGTTTCTCTGTGAATAACACGCCTCGAGTCACCTATCTAGGCTTCATCACAGCTCGCGTCCTCATTCACAGCTCGCAGTGACGCTTTAGTGGCTAGCTGTGACGGCGGACGCGGTCAGCTTAGCTTCACCACGAACCTGCACGCTGGCACGCGCTACTTTTTCCTCAAGTCTTGCTTCAAATGTATTTGGGGTTTTGTTTTTTTTTATAATTTATTTATGTTTTTTCCGACTGACCCGATGACGCAGACGTCGTCAAATAAACATCCAGAGCAAAATCTGTACTAAAGAAGAAAACCCGGGGGTGCCTAAGGCTTCCGCGCGGTTTTAATCCACACGCTGGGTTTCATTTCTCCCGACAGATTGATAATAAAGTGAATTGGCAGGCAGGATGTTTGCTAAAATGATTATCTTGCTGCTTCTTAACAAGATATACGGTATAAATGTGCTGTGCTTGAATCGGTGACAATAAACGCTGCTTTTATTGGACACCGAACAGAAATTAATTACCCTCCGTCTCTGAGCAGCCATGAGCATTTTGCTGCTGAAAGGGGAAGAGAGAAAAAAAAAAAAAAAAAAAAAGCACCACCAGCTAATTTGTCCTGCATCTGCTGCTTCGCTTGTAGATTAAAGGGATAAAGCGTTAAAAGGCCGGCGCGTGGTTTCCTCGTGGCGCGGCCGGGAGAGTGAAGCCCCACGCTGGTGGTGATGGTTAAACTGGTGCCAGGCAGTGCGACGCCTCAGCGGGAGACGAGCGCGACGCCGAGTTTTTACAGTGTCGAGGACGTTAAAGGGACGTGACGGACGGGGCCTGCTTTCCTCTTTAATCCGTACTCCGACTCCTCCTCAGGTCTCCGCACCGCGTCCCTCGTTCCAGCCTCTCCGTCTCACGACTCCTTCCACGTTAGAGGCTTTTGCAGCTGCTGGTCGGCAAGAAAGGAAAGTTTATCGATACCTACATGGGGAAAGTTCCTCGTGCTCAGCCTAGGCTCCTCGTTTGGCCGGAGATGAGGATCTTCACGGAAATGCGGCAAGATGTTCGAGGTTTTACACGACGTCTACAACATTATATGAAAGGAAATGGATTTAGGTGTAGACACTTCACAGGTCCACAAGGAAATGTATAAAGAAATAAAACGATGAAAATCTTCACATAACTCCGTAAACAATCGCTCGCCTAGGGGAAAAAAAAATAAAATAAAAAATCCAAGGAGAGAAAAAAGCGAGCTGAAGAAGGAAATACTGTTGTTTTTTTCCCATCTGGTTCGATAACGTGATAGAGAAAAAAAAAGAAAAATCAAACAAGCCGCATGCCGCCAAAGTACAAACTGGTGTTCCTGGTTAGGAACTAGTACCTGCCTTAAAATCCTCCCCCAGCGAGGAAGCTGTTGAAGAGAAGGGATTTGAGGGATTTGACCTTGCGGTGACCTTGACCCTGGCTGGATCAATTCTAAAATCTGATCTGCAGGTTACGATGATCGTTCCAGACATTCAAGCCCATTTTTTGTTTGTTTATTCACTCGAGTTAAAATAGTGATTTCCATTAACTTTAATTTACTGAATAAAGATGATCGCCGGCATCAACTCGCTAATCCGGGAGCCGAAAGATCAGGAAGCCGTCGGTGCGAAGAGGAGGATTAAAGAGGCAGAGATGAAACCAGACACCGTGGACACGTGAACGTGCGCGGCGCGAGAGCTTTACGATGCCGGTTCCACGGCGGCGCCGCCAATGCGCTGAAACGTCCTGTAAGGGGACGCTCATGTCAGGGACGGGCGGAGTCTCCGGTCTGACGCGACGCTGTAATTCCGAGTTTCTCCCTGAGCACAGTTTTGTCTTCTTCAAAAAGAGAGACGCAGGCGTAAGACGTAATTGGGCGTTCCACGACGTTAGATGTAACTATAAACGGATAAAAAGTACAATAATTAAACAATTTTAACAAACTGTTGCGGGAGGAAAGGAATAAACCGCTTCAGGAGTCAGGATGTGGTGTTACCGGAAAAGAATCCACTTAGGAGTGGGAACAGGGACTTTATCTAGCGGTTTATTTGATGACTGCTTTGTCGTTTAAGCATTTAAAACGCACATATCAGAGCATTTACATGTGAACACGTCCGGCCGAACGAGTAACCGAATCTAGTCTGTAATTCGTGCGACATTCTGTAACCGAAACGCGACGGAAAGCGTGCAGTTTGCTTCTGTTTCTGATCGTCTCCTGGCGCGCAGGTGTGCGACAGCAGCAGATGAGCACGCGCCACACCGCACGCTGACGAGACGCGCGCCGAACACGTGCTGGGTTGCCTTTTTTCCTGTCATCAAAGCAGACATCAAAGCATGTCGAGTTTCCTCAGAAAACGAACAGGTGCTTTCTTAAAACGCGCATTTCAACCAGCTCCATCTTCATCTCTGCAATCTAGAACATCGAACGACACGACGACGAGATTTAAAGAAGGCGGTTTACGCGACTCGGAGTTTCCTCGAAAACGTGGCTCATGGGGGGGAAAAAATTAAAGATGGAGTTCCTGATTACGCCGAAGAGCCGAGAAACGAGACGATCTGGACACGTCCTGTTCTCTCTGAACAAAAATCCGTCCTAACGTCGCACGTTAACATATTAAAGGGGCCGGCTCAGCCGTCCCAGGATCCTCAGCGCCAAGCAACGAGTCGCCATTTTCGGTGCCATCGATATAACAAAAAAAATAATAACAACTCGGCAACATCCGAGGCCAGAGATCGATCTTAGCGACTGCGAGTGTGGGGGAAAGTTCCGCGTATTCAGAATCGCCTTACGCGCTCCTCGCGCTGATCAATCCAAGATATTGTCTGAGGAGAAGCGTCTGAGACGGAGGGTTTCGGATGGAGCGATGGGAAAAGTAATCACAAAACTGGGAAAATTCCAGAAAAGAATAGTTACAGCATGTATCAACAAGAACTTTACATGTTAATTATAACTAACACGGACTTTACAGGTGAGGTTTAAGAGCTAGGGGAGGGAAATATTTCCTTTGTTTGTGTTCAAAGTTGGGAAAAAAAAAAAAGAAAGAAAAAGAGACGTTTCGGTTATCAGGAAAAAAAAACGAATCAGATGTAGTACATAATGTAGCGAGCAGGACGCGTTCCCCCGTCGCACTACTACCTGAACGTTCATCATAAATAAGCATTTGAGAACAATAAAATCACATGAAATGAATTGTCACGCTCTCGTGTCCTACTTTCGGCTGTCTAGCGAAAGCGTGACGTGAATCAAAACACTTGAATACGCTTTTGTTACTCAACACAGGAATTGTGCTCTGAATAACAAACCAAGCTAAATATCAGGGGCATGAAAACGCTACCGGTCTTGAGATACTGTTTTACTTCTGTGTAATCTTTGTCTTTAATCCGGTACCATGGAACAGAGTGCCGCTACCTGCCCATGCAATAACCTGCCGAAAGCAGGGAATAACCGGATTATGATTATTATAATAGTGTGTGTAAAAACACAGCCTAAAAGCATCGCAGTTTCACAATATCAACCCCGCGGTGAAAACGAAATGAACAACTTAATCTCAAATTATTATTATTAGCGAATTGTTACGAGAAGTCACTTTTCTCTTTCGTATATAACAAAAACCAAAAAAGAAGATGGTCAATTAATCGCTCTTAATTTTGAGACGGATGTAAAAGCTGCCAGAATTCACGCTGTTGCTATAACCTGAAACAGAAAGCAGCCACCAGGAACAAAAATCTGACCCGCGCGGAAGCACGCAGCGCTGCGTAGCCAAAAATAAACGCTGCTTGTTTTAGTCCCGGTCAGCGACGCGGTGTTCCTCAGTTCGCCCGTCAGTCGTCGTCTACGCTAAAGCTAGGAACATGCTAGCAGCAGCGATAGCACACGTAACATGTTCACATCAGCAGCGGCTTGAAACGCAGGTTGTTTCTGAGGTGGTGCGATTTAGTGTCGGGGGTTGAAGTTTTAGCAGGCAGGTTTTGTCGTCAAAATGAACGTATATCACAGGAGCAAGGAAGCAGATCAAATAAAATTACCAGACGGATCATACTTTGAAAGTAAACGTTGGCGTGATCGTCCGTGACGAGCGTAATTTGTACGAAGGTGCCTTTTAAATAAAGACGCATTCCTTTTTAAATGGAAAGTTCAAGATGAATGTTTTTCGCTTTCGTGTATAAAAAAAAAGAAAAAGAAAAAAAAAGGGCTGGATTTTTTCAAAATTGACAGATTTTTTTTTATAAATTTACGCTACGCTGATTAAGGATGAAATGTTGTTAAGCATTTAATGAGCATACTAAAGATTATAAGGAACTCCAGAAACATGATTTTGACTGAGGTAATACATTTTTGCTAAGGATATTAACGCGTGAGGCGTTTTTTGTTTTAACCAAAACGCACCTAAAACTATGTTTAGCCTAGAAGTTTTAGTCATGAGTGTGCTTAAAGGTAACATTTTGCGAATTAAATTGAATAAAATCTAAATACAAGGCGTAAACTATATACTTTCTTTTGAAGTGGCTGACTTTTGGGTGTTTAAAGCTAGTGTGTGGAGGTCGATTTGGGACGCACCCGGAAAAACACCCGGCGAGGGAAAACCGCTGAAAGCATGGGTCGCGTCCCAAATTGCGCAAACACGCATGAGTAGGTGCACTACTTCGCGTGCGGAATAATGGCATCAGCGCCCTGCGTAGTGCACTATATAGCCAATGAGAAGTCGTTTGGTACTCAGCCGCGTTTACATGCAGGAATTTCACAGCTAACACGAAATCAGACTGAAATAATAATAATAATAATAATAACAATCATCATCATCCTCTGAAAGATGTTACCATTTGTATTCGTGAAAGTTTTGAGTGCTGTATGTTTATATTTATATAGTGTTTTTCAGTACCTTCATTTATTTCAGTGATTTATAGTAGGTGTCAACTAACATTAATCTCGGTTGACTTTCTTATCTTTGGAAAAGACGGATTATTTACTTATTAAGCGAATATTATGGGCGTATAACACTAAAACAAAAAATAAAAACAAAAAGCCGGCTACTGGACACTCCAGTAGTCGGTTAGCTCACTGGGCTAAATAGCTTTTTTGCACGTTCAGTATCAGTGCAACCACGATTATTATTATTTATTTACAAATTAAAAGACTTTGCAACATTATGCACGCCTCGTGTAATCAACAAACCTCTCACTCTTACACACACACACACACACACACACACACACACTTTTACATTTATGTCGTCAGTTGTGTCGGTTTTAGAGGCCGGGCCAAGAGACAAGCCAAAAAAAACCACATCTCTGTTTACATTATGTGTAAGAATTGTAGCTTCTCTAGAACATTCGCACGCTATTTCGTGTATATGAAGGCGTCTAAATGCTAATATAGCTGCTATACATTGATGTACAAGTCGCTTAGCTTGGCTGCAGGGTGTGTGTGTGTGTGTGTGTGTGTGTGTGTGTGTGTGTGTGTGTGTGTGTGTGTGTGTGTGACTCGTTTTCACCAACCAGCCCATTACATTACACCCATCCCCGATCGTAGACTCCAACAAAACCTTTTCAAAAAGTGAAGAAAACAAAAACAAACGCCAGTTCCTAATTACCTGATCCTCCATGTTCCTCGGCTCGCCTGATTGTTGTGTTTATTTACAGAAGCCGTGTTTTCTCAGGCCGTTGTTCCTCCCGACTCATTGTGTGTGTCAGTTTCAGCCCCCCGAAAAAAAAAAAAAGAGAGCGAGAGAAAGAAAAACCGGAAGCCAGACGCGGCCATTTTCTCCCCTCCCCTTTTATCCCCTTTCCTTCGCTGCTCCTAACTCGCACGCGACAACAGGACACTGCGTGCGACCAATCAGAACAGCGCATCTTTGAAGTTTAACCAATCAGAGGAGCCAAAGGGAGGGACTTCCCTACTCGGCGACCGGTATTTAGAAGGGGTTGGCCAAATAGCAAGCTTCGGCTCAATCTCAAATACCTTCATACTCCCTACGTATGTACACTTTATAAGACAGGAAATAATGCCATATACTCACTATTTAGTGCTATTTCTAGCAAATAATGAAGCATTTGGGATTTAGCGTTTGCTTATCCTGTGTACGGGAATCTTTTAACGTCATTGCAATACAATAATATATACATACATGAAAGGTGATCAAAATAAAAACTGATTGAAAGTTTTATTATATTATATTATATTATATTATATTATATTATATTATATTGATTCTTTTTATGTTAGTTTTTTTTTATTTAAATACAACAACGGTCAGTTATATCTATTTATAAAAATAAAACACACTATATAATAAACTCAAGAATTATTGGCAACTTTAATTAAAACAAACAGAAATACATACCTAATATAAATAAACCTTGAGTGATATTTTAAGGTTCAAAATTTCAGTGAATTTTTTTAAACAGATTTGCTAAAAAAATATGTTTTTTTAATTTAAATAATTAATCCTGAGTAAAAGTATCTTTTATATGTTATAATCATTAATCACCTAATGATTTATTTTTTATTTATTGTAATGCTTTTGAACTCTTTTTACAGCACTCATATTAAAATGAGCTTATGCTGCAAATAAACTTCCCTTGCCTTGTAAAACACTGGCTTCAAAATTATTTGCACCCTCAAAATTAACATTCAGTGTCACTGGACCACAACACGCTACACAGATTGTAGTTCAGACGACGCTTGTGGAAGTTCAGGAGCAAACTTTTAACCAAAAAAAAGATGATTGTTATGGAAGTGGTTTCTGACAGATGATTTGAAATAAACTAAACTTCACAGTTCTGGAAACTTTTGGGTCTTTGTTGCCACAATTTCATACTGTTATAGAGAACAGTTTCCCACTGTGATAAACAACAAAGTGATTTTGCATGTGTGCAACCTCATATGTATACCCCAGAGAAACAGGAAGTTTCTCTTAGAGTAAACTTAGAGTAATTTTAAGTATTCTGTAGGGGTGCCAATAATTTCCCATATATGTTTTCTTTTCCAAGAAACCTATATTATTTGAACAGAAAATGCAAATCATTTTTGTAACATTTCATTTAGACAGCCGGAGCCATTCAACAGAAGGGTGCTAATTTCTTGTTTTGGATTTTAAAAAAAGGTACAAAACTGTACAAAGCTTGGAACTGTGGTGCTAAGCTCAAGTCTTTCCTACCCTTATTATAGATCCCTTACCTAAAAAAGTGTCCATATTTAACAAAAACATATGTAAATGTTAAAGAATTTCAAATTTTGGCAGGGTTTTATAGCTAGAAAAGAGAATCTCTGGTTGGTATTAAACTGTCTCTTACTGGACAGATGACCACTGAGTGAAGTCATCGAGGACTTTAGAGGATTTTAGAGCCTTCAGCAGATGGGATGTGAACCCAAACTCGGCGCTCTGGCACTAAAATCAAAGCTGCCAATTCATACAATGCAGAAAGGCTCACAGAAATCTGCTTAGGCTAGCGGCCCGCTCCACACACTCCAGCGCCGGCAGGCTGTTATGACTAAAGCAGCAGGAGTGAGAGGGTTTATGTCACTGCTGGAGTCCCTCTGGATGAACCATGTGTGTGTGTGTGTGTGTGTGTGTGTGTGTGTGTGTGTGTGTGAGAGAGAGAGAGAGAGAGAGAGAGAGAAAAAGAGAAGGAGACAGGAGGAAAGAAGAGCTCTGCTTTTCTCTCCTTTTCTCCATCATGCTGCTTTAATCCCCCTGCTGGGACTCCAGTATTTAATAACTCTTTTATTCCCAGCAGGACGTCGGGCCCCTGACATACTGCTCACTTTTCCTTTCTTCTCATGCACTATAAATTAGGTAGATTTGCATATGCTGAAAGAAAAAAAAAAGCTTCAATATTAGCGAATTAATTTTAAACTGTTTTGAAGGTCTTTAAAGTGTTTGAGATCATATTCCTTTCAATCCACCTTCAGTATCCTGGTGTACATTGGAATGAATAAGTATATATTCATAAGTTTATATATATATATATATATATGTATATATATATATATATATATATATATATATATGTATATATATAT
>JAQQZU010000039.1:2332604-2345735 GCA_030068025.1 Parauchenoglanis punctatus
TTTTATATATATATATATATATATCTATATATATATATATATATATATATATATATATGTATATATATATATATATATATAAACAAACAAACATTTCTAATAAACAAAAATAATTTTAAAAATGTAAAACAACAAACAAACCCAAAAACATAGCATTATAGGCAGATTAAAAAAATAAGTGTGAATAAAAATCAGTTATTTATTTTTTTAAGTTTATTTGCAGCAGTTATTTAAATTATTTTTATAGTCAACCCTCGACGGTTCATTTTTTTAGGTGCTGATTAATATTTCAAACAATAAACCATCAGTCATAATTACATATCCTTCACTTTAAGATGATTTCTTCGAACCGTTCTTTCTGGTGAAGGACGATTGCACAGCATACGTCTTTAATACATAAGCAATTTGATGCACAAGTTTTAATTTATTTGGAGTTTTCTGAAATCAACAGGATGAAATCTATACATGCAGCACACCAGATATTTGGTTAAATGTCCCTTGGCAGGTTTCACCTTCTGACAGAATTCTGGCTGGATATTTGACTGCTCTTCTGGGCAGAATTGCCAAACAACTCATTCTTGTTAAAGGCTTTTTCTTTGTCCGTGTGCTCAGCTGCAGACTTTATTCGAGCTTGAAGGTGTTGATTTTGGAGCAGGAGCTTCTTTCTTGGACAGCAGCCTCTCGGTCCATGGTGATGTAAAACGCTCTTGACTGTAGACGGTGTTCCAGCAGCTTCCAGTTCATGGCAGGTCTGTGCCTTGATGGTTCCTGGTTGTTCCTGACCATCTGAACCAATTTCCTCTCAGCTGAGGTGACAATTTAGGTCCTCCAGGCCTTGGCAGAGTTGCTCCGCCTCCCATTAACTTGTACTTGTCAGACAAACCCTTTTTATGTTGTGCACAGAGAAGCTACCAACTGTAGTCAATCATGATCACTAACAGGAAGTTCAGAGGCCTTGGCCATGTTGGAACATTCAGCACCACTGAATTAATAATCTAAGTAGGTGTGATACTTTTTTGTATAATCTTGACCAGGTGTTGATTTCAGGAAACCCAAAATAATTTAAAACTATGCACCAAAATCTAAAGGTGTATGCTGTACAATCAATCATTCTTTCCCAGAAAAAGAACAGTTCAACGAAATCATTTAAAGCCCAATACTGCCATGATAGTCATGCCCAGGAGGACTGTACATAAACTTCTGATCTCAACTGTATGTATAAGGAATAAAACACTTGGGTGTGCTGTTATAGGAAAATAATCAACTACATGGCGTTGTGATGAAGCGGAGCTACTCTTACGACCTCACGGCTGATTATTTCCCCATGTTTAATTCCTCATATGCGACAGAAATCTGCCAATAATTACAATTTATATTTCTCAAACAGCAATACGGTTTTATCCATCTGTAGCTACATTTAATGTTATGGAATGTCCACGAAACAAGGTTTCACGGTGGAGTGTTACTACAGCGTAGTGAGAAGTCATCGTGCAAGTGCGTCACATCACGCCCTCACATCTCGGATTAGTTTCCTATATCAGCACACCCCAAGCGTATTATTCCTTAGATCCGAACTGGGTGTAACGCAACACTGAAGGAGTTATTTATCATCACTCTGGCAACCAGCTGAACATCGGCAAATCCAGGAGACGATCAGCTAATCATTTCCTTTACACTTCTGCAGCAGTGGACGCCACATTAACGACTGCTCGGTTAGAAATGAAGACGCGAGACTCGCTTTACACTTCATAAACTTAGAAAATTAATATAATGCCTTAAACATTTATTAGCTTTTAAGCTCTAATGGGTTTTAAGTCTTACAGCTCAACGTCACCGGAGATGAAGGACTTTTGTCTGGAATGGAACAATTTCTTCTTAAAACTGTATTTATTCTGCAGAATATTTTATTTCATTCATACACTCTTACATGAACTCTGCATAGATGAGGAAGAAGTCCTGAGTAAATTTATGCCACACAGAGCATCACATTTGACATTAGATAAGAATATATACGTATATTTTAGTGTATTTAAACATCGACTTTAAACCAGCCATCAAAGCAGTTTATATACAGTTTATATCATCAGTAGAAATCTTACATCTCGACAAACCCTTAGAGGGAAACACACAGAGTCTGAAGAACACGCGGGTCTGCATCACGCTCTGGCTGTTTGAGTAAACTTCATCTCGTCTTCTCGAAGGAACACTCTTCAGAATGACATGTATTAAAATACACAATACATTCAGCATTTAACACACACACACACACACACACACACACACACAGTTACACATGTCTAGATGAGTCAAGTATCAAATCACATACTCACACACACGCACACACGTATCCACACACACACACGTATCCTATCCACACACACACACATATCCACACACACACACACACACACATATAGCCCCACACACACACATATAGCCCCACACACACATACACAGAGACTTTTCATGAGAATTTCATGAATATCAAGACCTGCAGGATTTATTTTTTGTTTCAGTAAGGCAAAAAAGAAAAAAAAAAAAAAAAAACCCTTCTTCATTCTCTGCAAATCATCACAGTCCTTTTCTTCTTCTTCATCTTCTTCACATCTCTGAGCTAGCAGCTTTTCCGCGTCTTGGGTGAGGCCTTGAGGACGATGTAGGGCAGCCCGAGAGCCCAGTTATCGCGAGGC
Organism: Parauchenoglanis punctatus; assembly: GCA_030068025.1. Lineage (NCBI taxonomy): Eukaryota > Metazoa > Chordata > Actinopteri > Siluriformes > Auchenoglanididae > Parauchenoglanis > Parauchenoglanis punctatus. Next base: position 2,335,295 of record JAQQZU010000039.1, read on the forward strand.
CAGTACTGCAGGTCGGGGTAAGAGTAGGGGATCTCCAGGCTGGCGTCGAGGTAGGCGATTAGCGTGCTGGCGTACGCCGTAGCAACCACGATCAGGATGTGCCTTCAATCCCAAAACACAAACAGAAACAGGACACAGAAGTAGATGTGTTAGTCACTACATCAACAAAGAAAATGTATAACTGTTGATATGGTGAGGATTTCTGTGAGGAGACGTTTATCTAAGATTTACGGAAGGAGTCTCCAGTATCAGCGCTTAACGGTCAGAGGTAAAGCACCGCCTTCAGGATTAAGACGTTTACACTTTGTGGTTTAACGATAACGAGATAATTTTTGTCTTGTTAAGGTCAAGAAATAGAACAAAGTGAGGCTGGTGGGATTATTTACAGCAATGTAAGTGAGAACAGGACTTTAAAGGGTCAACGTTAAATGTAACTATAAACAGATAAAAATGACCGGTTGTACTTTAATTAATAAATGTCAGCCAATTGCTGTGAAATGAGAGAAATAAAACACTTTTAAACTTTCTGCTTTTCTTCAGTTTTCCTTGTTTAATACCCAGGAAACAGTTTTAATGCCAAATGCATTGTGTGTATTTTTTAAACCCGTAGTGGTTATAAAAGGTGCCTTTGCACCCCCTACTGTTCATACTAAAACCTGTCTTAATTTTCAGCTCATATTTGTTTTTCCCCCAAGTGCATTAAATGGCAAATTATTGTAAAACCAAAGCCAGTTGAACAGAAAAAATATGTTTCAGTTCGAGAATTTAAATATATACAGTACACTGAATAAACAGGCCTGCATATAATTCTCCTTAAAATGTTCCATTTCTGCACTACTTTCTTATTAAGTTATAATTATCACGACGCTTCCTATAAATACACTTGAATATACATACACTACCAGTCAACAGATTGGACACGCCTTCTCTTTCATAGGTTTTTCTTTTTTTTTGCTTTCTACATTGTAAAACAGTACTAAATCCCTCAAACTATGAATAAACACATATACTGAATTTTGCAGTAAACAAAAAAGTGTAAAAAACAAAAATATTTCATATTTTAGATTCTTCAAAGTCGCCACCATTTAGCTTGATGATATTGTGGGCATTATCTTAACCAGCGTAATGAAGTCGTCACCTGGAATGCTTAAGTGAACAGGTGCGCCTCGTTAAAAGCGCATTAGTGGCATTTCTTGCCTTCTTAATGCATTTGAGACATACAGTAAATGGGAAATGATAAAAATACAGTATTGTTTATAACAGCCCTATTGAACAACTGGAGTAATCCATATTATGTCAACAACCGCTCAACTGGGTAAAGAGAAACAACAGTCCATCATTACTTTAAGACATGAAGTGACTTTTAAGTAATAAAAATAAAGAAAAAAACATTGAATTAGAAGGGGTGTCCAAACTTTTGACTGATAGTGTAACTGCCATATTTACCAGAATCCAAAAATTAAAGAAAAACAAACCCCAAAAAAGCATCTCTGCCAACTCTTCATTTTTATGCGGTATTCTGAAATTCTGAATCTGTCTGAACTCTAACGTATAACTTCTCTCGAGATGATAAAGTACTGAAAAGGTTTTTAGGAGTCCACTACGGGGATGTGAAAGTGACGCTCCGTGCAGAGATCGTTCTGATCAGATCTCTTAAGCGTGTTTTGGTTTCGCAGTATATGCTTTTGAGAGTAAAGTGTCGATCTGTGCATCACTAGCAGCTCGTACCAGACACCGTGCATGTAGCAGAAGTTGAGTTTCTGCCAGAAGCTGCAGCCGAAGCGGTCGCTGATCCAGCAGGAGATGGCGAGCACCCACAGGCCGATGGAGGCGCGCGCCAAACGCAGCACTCGCTGGTCAGAACAGCTGGGGGAAAGACAAGAAAGGACACGACAGATGAAAAGAAGAGTTCATGTTTGTCCTGATGTCCAATTTCCAGATCGCAATAACTGTGTAACATTTCAATCACGGTATAGAGTATTATCTTATTTAATTGTAAAACGTGACTAGACTGGAGTGTGTGATTGCTTCTTTTCTTATTTTATTGTATTGTGCATGCTGAACATGTGTCTGTCTATCTATCTATATATATCTATATATATCTATATATCTATATATAAATAAAAACACTCCTTATTAAAGGGGCAGTATGCATCTTTTGTGGATTTAGAGACATCTTTAGTAACGTTTTGTGTTTTTTACATGTACTGTATGTGGTTTAATAGATAAGGAGTCGAACACTAGGCGGTTTGTGTTTATAGGGAAATAAATCAGCGACAGCGTGGTGAGTTACTGTTCCTGTTAGCCACGTCATATTTTTGAAAACATCCATTTACAGAAAATGTACTGTCTGCTGTTACAAAGCGCCGACACTGGAGACTCCTTCCATAAACCCTAATCAGCGATGACTCTAGGTCGCTACACGGCAACAGGTTTTTAAATAATCTGTTTATTATTCAACCAATCCGATTACAGGGTTGAGCAGCGTACCTCTTTAGCAGCACACACACGGAGTACAGGATGTGCAGGGCGAAGAAGTTGAGGGCGTAGGCGTTGGCTGTGGGCTTGACAAACGACAACAGCGTGGTAATGACGGTGCTCACCAAGACCATGCGAGAGAACGAGGTCCTGCATCAGACGGAGAAAAATAAATAAACGGCACAAAGGATAAATCTAAGGAAGAAAAAAAAAAAAGGGAACAAACAAGAACAAAAAAAGAAATACCACGTAATGCTCAGTTACGGTCACTTGGAAGAGTTTTGACGGATATAAAGTATTTAGCTAACAGCTAACAGCGGTCTGCTTCAAAGCACAACTCCAAGAAAAGCTAGCGTGAGAAATTTGCTTCTTTAGCGTGCGGTGTAGCGGACGTATAATGGACATTTACAGCCACCAGTTTATCCAGATGTGCATTTTAATTCTTTAAGTTTACACAGGTTTGGGGCGAACCTTAAGGTTAGCTGCATTAGCTACGACAAGAAGGATGTGTTACAACTAAGAGATCCGAATACCGATCTGTAACTACCATAACACTTCAGTGTTGTGCTGTTTGAGGAAAATAATCAACGTTTGGGTGGTATGATCACGCAGAGTTCCGCTTAGCACCCTGGATTTGAGTTTTTTATTGCTTTAATTCGACCCTCATTACAATCGTACAACTTTATTTATTAAGGAACATTTTATCTGTTTATAGATACATGTTTATTATACGTCTGCGTAACAACTTCTCCGATTACCGGGAATATTCCGATGCTGGAATGTTTGCTTTGTCAAGTTTCTGTCCTTCGAGAACATCGTAGTATCTGCTTACAGCTGCACATTTTTAAATAGGAAGACTTTAATGGTGTAATGATGCACCTCTGTGACGTCCCTGCATGTGGAGTGCTCGCCGCCTCTTTAATATTTCACTCTTTTCCCATCCTGCGCTTTAATATTAACGCGTTGTCTGTCGAGAACGCTCTGGAAGACGTCTCTCCCACCGAGTCACCGTTACACGCACCGCTTAAACGTCATTTATCTGCCGATTTTAAATTCTATATACCGAATATAAGATTTCTATATTGAAAATACTACAGCCCTGTTTATAAGCGCTTATTTTAACAGGGTGTACTAACTTTTCGACGTGTCCGTACAGTACATCAGTTGAAATCGGCGAGTTTGTTTTGATTACAATCCCAGATATCCGCATCAGGCATCTTCATATGATCACGTTTATTCTTTAAGTAGTATCTAATGTTCGATGTTTAAGGAACTTAAACTAGCGCAAATTCATTTAGTTCTAGAGAATGAAATGTTAAAAACGCATGATATTATGGTATATGTGACTATAAAGTGGATTCATACATGCAACTGATGTTTTAATCAATGCTTTTCTGATTGATTTCATTTTCTTCCTCCTAGTAACGGCCTCCTGAAGTTATACAGCTCGTACCAGGTTCTTCAACGCGTTCATCTTTTCAGGACTCGGGAAGTGAAATCGCATGCTAGGAGACTAAATACGGCAAGTAGCAGCGGTCAAAAAGCTTTGTACCCAAACAAACAAACAAAAAAAAAAAATCATTGATTTGGATCTGACTTCAAAATTTAGATCTCCAGGTCCTCATGCAAATTTAAACATGTTTGGAATGATTTGGCGAAACTGTGAATTTACATATGGAAATGTCCGATGCTCCTTCAGCAGATTTGACACTAATCATGGACGTCTAATCTCATTCAAAATGCTTCCTATAAAATATATTAATGCCCAAATCTTCCACAAATCAAGCTACAAAATCTCATTTCATAATAAACCAATGTTTATTTTTCTTAACGTTAATGTTATTTATGAATGTCTATTAAAGTTTTCTGCCACAGTTACGCCTAGTACGTGTCTCGAGATGACGAGAAGCTCTGCTGCGTCCTAAACTACATCATCATCATCATCACTGAACAACTACAGCATAAGAGGAATAAAATACTTGTGTGAAATGTGTGTATTAGAAAACAATACAGTCTGTAGTACTACTGGGGTCCGAGAATAAAATCTGGGATTTTTTTCTTTTTTTTTCTTTTTAAAAACGTGGAAAAGAAAGGAGATGTTCAATATCTTTAATATTTAATATTTTGCACTAGTTCAAGGTCACTATTTAAATCGCATGCAAATTTGTGATCTTGATGTTAACGCCTTTGAACAGAAGGTCAGAATTTCCTCGTGTCAGATAACCTTCGCTGTGGCACGAGTTCATACATTTCAACCAAATATTTTGGTTGAGTGAACACAAAGTTTTATACCTTTGACAGTGACTCACTCTCAGAGTGTGTGTGTGTGTTCTCTTTCACCTCGCAGTTACAGTTTGACTTACTTTGTTGTTACTCATTACACTAGCCTGTTACTATTAATCTCTGTTACTGTTATGATCATAAAACATCTTACTCACTGATTTATGACAAGGTGCATGGAATAAAACTTGCGTAATCCATGTCTCATGTTTAGTTGCAGCGCGTGCTACGTTTCACAAACTCGCGCCATGTTTGAAATAATCCCCTACTGATGGCTCCCTATGCTTGAAAATCAGAGAACACACACAACAGCGATGTGTCATTTGCAATCGAGTCAACTCTTTGAGCCGACTCACGTACGTGAACCAAATTTTTTTTTTTGTATATGTAGGTGATACCATTCATTCATTCATAAATTTCCCTTTACATACTTTGTCTTTAGAATTTTTTTTGTTTTGCATACTTTGTGAAAAAAATGGCTACAAGACTCGACTTTTATAGATGAGCCGAGTCAAGTGATCTGATTCACGAAGACTTTTTTTTTTTTTTTTTTTTTTTTTTTTTAAACCAATCCACAATATTACACAGTTTTGTTCGTCACCCTTTGAGAGCATTCACATTACATCTCTTAAAACACACCCACCCCGACTCGACATAATTATTTACCCCTATTAAACCTAAGCACAATACAGCATAAAGCAAACTTTATGATTAAATGACTTCACAAAACGACTAATCTGCTCGTCTGTGGTGTTTGTACGCAGAATGATAATTAAATGTAGGGTTTGGTAGGTTTTTTTTCTTCCTAACCACGCCCCCTGTGATTTCCCCCTCCCTCTACGCCATGGGCCCGAACATATTAGGTGTCATAAGTGCTAAAAACAGTCACCTTGAAAACATCTGTATCGGCCTGCTTGAGATTCAGATTAAAAGCGATTCGAATCATGATCCGATTCTAGTTTGATTCATTTATATATATATATATATATATATAGACTGCGAGCTCATGCAACAATTTCTTGTTTATTTATTTGTTAATTAACGTGTTGCATCTGTGTGCTGAATATTTACCTGTCTTTAACAAAGTGAGGAAAATGTTTGCGTGGAAACCAGAGCGAGTAGCCGATGGCCAAAACCCAGAGGATGGAGAGCTCGTCCAGCATCTGCCCCATGAAGCTCAGGGTCATGTGGAAGTACATGGAGAACAGACCTGAGAAAGAGAGGAGAGGAGGATGAACGAGATGAGTGATGGAGATGGTTCACTAGAGATCGAAATCTACATCTGGGGGAAAAAAACACAAAATTTTACTCCTCCTTTTTGCTTGAAAAGGTAGTAATGTGCACCAAGTCATTTGCCTGCAAACATGACCGTAACTGGAACATATGTAATTTGGACAATGTTCAAAGGTTTAAGATACACAAAAGCTACTTTATGATGTAATAATGAAAAGAACTTGCTGCTTAAAAACTACCTCAGTATTACATAGAGCTCCATCTTATTCCGCACGCACGCACGCACACCAAAACAATATGACACACGCACAGACACTGAATTTTAAATGCCCAAGCATTATTTAAAACCTAATATCTTCAGAAATTCCTTAAAACAGTATCAGCTGACATTTTAGTTATTTGTAACCAATGAATTTAAAGATTCGTTTTAGTTTTCATTCATTCGTCCTTCTTCTGGAAGTGCTTTATTCCAGTCAGAGTCGCAGTGTATCCGGAATCCTTCCCAGGAAAGCTGGGTACGAGGCGGGAATACACCCTGGGTGTCCTCCAAGAGCACCACCCACACACACACACTTTCACATCTACAAGGAAATGTTGCATGACTGATCCGCCTACCTGCGTGTGGGAAGATCCAGGAGAACCTGGAGGAAACCCATTCGAACATTATAATTATTACTATTTAACTATTATTTTATTTGTAGGGTGTGGTATCGGCGTTACTGCAGTGTTCCATACTAGCTGCGTTGAGTTTAGTAAAGGAGAGCACAGCTCAGGTCTCAGTGTAACATGCTCCAGATGCCAGGGTGGTCTGCATGCGAATGACCAATAAAGTGGGATGTGGTCATGAGGTCATGGAGACAGGTAGACAGGTGGTGACTGTGAGACAGGTGAGGACAAGAGGACACTCACCCACGAAGATCATCATGAGCCACACCAGATGCACAGCCAAGTTCCTCTCCTTAGCATACGGGTGCAGCAGGTAGAGCATTATAGGAGCCACCACGAAGAAGACGAAGCTGCTCATCTGCAACCAGAACAGACAGATGGAGAGAGAGATGAGATGAAGATGGGGAAAAAGAGATGACAGAGCAAACAGACCAAAAACAAAAAAATGAAATAAGAAGGGACAGACAGACAAAAAAAAACAAAAAACAAGTGCTGCCTCCAGTTCCCACCTCCTTCTACATCTCTCTCCATGCATCTTCTTCTTGCTCCCTCTCTCTCTGTCCTCCTTCTCGCTTTCCCTCTCTCCTCTTCCTCCCTCCTCCTCCTCCTCCTTTTCCCCTCTCCGTCACTCCTCTTTCTTCCTCCTCCTCCCTCTTCTTGCACTCTCACCCTCTGGCTTCCTCCTCCAGAACCCTCTCCCTCCCCCTCCCTCATCCTTCACACACTTGCTCCCTTCTCCTTCTCTCTACCTCCGCCTGCATCTTCTCCCCCCCACTCCCCCCTTCATTCTCTCGCGCCTCCTTCCCCCTGCATCTTCTCCCTCCCTTCTCTTTCTCCCTCTTGTACCACCCTCCTCTCCCTCCCTCATCCTTCTCCCTCTCACACTGCAAAAAATGACTCGTGACAAGTTAAAATATCTTGAATATAGTAGACATGATCTGTCCTTTCCTACTAGATTACAAGACACTTAATCTGAGATTATTATATTAAAACCTTCTTTCTAGACTGCACCCAACTTATTTCAAGATGTCTCGTCAAGTAAAATGATCTGTCCATGCAGCAAGATCATTTCACTTGCATTAATCATTTATCATCCAGATTTTTCAGTTTTTCTACAGTGCACGCTCTCATCCCGCACCTTCACACAACTTTTTCTTTCTATGAAAGATATCACTTATGCAAATGAGCGAGAGGGTGTAGGGAGCAGGGTGCGTTTTGGAATGTGTCCATGACACCACATAGTAATACACCGTGTAACCAGTCAGACAACAGCTTAGCCTGGGTCCAGAACTGATGACAAGTGATTGTGTGTATGTGTGTGTGTGTGGTGCCATAAATAAATCTTGCTTAAACAAAAGCAATGAAAATATATTAACATATGACAGGGTTACAGTTATGATAAGACTTTATTGCAGTGTGCATTCCTCTGTGCGTGTCTCACCGTGTTGAAGTACTCAACAACATTCTCAGAGTGCTTGTAGTTATCCTCACACCAGTCCACTTCAGAACTCTCGTAAGAAAACATACCTGCCATTTTCTCGTTGAACAGGATGCCTGTAAAAGAGGTCCCAGAGAAAGGAAATGAGATAGTGTGTGTGTGTGTGTGTGTGTGTGTGTGTGTGTGTGTGTCAGTAAAAGAGATGGAGAACGAGGGAATCCTGTCCTAATCTATCTTCTTATCAACTGAGATAAGCCACAACCGTTTTTTTTTTTAATGAGTCAAATGAATCGACTCCGAGTCAGGAGGCTGTTAACAATAATCGAACCTAAAACCGTCCAATGAGAATGTTTAATTAATCTAACTGAGAATAATCTAATGAATTCATAATTACATACCCACACATATTTTACAACAATTATGTCATTAGGATGCATGTGATGTATTCGAGGCGGATGATTATTACGTAATGACTGTAAGCACCTCGTTAGCGCGCGCACGGAGTCATTATACACTCACAGGTACTGTATTTAAACAAAGCATGCACAGGATCGAGCCGGGCTCGGATATCGGCGCATGCGCACAGGACGTGTATGGAATTTGAAATGCATGACAACGAAGTGAATTTAAAAAAGTGCGCATGTGAATTTTCATGACTTTTCTTTAGATTTTGGAAGGGAAGTTGTTTTTTTAGCTGAATTAGAGCAAAGTGAAAGTGTATTCGCATCACTTGCAAGTTCATTTCAATTCATGCACATTCACTTACACCTCCAAATGCATGCAATAGCATTAGATTTAGAGGTTATATTTTAGATTCAGATAGTCATTGCAAACTTTCACACACTTCCTCCTCATGAACTACACTTTAACTTGTCTAAAATGTTTTATTTAATGTATATTAACCTTTAACATTCATTCAAGTGACAACACTTATACCCTCATTCATGAGACTACTACTAGTGATTAGTTTCAAATAAATTAAGCTGAGGTTAATGACAGAGCAGGGAGTGTATCCTGTAGTACTACAGTGTTATATCCTAATGATAATCTGACTTTGAAATAAATTGCAGTGATTATTTAAATCAGGATGAAGATTTAGCTTCTTACCTTTCAGGAACGTGTCCATCACCATCATTACCTGTGTGTGAGTGACTCAGGTAGCAGGTGTGAAGGTGGAAAGAGACACATGGGTAAAAAAAACAACAATATTTTAAAAAATGACCCCGATCCTGTTAAGCGGGTCTCGGCTGAGAGTTCAGGTGAAACCGACTGAGCGCGCGCATTCCTCTTACCGAGGTACAGGTAAAACCTGTCAGGACACTGTAAACTAGGCTACATGACTCTACTTCGTGTTTTCTTTTTAAAAAAGCGAGTATTGATTAACATAGCCACGACTACCTCAGAGCTAAGCCTAAAAACATTGCACCCTGAAGCCTACAACGCGCACCTGTCGGCCAAATAAATCACCTGGACGCACAGGTAAAGGGGCGGCATTAGCGACGCTCATTAACTGACTTGCCATTAGAGCAACGCGCATGCGCGGCGCAGGTGTCCAGGCACGCGCAACGCGTGAGAGGCGGCGCCATTTTGGTGAGAAAACCCTTGAGTTTAGCATCCAGGTGTCTTGGAAGTGTGCAAAGCCAAATGATGTCGGCGCAGGACACACCACCACAACGTGACACATATGCAACAGCTTGCAACAAGTGCCAAAAGAATAAATCACGGAGGAAAATAATCAACAGTGTGCTGTGATGAGTCACTGTTTCAGCTCTGAAGTGTGTTCATCTTCTTACACCACAGCAATTTGCCAACGCTAACATCCATCATCCAGATCACTTATCCGTTAAGGGTCTTGAGGAAGCTGGAGCCAATCCCATCTGACTTCGGGTAGAAAATGGGGTATACCATAGACAAAGATGACCATTCACACATACGGGCAATTTAGTGTCCAGTTGATCTGCATGTCTTTGGCCTGTAGGAGGAAACCAGAGGAAACCCATGAAGGCACAGAAAGAACATGCAGAAATTCCTCAGTCAGCAGGTTCGAACCCAGAACCCTCTTGCTGTGTGGCAACAGTGCGCACCACTGCTACCATTTTTATGTAAGACAATAATAAACAACAATTTATACTTTTTATCATTCATTTATAGCTACATTTACATTGAGGAACATCTAAGAAACATAGTTAACGTATATAGTATAGTCATTCCCTCACTCTCATCATCTTTCCATCCATCCATCCATTATCTATGCCGCTTTATCCGTCTTGGTCGTGGGGAAGCTGGAGCCAATCCCAGCATCTTGGGGCGAGAGGCGGGGTACACCCTGGGCAGGTCGCCAGTCCA
>JAQQZU010000039.1:2346975-2375428 GCA_030068025.1 Parauchenoglanis punctatus
GAACATGCAAACTCCGCACAGAAAGGCACCCTGGGTGACCCGGGGATCGAACCCAGGACCTTCTTGCTGTGAGACGACAGTACTAACCACCGCGACACCATGCCCCTCATCATGTTTATGAGTGAAAAATGTAAAGTTACAGCTTTACAAAGTGCTGACACTGAAGACTCCTCCCAAAAATGTGTCCTTACAGAAAACCTCGCCATCAATGATTACAACAGTGTTTTTGTTTTTAATACTTTTATTTGAGCATTAGACCTAGATTACGCGTCCACCATACAATCCCTGCGTAAATTGTTACTATGGAACACAATATGCATTTAAACAAGTGCATTAATATAAACCTGTATATATTTTTTAGATATTTTTGAAGATTCCAGCTTTGGCACGTGTGAAGCAGACGTGTCACCTATTTTGGTTGTCCAACGTGGCTTGTTGAGACAGATACTTTTACACTTGTGCTTATGATGAGGCTAAAAACATGTCTCAGATCTCCTGAAGTGATCTGAATGATCAGATTTAAATCTGTTAATCGCGTCTTCGCTGCACTTACACTTACATTTGTATAATGCAAGTAATTTCCGATACCTGAAACGTGCAAAACATTTAACTGGAATTTTCCAGGCAGAACTGCTCCTTTAAACTCATGGCCTCTCTCTAGAACAACAGCATATTTAGTCTATTAAACATTACAGCAGGTAAGACACAAACCTGTGTGTTCTCTTTCTCGCTGTAATGTTTACACTGCTGATCATGTTTTAATGAATCCCTCTTTCACACACTCATTATTCTCAGATATTACGCACCTGTCAAAGAATGCAGCTCGAAGCACAGAGGACCTGCAGGACCTGTCCTACAGACCTGTAACTGTGATACCTGCCATTAACTACGGCTGCCACAGAGACCTGATAATTATAGCTCATGAAAACTAAAACTGCTAGAATATTTTAACAAGATAAATAAAAATGTAAAACATTCTGAAACTATGCTATGTAGGTGTGAATTAATTCCCATTTTTGTTTATAAGTATATGTACTAGTGCACTATATGTGCAGCATGGTGGTGCAGTCGTTAGCACTGTCGCCTCACAGCAGGAGAGATCTGAGTTTTAACCTGCTGACCGATTGGGGCCTTTCTGCGCTCCGCTTTCCTCCCACGGTCTAATGACATGCAGATTAGGTCAACTGGCTACTCTAAATTGCCCATAGGTGTGAATAGCTGTCTGTGTTAGCCCTGCAATAGACTGGCGACCTGCGCAGGGTGTACCGCGGATCTCGCCCAACCTTCCACATCAAGCCCACACAGAAGTAGGCATATAGATGTAAAAAGAAGAGGACGACAGTAGTGTATTATAGCTGGCAGTCTCACATTCTGCCATATATAGCAATTCCTTTTTTCGTTGTAGAGCAGGAATAACATTGTAAACATGTTTTGCCCTTTTCCAGTGATGGTACACAAGAATGTGCAGTGTATATTCATACATTGCTCTCCAAAGATCAGTCTTTTAATATTTTGCTGCAACTAAAATGAACTTTTTTAGTCAAAATGCTTTTTTTTGGTTTTTTCAAAGTTCGTTTCCAGAACTAGGAACTGTATCCCTTAAAAAAAGAGATTCTATAAAAATCAGCGATTCAGAAGTTTTATCTTTTTATTATTAAAAATAATGAAAAATCAACAACGGTTCTGAAAAATTATTCTGTTCCTCTTATACCGCGACAATTTTCTAATGCTAACATTTTTTTTAAAATTATTATTATTATTAACACATAACAATGTGCACATTTTATCTGTTTATAGTTACATTTAATGTTGTGGAATGTCTGGGGGGAGAAACCGAGCGAGTTCCTGTTCTCACTTATGTTATAGCAGCTATAAACAGTCATTCCTTCACCATCGTGTCATTTTTCCCTCTTTTGTAGTTAAGAAAACAAAAAAACAAACAAAAAAAGGACAGATTGTCATGATACTGAGAAACTGCAGTGTAAACAAAGGAAGGTTACAGCCTTTCCTCTGACGGTTACAAAATGTTGCATACAAGCATACAAGTCCCCGTGTAAGTACTATAGGAACAATAATGTATGAAAACCAGCACATTAAAAATACTAGTGATTTGCAGCTGGAACTACTGCCGGAGCTGCTGTTAGAGAAAATCAATCAACACCTTATAACCAATCAGAATCTGGTTAGCTTATCATAATTGATTGTTCAACTGAGAGACATTAAATCAGGCAGGTTTGGGGAAAATAATCACTTTATTGACATATTTGGAAAAAAAAAAAAAAAGACATCATCATTTACATTTTTCTTTTGGCGTAAAAAAGCTCTGGGATTACGTCCGGTACAAACGGTATGGTGAAAATCCATTCAACAAAATCACAGACATTTACAGTGAGCACTATTTAAAAAATGCAGCACTTAAGTATTAGTACCACTGATTTAGTTCATTTTCAAGAATTGGAAAGACATTAACACAAGAAAACAAAAACAGGCATCTAACTAAACCACTGCCCCATAGGGACTGTATTCCTGCTTTTATGTGGTGTGTGTGTGTGTGTGGTAAAGACATTGCCTCAGCTCTGTAATGAAAACAGCGCCTTCGTGTGGTTGTGCAGCAGCAGTGCAGGCTCTCCCCTTTAATTCAGATAAGCAAAGTACAATACAGAACTGCCTTGTTCATTTCAGCATTCCATAATGCTTTGGCACATTTTGAAATATTTGTCTTTTTTTTTAAATAAAATGTTTAAAACGCCTTTCTCTTTCACAGATTAAAGGGGCCAGCTCACCTTTCCCAGAACCCAATGCTTTGTTTTGGTTTAGCAAAACCTCTTCAAATTCACAGTTAGCAGTTTTTCTTCACTCGCCTGTCATACATGAACAAATCATGCCTGCGAGACGGCCGAGGCCGGTTCTGGTCCAATACATACGGAGTAACCATACAAAAATGGAATGGACAGTCAAAACAATTTAAAATATAGACAAAAACTCTTTAATTCCACGTTTCAATTTAAGATCTATGGCCTAGGATGTCGCCGTATCGTTGTGGATTGTTTTTGCAATACGATGGCGTTGAAAATGGCGACTTGCTACTTGGTGCAGAGGATTCTGGGAAGGGTGATCCGGCCCCTTTAATTCTAATCCGGTTTCTGTTAGAGCTGATCTGGACCATCGCTATGTTACAATTCACCACCGGTGAATCCTCTGTATTCATGTTTAATGTTTGTGTCCCCATACCTCATCATAACCAGACACGTTTCCTGATAGGTTCAGAGGCTGGATGAACAAAGGGAGCTCAGAGGTCACAGGCGGGTCGTTCGGTGCCACAGGGTTCTGATTGTTTCAGATTTTCTCCACGTAATTCCCAGGGAATAAGCCCTCTTTCCCACGCATCCTGCCAGTCCACCAGCCAGACAGATCTAAAAAACCGAACAAACAAACAAAAAACAAAACAGATGTATCATTTTTAGACTAAAGAAGGAAGAGTGAAATAAAGGAACAGTGGTGGTTGGTGTATTAGACCTCATTCATAAATCCAGACATTTTAAACTCCCTTTAAGTACTAATGACCTCTTTTGAGTGACCAGGGAGCTACAAAAGTGTCACGATTTGATAGATATAACTCCTTGTTCTTGTTGTTTTTTGGTGGTTGTGCAATTACTCGCCACGCCACTTAGTTTCACGGAGTTATTATTGCAGCTAGAAAACTGCGACAAGTGCTAATAAATGAAGGTACACTGGGGAAGGATTCACGCTACCCCATACTGTGAACGTTTTCACTTGAGGAGGAGTGGACAGGACATTTAATGACAGGGTTGCCAGATTGGGCTAGTTTGTAAATACTTTGTGGGTACCAAGATCTTGTTTTATAGCAAATAATCCGAATGAAATAGAATAAATTGTCACAAAAACAGCACTTAAGTGCAGACCGTGTGCCAATGATGTACAGAAACATTTCTATTTCTAATTGGTTGGGGTCACACTTATAGTGTTGCCAGTCTCCTGACCAAGACACAAACATTTATGGCTCTATGATTACCTAATATGACATGATGACTATTGTGAAAGACAAAAAGTATTGTGTAGTCTGATCCTGGCATAAAACAAGTTGCTACATTATAACACGTTAGATTTTCAGCTTCCTCGTACTGCTACAGGGTTACTTGAAAAAAGAAATTCCTGTAGCAGTACGTAAGTGTGATAGCCTCTTTTGTTTGAGGCTACGTCGTAAATCTACAATCATGAGCCGCTGCTAGTTTATACACTAGTAGCCTTTTTTTTTATACACTTTTATACATTTGTACACTTTTTTCCATACATTTCATACATGTAATAACTGCATGTTGGCTGAATTGCTGCTAAATAAAACGTCATTACTTGTGGAATAGCTCTGAAGAATATTATTTTATCCTATACCAACCACTGAACATTAAGAATAAACTGTATATAGAAACATAAAAGGTATAACTGTAGAAAACCCTAATGGTTCTGAACGTGACTGGACAAATAAAAACATCAGACATTAAATTAGACTATGCGCTTTCACCACCAGAGGGCAGTACAGACACATATTTGTAAGATATCATTTAGTTTGTTCATTCTTTTATCCTTTTATCCAGGTCTCACCTTCTTTAACAAGGTCTATAACATCACCAATATCAAAACTGAGTTCATCCACGTCCTGTCCAACGTACTGATACAGCGCACGGCACTGAGGACCCTGTGGTCGCGCTGGAGCTTTGGGTCGGCTGTTGGGGGCCGGAGGAGGACGCTGGCTGATGCTCCTCTTCCGCTGCATTCTGAAAAAGGAGAAAATAACAGTTAAAGAATTGAAAAAAAGCCCACATCAGAGCGGTTTCGCATGAATGTTAAAAAAAAGCTGAATTTGTTTTGATGGAAATGCATTAATGAGAACAAAATTGCTAAAATACAATGTTATGATGTCATAATACTGTAATTAGCATATTTGATGCTGCAGAAGATCTCCATCAAACAGAAAGACACTTAATTGTATGTTTCTTTAGGATTGATTTTATTATAGTTATTGAGTTTATTTATATTTCCAATGTAAGTGATGTTTTTTCTTTCTTCTTTTTTAATGTGAAGTGCTTCAGTTAAAAACTTATGATAATTTCAAAGCGTAGTTGTTTTTAAAGAAAAAAATATCGGATGGGTAACAATATCAGCTCGTATTCATGGTTTCATTATCATTAACAGAAAAAGTAGTATCGTGTGATCTCTAATGTCAATGCTGTGTGTGCGTTTGCTATCTTACCCAGACATGCCCTGCTCAGGTACGTTGAGGAAGTCCAGGTTAGACTGCTGTGTGTGTGCAGCTGCGGTTCCTCGCTTGGTTTTCTGAGAGCCCAGTTTGGGGAGGGCGGCATTGGGCGGCCGGTTCCACTTATCCGGTGTGGAGTAGGTCTGCTCCTGCGGCCGGGTGTTCCCACGGGGGAACTGCGCTGCCCCGTTCTGGTAACCTGTAATTAAAAACATAAACATTGAGGAAGGACCAAGCTATTAAATAAGTTTACCTATTTTAAATAGTTAAAAAATAGTGAATTAATATGTGGTGATCAAGGCTGATTTTACACCACAAATAAATCAATATATGGAAAACACTGTGTCAGGTAATCCCCCTTGCGACAAGAGCCGAGCATTTGTTGCAGCTTGCAGTGCTTCGGGGTTTGCAGGGCGGCACCACAGCAAGAGACTTCAGTTCCCAAGCCACACAGCAGAACCACGTCATCGGCTTGAGGACACTCGGCTGATTCGAGTCAGGTGAGATGATTGTGGCATTATATGTACAAAGCATGTTTATTTAGAAACGTGTTGTGAAATTATGGACCGGATGCTGATCGGACGTCAGTGGTAATCCATGCCTCTCACTTTGGCCAGTTGTGTTCCATGTCATTCCCGTGTTTTGGTTTCATTACCTGCTCTAGTTAAAGTTTATGCCTTTGCTTGGTGTGTTTCGTGGAATTCAAGCCACAGAGCCAGTTCCAATTCAAGCCACAGAGCCAGTTTCAGTTCAAGCCACAGAGCCAGTTCAAGCCACAGAGCCAGTTCAAGCCACAGAGCCTACTCCGGTTCCTGTTCCAGTCACAGAGCGCTGCACCTGTTTCTGTTCCAGTCACAGTCACAGCTCCAGTCACGGAGCCCATTCCAGTTCCAGCACCAGTCAGTACACCTATTCTGGTTCCAGTCAGCATGTCTGCTTCAGCATTACTTCAATATCTGTCCCAGCTCCTGTGCCTGTCCCTGTCCCAGTTCTCGTTCCTCTCCCAGTCCTTATACCTCTTCCTTGTGTTTAGTTCCTGTCCCTGTGCCTGTTCCCATGTCTGCTCTCACGCTTATGCCCATGCCAGAACCACAGTTCCTGCGAGAGGCTGTGTTCAGGTCCACGTTGAAGTCTATGCTTATTCTTACACCCATGCCTGAGTCCATGCCGCAGCCCTCTCCCCTGCCTAAGCCCGTCTCTGAGACGGTGTTTGCTCACTCGCCAGAGCCGAAACGCCCGGGACCGCCTGTGGAAGTTAGTTTTATTTGGTGCTCTGGGAGTAGCACAGCAAGAGACTTCCGTTCCCAAGCCGCACCACGGAACCACGTCATCGGCTTGAGGAGCCTCGGCTAATTCAAGTCCCTGCTCGTTATCCAGGAACTATATAAAGACTTGCTCACGCACAGTTTGGTTGCGTGGCATTATATGTATGAAGTATGTTTACTTTGAAACGTGTCTTGTGATATTATGGACTGGATGCTGATCAGTAGTAATTCCACACCTCTCAGTTGTGTTCCGTTGTCATTCCCGTGTTTGGTTTCATTTTCTGTGCTAGTTAAAGTTTATGCCTTTGTTTGGTGTCAATTCGTGGTATTCTCACTGCAAATAAAGATACTCATCTACACTTGCGTCCAGCCTCTTTGCCCTGCCCCTGACACACTGCTTTGTCCTGAACACCTTCCTTTGCTGGGAAACTTGTTGTCTGTTACAAACTTCCTTTAATGTTAAATGTTCGCCTCCTTCACTAGCGTAACAATTACACAAGCTTAAATCAGTTTATATACTGTATGGAGCCTCAGGTGTACAAGTCCCTGTATGAACTGTTACTATAGAAACAATTACATATTAGAATGAGTGCATTAATTAACAAACCTGTGATTTGCAGCTGAACTACTGTCAGAGCTGCTGTTATAGAAAATAAATCAACACCTTCTGACCAATCAGGAATTAATCAGAAAATAAAACTGTGGTTTAAACAGAAATTTTAAAAAACAAAAACAAAAAGCACACCTCTGTTGGGGGCGTGGCTTCTCCCTCCTTGCGTGGGCTGCATGCTTTTTCTCGTTGGCTCTGTAAGGAGATATATAAATGGCAGTAATTTTCCCCTTTCCATGTTGACTTAATGTGTTTTGCACGTACAGACGAGTTTAATACTGTGCCACTCACTTGCAGTCTTGGGTAGTCCGTCTCCTATACTGATATTGAGCGTTTTTCCTGCAGGTTTGATCTGAGTCGTGTCTCCCTGCCCCCTAGAAAACATCAGGATGCGGCTCCCTCCTCCTCCCCATCCCTCCTTCTTCACATGAAACTCCAGCCTGTACAGATTACACACTCAGATTCAATACATTCACCAATAGTAATATTACACACACGCAACAATAAGGCTGACTAATCAGCTAACTGACTAGCCTAGCTTGATTTCTAGATCTAGGAGGTGGTGGGATGTTGCAGGGTCCTGACGCTGTAAGACAGCTTTTGGATTAGAGGAACGTTTTCATAGTTCTTAGAACTGTTGGAGGAAGTACCCCCTTTTTGTGAGTCTGCATTGCTAGAACTAAGGATCGTAGTTTGCCATTTTGAGGTACTTTTTCAGAACCTACTTCAGGGCAGGTACTGTTCCAGCACAAGAGGAACCATGAGTGATGTAAGTGTGCAGTGACTGGTCAGACATACAGTAAGTGTGATTGGTCAAACACATGAGCCAGTGCAGCACCAGCAACCGCCATTTTTAAACATCTGTGTACAATATTAGCCGCGTAAACAATAGCCCTTGACGTTAGCATTAAAAATGGAAAAAAACAGACAAATGGACCGACAGTGAAGTCAAGGCTTTACTGGGGTGAAGGAAATACAACTCAGTTTCGACACATATAAGCGAGACTTAATCTTAATTAGACTAAATGTTCTTGTCCATGTACTCGTCCATGGTTTTTTTAAGCCATCACATAAGAAAACCTATTATAAAATAATAATACGCACTAACATGTTAGGTAAACATACTTTAAGCAGTCACCAACTATGTTCTACTACACATTCGCTCTTTCTAATGTAAAATTAAGAATTTAATCTTAGCACGTGACACTTCCTGGTTTCTCCGGTGCAGTGGAATGATCCGTTTCTATAGAAACACGTGACTGAAACACTACACACAAAAGTGGACAAGTTTAAATCCGAATGCTGCTACTTTGCTGTTTCCACAGCAACACAAGCACATTGGTGGACAAGACGCACATTCATATGAAAACAAACAACAGACTAGTGACGTCGCTATGGCGACTGTCGGCCGGCTTACGTCACTTCAGCGTTCCTATTGACGCTCTTTGAAAATGTATTTGTGTGGATTATTATTATGTATATAATGTGTGGATTTAGGGGGAAACTGTAGATCTGTGTGTGTGTGTGTGTGTGTGTGTGTGTGTGTGTGTGTGTGTACCTGTCATTGAAGGACAGTGTGAGTTTGCTCTTGGTCTGCTCCTCATAGCGTTTACACAACAAGCTCAGAAACTCGGTCTTAAACAAGGACTCCAGCAGGCTGTCGTACTGAGCCTCGTGCAGGATGAAGAAGTCGTCCTGCCTCGTGCTAAAGGAAAAAAGTAAATAAAGAAAGAAATAAAGCGAAAGATAAGAGACATGGATATGGATGTGGATTAAAGCAGTAATTCCCAGCTCCAGTAATGGATTAAGTCTGCACGTAACTTTATCCAGATCACAAATAAATAGCTTCATGAAATGAGCTTGATTTTTTTTAAACGGACGGAGAATGAACCTGGTGTAGCACATAAAAAACATGGGCAGTGTTTTATTGAATAAGTAAAAAAAAAAAGAAGGAAAAAATATGAATATATGAAGGCTGAGGCTGGGGCTGATTACTTCCTAACCCAGCGCTGTAGATTCATGTCAGGTGACTACAGAGTGACACGCCCCCTAGATTTGACTTCCATTTGGACTGTTTCTTTCCACACATCCGTAATATGAAACACAGTCGTTGGCTGTAATGAACATGAATGAGGTGAATTATTTACTCGACCATCATTCTTTTCTTAAAACGTCTTTAGAGGAGAAAGTGAGCGCACGTTGTATAATCAACGTAAACGGAAGAACAGATGACCGAACTGAAAATTTTGAAAACTCAGTAACGCAAAAGAAATTCCAAGTAACATTTGTCAGAGTTATCCTCTCTCACTTTCAACCTTTCTCTCACTGTGACAGGAACACGGTCAACCTTCGGTTCACGGAAACGTTTGTCTGATAAAGAAATCACTACCACAACCGTGCTACGGAGATCAGTGCTACGGATATTTAAAAGAACTTTCAGTTAATTTAGTGACGTTTTTCACACACTGAAGAAAAGCCTCAAGCCCATGCACTGAGCCTGAGCCCACCAATGTGCGGTGGCTCTGCTTTGGTCTGGTTGGCAACAGGCAAACGCTTTGCAGAAATGAGTCAGCACGGTATATTTAAACACAGGATGCTGCTAACCTCAGTGAAATGGAGCGTATGGCCCCGATTTCCAGTTTTCTCTTCAGCACTTCTTTGATCTGGCCTTTTTCGGGACCCTTCTTGATTTTCTCACGTCCGATCAGGTAGATGCCCTTAGGTGTCAGGATCAGATCTCTTTTAATTGACTGGAAAAAAGGACAGAGAAAAATATATTATTTATAATATATAACCTGGGCTGTTCGCCAATCGATCAAGCTCAAGAAGTCACACTCGCACCTATGGGCAATTTAGAGTGACCAGTTGGCCTAATCTGCATGTCTTTGGGAGGAAACCAGACAATAACAGCACATCCTGAAGTGTGTTTTCCATTTATACGACCACAATTTAGCAATGATTACAACTTTTTATTTATTTTAAGACTGATATGTACTACTTTTTAGCCATTCACTGTTACATTTGATGCCGTGGAACGTCTGAGAAACAAGCTAGTTCCTGTTATCACTTACGTTATGTCAGCTATAAACAGTCCTTCCTTCACCAGTCTCTCTTGCAATGAATAAGGCAAAAAAAAAAAAACACAGCTTCTGAGAAACTGAAAACTGCAACGCCATTCACCTTAAAGACGTTGCCGTGTTGAAAAAGTTAAAGTTACAGCTTTACCTCTGACTGTTACAAAGTGGTGACACTGGAGACTCCTTCCATAAATGTTAAATAAACATCTAACAGAAGCGTTCACCATATCACTGATTATGTTTCTTGGTTAAATCACAATGCATATAATATGATACAGTTTGATTTAATAGCCGTTGATTGAACTTTGTGCAGAATCTGGTGTAGGCGTTATCATTAATTCACGAATGATGATGTAGAGAGAGACTATTTTAAAAGTGTTAGAGTTCTGGGCAAATCAGCTTGCTGGCCTATTCAACAGCTAACAAATCAGTTGTCAGCTAACACATCTGTTTTTACACACTAGTGATTTGTCGTTTTTTGATAATAATTATCACTTCAGAATTAATAATTGCCCCTAGTTATAGCTGATTATAAGACCTCACCTTAAACCTGCGGTCATATTTGTTCACCGAGTCAGCAAAGTCGACTCGCTCTCTCTTAGCCAGGAACTGACGCAGTTCAGGCCTCTCCTCCATGCCCAGGTAATCACCAACGAAGTTCCTGTTAATGCTATTCCTGCGTCGCTCCTTTGAGTTATAGAGAATATCCGATGCTAGGAACAGAACGCACAGACATGAAGAGAAATAAGATTCTTTCAAAGTTTAACATATATATTTAAACGTTTATTTTCTAAAGCAAAGTTGATATCACTGTGCAGAGTTAGATGAAGAAACATGATCACTTTGTTACCGTACACTTTGTAAGTTTGGTTATTAAGGCTTGGTACTCTATGTGTGTTTCTTTCACTGAATATTTTTGACTTTTTACTGAATATTTTTGACACTACATCTATAAACATCATAAGGCCATGTTTGGACATCAGCAAATTAGCAAATCTAAACTTTAACAGATTTAAAGAGCAGGAGTAAGCTCTACTGTACTACACACCACTGTGCACTGTACACTGTATCTGCTGCTATGTATACTTTCATGGAAATCACATCTAGTTATTAGTATTCATTTAGTTTCTATTGTCACAGCTATTAGCATTCAGCTAGATTGTATTGTGGCAGCTAGCTATTGGCATTCAGCTAGTTTGTATTTTGACATCTAGCTATTAACATTCAAATAGTTTGTATTGTGATGACTATTTATTAGCATTCAGCTAGTTTGTATTGTGGCAGCTAGCTATTGGCATTCAGCTAGTTTGTATTGTGACAGCTAATTATTAGCATACAGTTAGTTTGTAGTGTCACATATAACTATTTCCATTCAGCTAGTTTGTATTGTCATGTCCACATTTAACTATTAGCATTCAAATAGTTTGTATTTTGATGACTAGTTATTAGCATTCAGCTAGTTTGTATTGTAACAACTAGTTATTAGCATTCAGCTAGTTTGTATTGTGGCAGCTAGCTATTGGCATTCAGATAGTTTGTATTGTGACAGCTAATTATTAGCATACAGTTAGTTTCTATTGTCACATATAACTATTTCCATTCAGCTAGTTTGTATTGTCACATCCACATTTAGCTATTAGCATTCAAATAGTTTTTATTGTGATGACTAGTTATTAGCATTCAGCTAGTTTGTATTGTGACAGGTAGCTATTGTCATTCAGCTAGTTTGTATTGTCATGTCCACATTTAACTATTAGCATTCAAATAGTTTGTATTTTGATGACTAGTTATTAGCATTCAGCTAGTTTGTATTGTCACATTTAACTATTACCATTCAGCTAGTTTGCATTGTGACAGCTAGTTATTAGCATACAGTTAGTTTCTATTGTCACATATAACTATTTCCATTCAGCTAGTTTGTATTGTCACATCCACATTTAGCTATTAGCATTCAAATAGTTTGTATTGTGATGACTAGTTATTAACATTCAGCTAGTTTGTATTGTGACAGCTAGCTATTAGCATTCAGTTAGTTTTTGTATTGTCACATTTAACTATTACCATTCAGCTAGTTTGTATTGTCACAGCTCGGTTTTAGCACGTAATATTAGTTATTGTCATGTTAGCTAACATCTGTGACATTAGCAATAAAGCTATTGTTAATTAGTCGTAGCTAATGCTCTACCACATTCCATGGATCCTTGGTGAAAGTGACACTAATTTGCCATCAGAGTGTGACTCAAAACTGATACAGGCATCTTTTACTTTTGTAAAAAAAAGTCCTACTTTTGTCCTTCTATACTTCTGTACTGTATATATCATAAATGTAAGAGTTTATACTTTTCTGAGGCAAGAATTTACCTCAACATTCA
This sequence comes from Parauchenoglanis punctatus, assembly GCA_030068025.1. Taxonomy (NCBI): domain Eukaryota; kingdom Metazoa; phylum Chordata; class Actinopteri; order Siluriformes; family Auchenoglanididae; genus Parauchenoglanis; species Parauchenoglanis punctatus. The sequence continues at coordinate 2,359,575 of JAQQZU010000039.1, forward strand.
CCAGCGGATTTATTTAGATTAGGAGTTACACTAACTGTATCCTTGAGTAAAGAATTTGGGTGCTTTTAACAACTTTGTCAGTGTGTGCTGAGCAGGTCTCAGGGTCACATCGGGATTATTTTTAAATCATACTTGCCTAAGACAGTTATATTTCAGCCTGAGAAACACGCATCAGCTAATATTGATGTTGATTGTGGAGTTTCCCATGGATTTGCTTTGATGAATGAATGATCTTACGTGCATTGTTTTTAAGTTCCTTTTTTGAGTCATTGGTTATTTTCATGATTAATTTGATCATCTTTATCAGTTCAATTCTCTTTCTTTCCTGTATCTTGGTGAACGGTTTCATATTAATATATTATTATGATTAGTAATAGCCATAACACTTATTTTGTTCAAAAGCCAGTAAGGGACAAATTAGGGTGGCTCTTTACTCCATACATATGACTCGACTGATAAATGACTTCATTATTCGCCGTTGAGTCAAATCACTCTTGATAAACAGGAAAAGCACTGAACTCCAGAACTTGCTGACCCCTCAGGTTTACGTGATGCATTTCTGCAAAATGCAAACTCGTCTGCAGACTACTCTTGAGGAAGTATGCATGGTTTCATTGGTTGTCACCCGTGTGAGCCTATCTATGCAAACTGCACCCATAATAATGAGCATATCTGGGTGAAATAGTCTCACAATGACACTTTAACATACTGTATCTGTTTTATAGTTTATGCATTATTAAGCTGTCATACCCTCCTCTCTCATCTGCTCATACTTCCTCCTGGCGATGTACTTCCTCCAGGCTTTCTGGATGATCCTGGCGAACGTGTCAAACTTCCTTTCCCGCATCTCTTCCAGCAGAAACAGCTGAGAATGAGAGAGTAAAGGGATTTGCATCAAGCAAATGGTAGGAAGCAGAGGAGCTATAGTATACTAGTTAAACCGGGTCTATGTTATAGTACAGAACATTAATGATTTTTTATATTACAGAACTTATAGAATGTCATCTCTGGTGGACCAAAATCCAGGTGTTCACCCAGCAAACTAATTCAGCAGAACAGACAAATGTATGAAAAAACAGTATATAGTGCAACGGTTTGACTTTCTAAACTTAAGCCATTGCAGCTTCTGTATCAGCTCGTCTGTTGATCAAGTGAATTTATGTTAATTACTTGTCTGAAGACAGACATTAGCACAGACGTTTATTGAGTTTCCATTTTATTTACTCTCTCTGCTCTGATTAGCGACATGACAATGAAAACATAGAAGTATATCCATTTGTAAACATTCACTCTGCGTCATTTTTCTCCTCAATGTGCTATCTGCCCTCTTCCACATACCAGTGCACGATTGGCTCGTGTCGCTTTGATTGACAGGGGAGAGAGAGCGAGGATGCCCCTCCCGCCCAGAGAGCACCTTCAGTTTTGCTCACTAGATGCCTGGCTGTGGATGTGTGAATTTTTCTCCAAAACTGTCATCATGAAACCATTTGAATTTTGTGGTAAAAATATTACATGAAATAAAATGTAAAATGCCCGCATTCGTACCGACTCTGGATTTTTGACAAAGATCTTAGAGCGGCCCATCTGGTATTGATCATTGTCCATGTTTACGGAGCGCAGCAGATGCAGGACGCCCTGCTGTTCCCCTCCACGCCAGGACGGGAACGTCTCCGGAGTCAGGATGGCGTACCTGAGACACACACCTGTTGTTAGCACACCTGAACATACAGCACTCATAACACACATCCTACACACACTATTGTGCAACAAATAACTTTTACATTCTGTATTTTCAAGCAAAACACCTCCCTGAACGAGGCACAGTAATCTTCATAATTAACTTGTGATCTTCAACGGCATCCAAGATATATTATGTAATAAATACTTTTGGTAGCTATTTCCTACATTACCCACAATGCCAAAACCAAAAGAGAACGATGCAGCAGCGCTTTAATCCTTTCGTCTGTCCAGCTCTCTCCAAAGCTTTACCATGAACTCTGCTAACTTCTTCAACTCGTAGGTCACTAACTAGCCTAGCCAAGTCTCTGCTATAATGCAGAAGCTAGTAGCTGCATTGCATTCTGGGACTTTGAGTCCAGTGTTCGCACAACGCAGCATGGAGTTTTTCTTTAAGGAACTGTGGACTTTTTTACAACACACATGAGTCAATATGCGATTTTAACATTGTCACTTTTTACTTTGAGTAAAGATGAAGTTGCTCAATATTGTACCTATGACTTTTATGTATGGTTTTATTTGCATCATTTTTTTTTTGTATTTATTGTGTTTACTATATTACGTTAAAGTTTGATTTCTGCATCTCATTCTTCTACTGTGTTTCATTTTCTCCTGGAACGATACATTTTCCTTCCGGAGACAAACATCTGTCTGTCTGACTATTTACTGCTTTAAATGGTTAGGAAATGAGCACTTACAATGTATTATTTACAATAATAAAGAGCTTCATTATCAGTACACATAACATGAATAACTCACCTCTGTAGAAACTTGTGGAAAATTCGGCGGTAGGCGAAGCCGGCTCGCCGCACCCTGATGTTCTCACGCAAACCCAAATACTCCACCTGATGTTTCACCCTGAAGACAACGATCATGATGAGTGTCAGAAGGAGACACAGAGAGAATGTGAAAGCTTTGAGCATTTAGATAACAAGTAAATGACAGGACGGGAGGCGGGAACAGGACCAAAACCTAAACAAAAACTAATATGAGCCCACTGTGCTTGTTGTGAAGAGGGAATGATCTCTTTAAGAAAGAAATTGAGTGTTAAGAGGAACAAAGCACTTCTGTGTAAGTTGTTATTAGAAAAATAATCAACGTCAGGGCGCTAACAAGAACTCTGCTTCACATCAAACCACATAACGTTGATTCATCCCTACTGTACAGCCTTACTGGATTGTCCATGACAATCCAAATCCAACGACGCTGAAGTGTACCAGGATAAGCCTAGCGCTGTGAGTAAAGCTCTGGGACTCACCGGCTCTCCTCCCAGTCTTTGGGCCTCTTGGTCTCGTTGGGTTTGATGCAGCGGATATAGTGTGGAGTGCATTTCATCAGCGTATCCACCAGCTCGTTAGCCTGCCTCTGTGGACCAGAATGATACCATGACTATCTTTCGTACACGCCAGAAAGCACAGAGATATTCATTTCAACCACCCAAGAACTCACAGGAAACCAATGTGGCTTGTGATGAACTTCTGAAGAAATTAGCAGCGATATAATGCACGTTCTGGTAAATTTGTAGTCCAGGACATTGGATTATAAAATGAAACGTTGGTTAAAAGGTAATTGGGCAACGCAACATGATGTTCTGCAATCTGCATTCACTACTTAAGTAATATACAATTGTTCAGGAAGCTGTTCTTTGGTACACTGTGATGTTCTCGACTGTCCTGTTTACTTATCGGTTCCTGACGTCGGGTTTTTAAAATATGAGTCGAATCTTGATCTTACTTTGATTTTGGAGCTCGCTGTGGTCGGCCTGCTTTTTTTTTCAGTGTTGAGGTTTTCAGGGAACAGGCTGCGGATGAAGTGACTGTGAAGAAGAACAATTCGTGTCACACCCGAGTTAGAAGATCAATCCTAATTAATAGGAGGCCGTATATAAACATGTATACTTACTGTTCGCTGCTCTGCATCAGCGCAATGAGGTCGGTAAAAAGCACATCTCTGTTTCTCTCACAGAAACCGTTGATGTCGTACGACACCTGATTCGAGACGGAGTTTTTAATTTCGACAAAAATATCTTATTCGCACTATGTGCATATCAATTCTTAGCAATGATGGTAAATAAAGTGAAAATTGTGAAAACAAAATAAGTCACTTTGGTTTTCCTTATTTTATATCCTTCCAGTGCGTATATCCACTAAAAAAGTTACACACATAATGTCTTTTGACTTTGTACTTAGAAATATGAATAAAAAAATATGCATTCATAAATATGTTTCTTATATATAGATATAGATAAGAAAAAAAGGTATTCAGACAAGGTATATATGACCAATATTGTTGGTGATTACATTTTTGAGATGCCTACAGTAAGAAATAATTTGCTTTTCTGCAGCACTGTGGTTCAGTTTTGGCCCATTACTTTTGGCTAATGGTCACACTTTCAAAACCTTATAGCAGGATTCGAGTCAGGAGATTGGCTCGGCCATGCAAGGACTTCCTGTCACGTCTGTCTAACCCTAAGTTTTTATTTTTGGGATGTAACTATTGGAGTGCTGAATTCATGTTATATTGTTGTATTCTTTAAAACTTGAAACTGCCTTCTATTCTAAGCATTTTTCTAGTAAACAGTAAAGCTCTCTGTTCTTTTCAGCACAAGAAAATATGTTGAAATGCTTTCCTGCTGGTAAACACATACATTTGCAGTAGATAGAGATTATTTGAACAAATGGTGGCGTATTCCTGTATCCCTCTCATTCCTAAAGGCGGAGTTGCACACCTTGCCTGCATAATGGTGGACAACAAAGCCAGAGTTCCAGTTGTTAAAGTGCTCGTGCGATCCCACCGCGGCCTGCAGCTTCTGCAGTAAGGTGCTGTCGGCCCCCTCGCCCTTGCCGTGCATGGTGGCGCAGACATCATCCAGGATGCTCATGATACCTGGCGGGTTCTGAGAAGGAAGTGACACAAGAGGGATAAGACGAACACTTCAAATGTTCTACACTGAACTGCAATCAAAATTTCACTATAGCACTGTGTGGGGTGCCATAATTTCCGTTAAGGTTGTGTTTGTTCTGTGGTAAGAAGATGGCAAGAATGCATGCAAAGGGGAAGGGGGAAAAAATTTGAATATTGATATTTGCTTTAGAAATAAACGATTTTTGCTTAGAACGTTACAACAAAAAAAAAGTTACTGAGCGGATTAAAGTCACAGAAATACAGTATTACAAAAACAGAGTAGTATAGAAAGTGGTTTTTAAACTGAACACACCCCTAGCAAATGTCTGATGATAGCTTTAGCGGTTAATAAGCAACACATTTTATTACATTTCTATTATTTGCATTCATAGATGCATTGTGGTACTGAAAGAGAAATGATGTGTTTCAGTTGTGGTTTTCTTTTCCTGCAAGTTTCTTTGAGAACTGAACTCATCACAGCTTGTAAATTAGTGCGTGCACACACACGCACAAACTACGTATTAACTATTGTTGCATCTTCTGCATAGTTCTTCTTTGCATCATGCCTAATAATTCATCACATATTAACTTCAGGCTCGTGATAAATATGTGTCCAGCTGTCTTTTCCGTGAGCTTACCAGTTTATTTTCAATGAGATCACACACTATTTTGTTGTTAAAGTATTCAATAGGAGTCCACTTGATCCCCTCCTGGACATATTCTTCCTGTTTGGGCGGGAAAAGTGAGAATATAAAACAATAATCGTAAAAATACGATTCTGTGCTGAGGTGCATCCTGTCCGGCTGTGTAAAGTAAGGAGTAAGGTATAAGCGCATGTACCTGTTCTGCCTTCAGAGTCAGCTCGATAAAGATTTGCTGCAGTTTCTCATTCACAAAGTTGATACAGAACTGCTCGAACCCGTTCCTCTGAAGAAACAGAATCAGTTAGTTCTGTCGGTCCAGAATCTCACATTATGGCAAGTTGGCAAGAGAGACTGGAATAATAACATCGATTCACCTGAAAAATCTCGAATCCGTAAATATCCAGGACTCCGATGCTGAGCTCTTCGATGGGCTTCTGCATGGCTTTGTTTATGGCCTGATCATTACAGTCGAAAAAAACAATAAATCATTCTCTATTTCAAAACATAAAGTATATTAATATAGGTTTAAAACCAGTTTATTCCACAGAATCGTCTATATGGTGAAGTCTTCTGTAAGAAGATTTTTCTTTAGCGTTTATGGAAGGAGTCTCCAGTCTCAGTCGGACGTAATGTTTTAGACACGGGAACATTTCTTGGTACCATGACAAATTATTTTTTGTCTGTTTTTTTCTGACTTTGCTCAAACTTCCCAGGATCCCATACACCAAGCATCAAGGCGCCATTTTCAATGCCATCAATATTCCAAAAACATTCCAGCGACATCCGACATAGCTTTTAAATTGTGCCGTAAAAAGACATTCAGTCAAATTATCTAAATTAAAATTTTTTTTCTATCTATCCGTTCCATTTCCGTATGGTTATTCCTTGCACAATGGACCTGAACCGGCCTAGGCCGTCTTGCACCCGGCTGCGAAGGAAAGAAAAGATAAGGTGTAGTTTGTTCAAAGCTTCCACATATGGCATGTGAATGAAGAAAATGTTGGAGAAGAGTTTTCAAGGGATCATTAATAGTGAAATTGTGGAGGTTTCGCTGCACAGAGAGCTAGCATGTAGCGGTCACATGCTTTCAACACAAACACAACGCATTGGATTCTGGGAAGTGTGAGCCGGCCCTTTAAGAGAAAGAAATAAGTAACTATAGAGTAACTAACTTGTTTTGCGAACATTAAATGCACCTACAAACAAGGTAAAAAAAGTGTGATGAGTTGTTTAATTAACACAGCACTGCAATTGCTGTGGTATAAGAGGAAATATAACCTTGTGCAACGTGATGTTAGACTCCACTACGTCTCACCACTAGCTCACCGATTATTCTCCTATAGCAGCACGCTTCAAAGTGTTTTATTTCTTACTTTTTTATTTGTCAATCTGCCCATTTTTTTGTCTTTAACCGTGAGCGTGTGAGTGCACATGAACAAGACTTGTGGTAAATCCAGACCTCCACCAGGTAGTCGAAGAGGCGCGCGTACAGGGCCTTGGCGAGAGCGTCACGTGTGTAGCACGCCTGCTCCTGATTCAGCGTCACATCGATGGACTCGGATTTGCCGCCCCACTTGGAGTCCATCTTCCGGCTGGTGAGTTTCTCCTGCAGCCGGTTCTGATCGATGCCCAGCAGGTAGGCGGGGAAGGCCAGCACTGAGCAACACAGAGAGCATTTTACAGCACGAGATTACGTTTGGATAAACTTGGGAATAGATTCAGTGGGAAAAATAACATTTATGTAGGTAAAGTGGTCATGCTGTGTGGACTGTGGTAGACATTGGACATTGGACTAGTGATCGGAAGGTCGTGAGTTCAAATCCTTAACCTTCACTGCTCACTTGTATAAAATAAGATGTATGTAAGTCGCTCTGGACAAGGGTGTGTGCCAAATGATGTAAATGTAAATGCTGAGCTGATCGTGTTGCACCGTCAACGATTTATTTATTTATTTATTTATTTAAAGATTTGGCCTGACTGATTTCCTTCTTGCTTGTTTATGCAGTTATCCAGGCTGTCATGGGCAGAGACTCACCATACCTGGAGAGTTGAAACTGGAAAAAGTTCAACTGTCTACTTTGTGTGAGTCCGTACTCATGACACCCTCAGATTCCTGTCCTTGGCTGACAGGCGTGGAACCGGATGTGCTCTCCTGCTCCACCTCCAGGTGCAATTGGTTTGTGAGATGCTTTTCTGCTCACCACGGTGGAAATGAGTGATTATTTGAGTTATTATATCCTTCCTGGCAACCTGAACCAATCCGGCCATTTTCCACCCACTCAATGTCGCTCGCGAAATGTTTTTTGGTTCTTCGAACCATTCTGTGTAAACTCTAGAGATTGTTTGTGACCCTTGTCATAACAATAAAACATGACTTTAAAATTATGGAAAATGATCATCATGTGGTTTTTTTTGTGCTTGTTTCGTGATAAGCGTGCAGCCTGTTTCTCAATAATAAGCATGACAACTATTGGTTCAAGCTTCAGATCTGAAAGTGTCCTTATTCAGACTGGATTGAGAAAACAAAAACCAATAAGAAGATGTCAGAACAAGGAAACACGACGGTGCTCATGTCCGCACTTACAGTCTGTGCTCTCCACCTGGCCGTAGTTTCCCACCTCGATGAAGCTGATGTTGCCCAGGTGTAAGATTCCAGCTACAATATGCAGGACCTGCGTCTGATTGTCCCCGGGGATCCCGATCACCTGCATGGCTTCCTGCAGCACGCACACACACACACACACACACACACACACACACACACACACACACACACACACACATAGACGGACATTAGAGTTGGTTCGTAATTGGTGACACCATCAATCAAGGAAACACACCCAAAAATATATTGTTGAACACAATATCGTTTCCATAGTAACAGTTGATTGACAGCGATTGACCCACCATCGTCTCGTGGAAGTCGTTGCTGTCGTTGGTGCCGTCCACTTTGTAGGTTCCCGACTGGTTTAAGTAGTTGTAATAGTCAGGCGTCATGACCCCTAAACCTTCCTTCTGCTGGGCCGAAGAACCTTCGATCAGCTGGAACCAAACGAGTGAGAGGTTGTTGAGGATTTTTTACAGTCAAAAGTTTGTACACCCTTTGGATAAAATGAAACCCACAAAAAATATATTTCAACAAGATATTTCATGTGTTCGGTTTCTCAGACGTTCCAGCATTACTGCGAGGATGATGTTGCTTTGCAAATTTGTGTTTCCTTTTCTGAATGTGAGAGTAATATGTTCTTTATGTTTTCTCTTTTTCTTCACAGCTGCCTCAAACCTCTTCCTCAACCCCTGAACAAGTTCTGGATCCTCCAAGGGTGTAATATTCAGCCGCGTATTTCTCCTTATGTGTCTGTTATAACTGTTATATGACAGATATTTCACACTGCCTTCTTTAAATCAGATCTGAAAATAAATGTAATTGATTTTTTTTGCCTTATTTTGCCTTACGATTTTGAAGAGACTGTGCAAACAAACAAAAAACGTATGTTAAACAAAAGTCATGAAAATGGAAAATTATATCAAATGATCTCTTTTCACAAGATTTTTTTTTTTTCCTAAAAGAAAAATTTTAAAATGGAAAATGATCTTGTGTGCACAGAAAAAATTGTTGCACTCAAAGGTTTCATGCTTTTTCTTAAAACATGAGGTGCAGGGTGGTTTGATACAAATTGTGTTATGTTCGATCTTGTTTAACATACCTAGATGTAAATACCAGAGAATAAAAGCTGAAACTCTCTTCTCTTATTCATCTTTTCATCTCACACATAAATGTCTTTAGTGCACAGCAAAAACAATGTAATTGACCTTGCTGTTCCAATACTTTTGGAGGAAACTGTAACTAGCTAAAAAAAATCTTTGTAGATTAATGTCTTGCTGCACCTACATTTCATTTTTAGATTTCTGCAAATCCTTACCTATATGCAGATAAAATGTAAAATAGATGTACGTTTTCCTTTAATTTATTTTAAAATGATGGGAGATGGCAAACTTTTGCTTTCAGCTGTACTGATAAATAATAATTATAAAAAATTTAAAAAAAATCAACACTCACAAACTACAAAAATGACCTATGAGCGAAAAAACTCATCTCAAGGGTCAAATGCCATAAAATTCACAATATCTACATCTCTGCTAGCTGTAAATATGTTCACAGTGACAACTCGCCTGAGAAGAATGTGCAGCCTCGCAGCATGAGCAAATAATTTGCTTGGAGATTTATACTTATAATTTACAAATGTATAATTTACACCCTTAAACAGAAATTGGATTTTGAAGGCAGGTTTTAAAATAAAAAATGAACAAATGAATAGAATAAAACGTTAACAGCAAAGAACAGAATTACATAGAGATGAAAATAAAAACATCTCTGGTGTGAGATCAGTTTGTTTCTTGTATGAAGCGAGACTTTCTCTTTCATTTACGTTCCATCTCGTGCACTCTGTTCCTCTGTTTCTTTCTCATTACCATTATTATTCCTTCTCTGTCTAGACTTTATCTTTAGAATTGATCTTTTTTTTTGTTTGTTTTATGCACTCAGCAGAAAAAGCAACTGTTTTTTTTTCCTCTAGTCTACTTCTCCTCCTCCTCGCTCTCATTCTGACCTGGTAGAAAATGTGGAAGTTCCTCTCGTTCTCGTTCTGGCTCACGACTCGTGATTTCTCCAGCAGGAAGTTGGAGATTTTGCCCCCGTCCGGCTCTCCTCCTCGGCTGAACTGGATCTCGAAGTATTTCCCCTGTTAGTCAAGACAAGACTGATGAAGCTGACCGCAGAAAGTCAGCGATAAGGTGAAGGGACTCGTCCTGAAAGAGATACTCACGAAACGGCTGGAATTGTTGTTTCGGACAGTTTTAGCGTTTCCAAAGGCCTCCAGTAGAGGGTTGGACTGCAGGATGATGTCTTTTACATGCTGAGGAACAAAGAAATAAATACACAAGCATTTAAAAGAAGAGATCACAAATTCTTCCTACATCGGTCATATAAATGTCATTCAGTGCGAAAGGCATACAACACTTCTGAGTTGTACTATAATATGGAAATAATATATATTCTCTAAAAAAAAAAATTTCAGCTTGTCATGTAAAAAACAAAAAATAAAAACAAAGACTTTCTCATGACTGTTACAAAAACACTGACACTGGAGACTCCTTCCATAAATGTCACCTTAATGTTAAAATAAAACCTGTTCATTATTACTAAGATTATGTGGCGCATCTGATTGATCTGTTGCTATAGAAACGATCATGTATTAGAACAAGGGCATTAATATAAAGCCCTGTGATTTGGACAGGGTGTGTAGACTTTTGTACAGTCAGAGCTGCCGTTTTGGAAAATCAATTAACATCTTCTGACCAATCAGCATCCAGAACTCAACAAAGCCGCGGTATAAGAGCAAATTTTCAGAGATTTTTCAGGACTAATCCGAGAACATCCGAAAATCTTCCAGAATTCGTTGTACCTGAACTTTAGGTCCACCACCGGACACTTTGGAGATGTAGCCCATGATGTACTTAGCACCCACTGTTTTTCCTGCACCGCTCTCTCCACTACACACACACACACACACACACACACACACACATTAATCAGAACATACATGACCATATGCCTATGATACACACATTATCTTTTTCTCTCTCTCTCTCCTCTAACATAACACAGATACAGTATATTGTAGTACCCATAATAATCAATCTAACAGCAATTCTCAAATTAATCTGAAAGATCCACATTCCCATAAAAACACCCACTACAAACAAACACTGAGAGCTGAAGTCAACTTACTACTTACAACTTACTACAACTTACGTTATTGGTTGCATTTGAAGCAGGAAGTTTTCCATCCAATCAGAATAATTATGTTAATAAATAAATCAGACAAGGCACAGGCAGGTTAGCGATATCCCCGCAACTGAGGTCTTGACCAGTCTTGAAATAAAATCCTGAGTCCTCTATGTCCTCTCCTTTATTAGTCCTCTCCTTTATTACCTATCGTGTGTCCACTATACCATTTTTCAGTCTGTTATAACTTCCACTACCATATGCAGACCAAAATGATTTTTCTTCCAATTTTTTCCCTTTATTTTTAAATTTATCATAGAATGCACCAACTACTCATTGTTTTTACATTTTTGTTCAGTTCTGTTTTGTTTCTGTGGATAAATTAAAAAATGTAGGTGCTTAACAATAGGGGGAGGGGGTGAAAACTTTTGCACTTAACCGTACATTCTCATATATGAATAACAACTTTTTTTTTATTATATAGTGTATATTGTAAAATGTACACCGTTTAACAAAGCATTTTAGATTTTTTTCCCATCAAAGAGAGTTGGAGCGGCGTCGGAATAAGATCCGTTCCTAGGAAAGCTGTCTCGGAGTCGAGTCCCAACAGCACCCAGATCTCAAGAGGGAACAGTTCGCTTTCTTTGTATTAGGAACAGTTTTAGGATATTCCTGATATGGGCATGGTACTGGGGGTCACAGTTGATCAAATGGAATAAAAAATAGAAAGAAAAGCTTGATAGAAACATCAAATGGTAATGTTGACACATTGTAAATTTTAAAAAAGGGTCACACCTTTAAAACCACAACAGATCATATCACACTATCACACACACACCTTTCTGTCTATCTGTTTCTCCCTGTCTCACACACACAGACACACACACACCCTGAAAATATTATTCAGTGTACTTTATTAGTAGATGTGTATTTAAAAAGTGCACTTTAATGAAAATGGCTTGCTCTGATTCTGACATAAAAAAGAGCTAAATGTGGTTTAGAAGGCCGAGACATAACATGAGCCAGTTAGCGACAAGTTAGCACTTCTTCTAAACAGGGAGGAAATGATGCTCATTCTTAGTTCCTCACTGTTTCTGAGAAAAACAGAGTAATGTGGACGGGGTGCTCAGAATACATGTAATAATCCTCGAAGCGCTCAGGACATTCGTAATACTGAACGTTTATTAATAAAACTGTACCAAAGTCCCTGGGTAAAAGAGTTGAGCATTTGTACAACTTCCAAGACATGTTTAGTTTTGAGCCAGGAGGCTAATGTTGCACATGGATGTCTGTTTCACACAAAATCGTCTGCCTCAAACCACATCTATGTCTTGCAGATGTGGTTTAAGGCCCACTGTGGCTCTCTGTAACGTTATGCAGCGGCCATCTTGGGTCACTATATTGGTTCGATGCAGCTTGTTGTCATTAGGCCCCGCCCCATAAACTTTGATGGCAGTTCCACTTATTCTTTTCCACACTATCTACAGATGAAGCCACTGTTAGCGTTCGTGAAGTTTCGTGAAACTTGGTGGCAGGATGTAGCATGGGCCATGGAAAAATTTGGGATCCGAGCCACGGGGAGGCTCCATGAAATTAGCATTGCTTTCATTAACGTTGAGAGATACTGCTTTGAGTGTCTGTGTTCAACAATGCCATCAATCCAGTAGATGGGAGGAAAGTTCCATAGTGACGAAACATAGCCAATGTAGAACTAAGATCCACTGGAAATATATTGCGACATATAAATTGGTTGCGGTTGCATATCGTACAAGGTCTGCGCTCTCCGTTTTGATTTTATTACATTTTATCCAAATCTGAAGCTAAATAAATGACAGTTATTTATCATATAGCCACCTCTTGTATGAATATGCACGTAATAAGCCATCTGCAGAATCATGTAAATTGATTTACATGTACACGATAGGGAGCTTGTGTCTCCTTTTTGTTATTTGTTTAAGTTTTGATCTGCATTTTAAATTTCACAGTAGGGGAAAATTTGTGGTGTTGAGCCTAGCATTTTCCTAAAGCATGTAACTGCAGCCCTAAAGCTGTAACTCCATACTCATGAAGCTGTAATGTTTCACCATGTGGTGGTTCATAACCACAGCCCTCATGATGGATAAAGTCCTGACTAATCGTCTCAATAAGGTTCATCATGGTGTTATTAAGCGTGCAGCTTTGTTTTAGTCACCTGATGATCACACACTGGTTCTCGCTGTCAATCATCATGTTCCTGTACATGTTGTCTGTTAAGGCGTAGATGTGAGGTGGGTTTTCATACTGGGCCTAGAGAGCGAGAGAGAGAGAGAGAACAAGACAGGAAGAAAGTATGAGAGAGTACACAAGAAAGACCAGAGAGAGACAGGAAGAGTAAATGAGAGAGTAAAAGAGAGAGAGTAAGTGAGTGAGAGACAGAAAGAGAGAGATATAAACATTAAGAGAGACCGGAAGAGAACGCAATAGATAGATCGAGAGGCAAGAAGAGAAAGACAGAGTAACAAACAGAGGGCAAAAACAGAAAGAGAGACAGGAGAGAGAGAGGAAAAGAGAAAGTGAGAAGGAAAAGACAGACAGTATATGATAGACAGTGAAAGATTCAGGGTGAAAGAGAGACAGAGCGAGAGAGACAGAGAGAGAGAGAGAGGAATAAAGAGAGGGACAGTGAGCGAGACAGAAACCGAAGAGGAAGATAAAGAGGAAGTAACCATAAGAACATTTGTAGCATGGTAAGAAAGTCTCAGTGTAATATCCTGAACTACACTCTGAGCATAAAATACACATTAAATATGGTATATATAGTATGTAATTATTTAATAATTACACACACATCAATGCAGCAGTGCTTTCAAAGAAACTTTAAGATCTGCATTGTTTTGATAAACCAGTAAAGGCTGAGAGATTTTAAAGCAGTTAAAGAACCAGTTTAGCAGAAATAACCCAGTTCACCCGCTTTACTCCACATGATTCTGTCTGTCTGGTGTTTTAGCTTTGCTTTAACTGCTTTAGTTTTATACCGAAGCTACGAGTCTAACGTAGGCTCCCGTTTAGCTCTAACCAGAGCAAGCACCATCACAGTCGAGCTCTTCACACTGGTATGTGGTTTCTAAGGAGCCTCGCTCATGACACGAAAAGAAGAAATTATATACGTTGTGGCCACGTTTTACTATTTTTTCCCACGATATCTATTCGTTCACTAATTTTGGTTAAATTGTGGCCATTTGGTTCCATTTTTGGATCATTTGAATCATTTTTCTTTTTTTAATCATGAACGGGGCTCTGTAGGTTTCAGATACACCTATAAAAATGGACAAAACTACATCACAGACTCAGGTAAGAGGTGTGGCCTAAAGTGTGGAGGCGGAGTTTGTACGTTAGAAGTGACTTCGTGTCATTGAGCCAATCATGTCTTTAGCTACATTAGCAATTTAGATCCAGAGAAAAGTAAAGACGCAAACTACAGACACCCAACATATCTTAGTGCATTATATGCATATTATATTAAATGATCAAATCTCTGCACTGTATTTCATGCCATATTCTTTGCTGTTGTGGGGATGATTTTCTTCGTGCTTCTAATTACAATTAATACACGTATACATCGCTCATAGTATATGTGTAACATATAAAATACATGTTATATGTTTGTATATGTTTGTATATGTGTATTATACACACATAATATACATTTGTAACATATAAAATACACATATAAGTATAGTAACAGTAAATATATTTACTTATAGAGACTTCAAAGCACTTATATAAGTCGCTCTGGATAAGGGCATCTGCCGAGTGCTGTAAATGTAAATGTAAATGTAAACATAGTACAGGATATTAGTTGTTCGATTCAAAGTCGCCAGTGGACTCGGTAGACTAGCAGTCACCCGCATGAGGAAGAAAATAATCTCTAGAAAAGGAAATGTAGCATGAGGATGTCTTTCTGATAGACACTCCGAAGCACTTCTATAAGTCAATCTGGATAAGGGTGTCTGCTAAATAGTGAAAACGTAATAAAAATAAGCTACTTATACTCCACAGTATATTGTATTTCAGATATAAAAGTGCAATACTCCATGCTAATGATATGATCTGATGTTGATCAAGTCAAGGTTTATGTAGCCTTCTTATATTTAAATTGCTCAGGAATTTGCATTCGTCTTTTCTAAATTTACGCCATTTTCATGAAAACCAAATTTCTTGTGTAAACACTTGACGAATAAATCCATTCGTATCAAGCTTGATAAGTTAGCGTCACATTAGAGTAACGTGATGAGGAATCACTCGTTCGTGTCTTAATTAGCTAATAAGCATGCCATACTGTATTAAATTACACTAACTACCATTTTTCAGCCTAGTCAGTTAGGTTTCCCGAAGCATTGGACTGGACACCACCAAAGTTTCCCTTCCTTATTGCTAATAAATGAATCATTTTGCACCGCTTTGTATGCTAAGACAGATATAAAGTGATCATGTGGTCAGTGTGATGGACTTACAGCTCCTTGGTAAAGCTCAATCTCTCGATCTGTGAAATATGGCATCTGTTTGAAAGGATTCACTGAAATCAAGACAGATCCGATGTAGGACTATAGATTAGAGTTAAGGACATATTTCACTGGATTTGGTTTATTTTTTAACACTCAACTCAGAATATATAGTACAGTATATATTATAGTATATACACTACCGGTCAAAAGTTTGGACACCCCTACTCTTTTTCATAGGTTTTTCTTTATTTTTTTTTGCTTTCTACATTGTAAAACATTACTGAATACATCAAAACT
>JAQQZU010000039.1:2376219-2414681 GCA_030068025.1 Parauchenoglanis punctatus
AGAAATTCCACTAATAACCTTTTATGTCAACAACCGCTCAACTAAGTAAAGAGAAACAACAGTCCGTCATTATCCAGCCTCTTTTAAAGTCATAAAAATAAAGAAAAACATTGAATTAGAAGGTGTGTCCGAACTTTTGACCGGTAGTGTACATTTATATATAATATATATAGTATATACAGAAAATATAGAAAGTGTTTTTATTGTACTTGCAGCAAAACAATGTTTGGCATTTGTGTGTGTGTGTGTGTGTGTGTGTGTGTGTGTGTGTGTGTGTGTGTAAACCAAACAAGTGTGTTGTTAAGTGAAAAGAGGAAGGAGTCTGTCCTACTGATCCTCATGTCGTGTGAATGTGGGTTACACAGGGTATGAGTTACATGCTACAACCCAAAACAAAAGCCTCCGAAATTTCATAATGAGTCATTAAACAGTTGTAACTTGCTAACACGAACATCCATGCAAATTCATAAGATAAGGTGTAACAGTGTCGTAGATTTTAGTTGTGTGTGTTTATACATATATGTCAGTTTTATGTGCATGCATTAGCTTGAATAAGTATAAAGTTTAAGAGCTAGTCTCTTATTCTGATATGATTGATGTACTTTGATCACTTCCTCTGGTTAATGTTCAGCTCCTATTAGAGGAAGTGAAAGTTTGAGGCGTGAGTTTGGTTTTTCAGACATGCTAGCATAAGTACTAGCAACCAGCATTAGTAGCATTGTTTTATAAATTAGCATAGGTTTTGCAAGTTTTTTTTTTTTTTTTACCACTTCGCTGTTGAATTCTGGATTCTGATTGGTCAGAATGTGCTGATTAATTTTCTATCATTATCAGTTCTAACAGTCGTGCAGCTGCAAACCACAGGTTTATAAGTAACAACTCACACAAGGGCATGGTGAATACTTCACATAATTTAGCTCTGATAATAAATGTATTGTAAAACATGCTATTTAACAATAATATGTGTCATTTTCTGTAAGGGGACATTTATTGATCAGCACTTTGTAACTGTCAGTAAGTTTTCCAGAATGGTAAAGTCTTGAGGACAGATGAGTTGACATATTGCTGTTTCTCGTTAATGTAACAAGCCACATTTTTTAATCTTATTAACTTCAAGAGAAACTTCCGTCGGTTTTCGGACACTCTGTAGTATTTATTATTTGCGACCTTCCGTGGAAATATTTGAGCAGTTGTTGCTCGCTGGATTTACAAACGCTAGTCTCGACCGAGTACCCTTTCTCTGAGAAGATTGGCATTCATGACTGGTATCTATTTTGATCACTTCCTCGAGTTGTCTTTTTAGAAGAAGTGAAAATTTGCATGGTAAGTTTAGTAAGACGTGCAAGCACGATTAACAACTAATAACATCAGTTAATCAATAAAGGGCGTGCAAACTTTTGCACTCAACTGTAAGGTTAACTGTAACGCCACTGAAGTTGGGCTTGAAGTGAAAGGATACAAAGATGTAGTCGTCCATGTATCTCTTCTTGAGGTTGTCGACGATGGCGTCCTCGGTGATCTTGGAGAGCAGCACCATGTCGTCCACGCCGCTCTGCTTGACATTCTGACTCTGCCAGTGATACTTGCTGGCCTGCAGGAGAAACTCTCAATCACACACTGATTTCCAACCTGTGCACATGCTATCACTGTCAAAGCCTACTTGGAGTGAGGAGGTACAGAGCTTTGCATAAGTATTTGCCGTATAACTTTTCCAGTGTTTTTAGTGTTACGACCTGGAACTGACATGGATTTCACTGGGACTATGAACAAAATATCAACACAAAATAATGCATAATATAATAATGTGTTTGCATAGCATGGGTATTCACCCTGTTCCATAAATTGTGAAACCCTAAATTGGTTCCAGTGCAACCAGTTTGCCATCCGAAGTCACATAATTAGGTTCATGGAGTTGAGGTGTGTGCAATGAAGGTGCCAAATGACCGCAATATAAATACAGCTGTTTGCGAGTCTATTAGAGAACGGCACCATGAATCCATTATTAAACAAGTAAACTCAGTGTCAACGTTATGGATGGAGATGCCTCCGCGTCCAACAAAGCATTCTGGGTAGTAATTTGTATTCCCCAAATACTCTAAAAATCTACATCAAACAGGAAGGAAGTTATTGAACAAAAACTATTTAATATATCATGACCTTGTTGTTGAAAGATTCCAAAATCTAAACTGTATATGTGCTCCTTACAATGATAATTCCATATAAATCATATATAAACATTCAACCACTAGTCCCGGAGCTTTCATGCTAATGAGAATCTCGGACAGACGCGCACAGGGACGGACGGACCGATGTGAAAAATCGAGTTCTTGAGTTCCTGAGTATGGACGTGTAAGGTACATATAAAAAAACGAGGAATCTATTTATGAAAAGCTATTTCAGACTTTTGACCTTGCTGTGACTTCAAGCCTGTTTGGGTCCATTCCAACATCTAATCAGTTCATCTGCTGGTTATAATGATAACTCTATACAAATCCAGTAAACATTCAGCCTCTCTGGAGATATAGCTCTAACAAGAATCTTAGATGGATGCACAGAAGGACAACCTGAAAATATAATGCCTCCACCAGCTGATTTTGGAAACTACACTGATTTTCCCATGCACTTAAATATTATGTTATATTTTGTGTAGATTCATTGCATGTAATCCTGGTTAATCCCAGTACCAAGTTCCAAGTTGTAACACTAAGTGTAGGGTGGGGGGTTGAATACTTATGCACAGTACTGTACATAGACCAAACCAGCCAGAGAAAGTTTTATAGATACTAAGCCCTTAACACCCACCTGGTCAGCGCCGTGATTGGGATGGATTAGAATGAATCCCCTTTGGTAAATTATACTTGTCAACTTATCTGTACAGGAAATATGGAGATGGATGATGGAAAAATCTAGCTGGCTAGTTACACTAGGGTTAGGGTTAGGATTAGATGGGGTTAGGGTTAGGGTTAGGTACAAAGGTTGCTGAGGCAAGTGTTGCTGTGATGACACTCTGGAGAGAAAGAGTATTTTGTGGAACAACCGTTTTCATTGGTTGTTGCTGTTTTGATTGCACAAAATCATCAAAAACACATCAGATTTGCCATCATGGCCATGAGACCGCAACAAACACAAAAACAAGTGAGTTTAAAGGATAATCAGCGAGATGAGACAGGTACGGTAGACTTTTCAGTTGTATCAGTTCACCGTCGTGGTTGACTCTTTACTTCGAATTACAGCTTTTCCTCTGTCACTGGAGACTCCTTCCTTAAACGTCAAATAAAATTGTCCTCACTGAAAAGTTCACCATATTAACAATTATACACTTTGTGAACATTTATTTACGCGAACTGTCCTCTGTACAAATCCTTCAGTTTTGTAGATTAGAAGCAGCAGAGCTGCTGTTGGAGAAAAATCAAATCAGCACCTTCTGACCAATCAGAATCAGGAATTCAGTAGTGCTTGTAGATTATTGTATTATTGCGATGAATTTGTTTGCGATTTTCAGAACCTGACATTCTTAGAAAAATAACATTCAGAAAACGTTCTGCTAGCCTTGAAGAGACTGTGATCGAATCTCCAAAACTGAAGCGCACAAGATCTCAGAATGCCACGTCTTCATCAGCATTCAGTAACCTTAAGAAAATGACTTAGTAAAAACTTCATAGCGCTGTACTTGGTGATAGAATTACGATACGTATTCAAGATAAAACTTTGACTTTTAACAACAGCTTACCACCAACAACATCGCCCACAAACGCTATATTGGCTAATAATAGAAGAAAGCCTGTCCATCCAGTTGACAGAGAGAAAAGGAACTAGTTCCTGTGTTGCTTAAGCAAAGGAGAACATTACAAAACACTTTGTGATTGAGAACGCTAAGACAGGCGTCTGAAGCAACACACAAGATGGACCAAGAGCAGCACTGAAGTTTCTGATTCCTCTTTTTCGAATACGTTGGATCTTTAGCCATAGGTTATTGCATGCAAGACAACACACTGAACTGAGACGACATTATGCCTCCCAGTGTTGTGGAACAAAATGGCTGATATGGAAAGCACATACAATCCAAGAGGACACCTGAGTATAATCAAAAGTGATACTCTGAATGGCATTTTCAATCACATTTTAATTTTAATTACTAGTTATATTTAAAACATCCAGTTAAGTTCATAAGCAACAAATCTGTATCAATAACACAACTAATCTTCAATGAACAAGGGCTATATTTTCATGACTTAATTAGAAAAAAAAGCTCTTATAAAGAATGAAATTCATTAGAAAGGAGTGATGTGTTGGCATTTGTAAAAGATTTGAAAGGTAACCTCACCCCTAACTTTACCTTTAATTACAGAATTTTACACCATGATGAAAAAATGTCCTTACATTTCATCTTCAAGTATAATTTTCATCTGAAACCTGAATGTCACACCAGGAAGCCATTTTTAGTTTCACAGGTCATGGGTAGGAGTCAAAGGCCCCAATTTGACATTTACGTGTGTCCTGGGTGATTGGATCAAAAGTGACCACTTGTGATCTGGCGTCATACATCGTTTCCGCTGGAGAGAGTCTGTCGCACACATTTATTACATCTGTCTTCCATTGCAGTTACTTTCAGGTAGAAATGTCCCACGAATCCTATCTCATGTACCTGCATAAACTGTTTCGAATGTTTCAATTGTGTGGGCTGATAAAAAACTTGAAAATGAATAAGAGAACAACAAACTGAACTATGAAAAGCAGCTCCTTTCACCTCTGCTGTTAAAGCGTCACCATTATCCATTAGCCTAGCAGCACAGAGTTCTACCGTTTAGCCAGATTTTCAAACATTCTCACAGTGATTACATCATTTCTGGCCGGGGCAATGACTCAGTTTATTAGTTGGTTCTTTATTGCTGATCAGGATGCATTGAGACACATTCATGTTCACACTACAGATCTGGTCCCAGACCACCTCCGACTATGGTTTTGAATGATCGGACCACAATGGGTTTTCGAGGCGCATTTGACCCCGTTCGCACGTGCACTGAGCGCTGTCCACTTACCATCCGATCACCCAGGACGCATGCAAATTCAGGTGTGAACCGGACATGAGAGAATAGGTGAGGGGAGGTATAACTCTCCTCAGAAAGTGGATATGCCATTTTCCTTCATGTGTTCTGTGTGCTATGACATAGCATGAGCTGCAGTTGGAAAAGATGCACTGGCATCTTGACATGTTTCACAGAGCAGTGTAGCACACTCAAAGGAAAGGAAAGTGTTATCTACTCCCTTCCGCATACATGAGCTCACAGGCACCTACGATTGGCTGGTTTCACTCTGATTGAAAGCAGAGAGAGAGAGAGAGAGAGAGAGAGAGAGAGAGAGAATGTATGCCCCTCCCATTCAGAGAGAACAGCCAGTTTAGCTCTGTTGTCTCCCTACAATGTGTGGCAGTGACATCATCAGGATCTGAACTCTGGAGTCCAGTGATACATATTTTTGCACAGTTTGGTGATGTATACAATCATGTATATTTGTTGTATCTGCTTTATATATTTGTATTCTCTGTTTTCTGAAAACCTAAGACAATAACACCAATAATAACTTCATTGAACATGAGCTTAAATGGAAGTGGACTACACCGATCATATACACCGGATACAAAGTACATCTGGATATCATACTGCCCAAAAACTGAATTAAATATGACATGAAATCAATGTCTTTTAAAATTCTATAGTGGCATGCATGAGTTTTAGGCCTGTGATAACTTCTGCAGAACTAAAACAAAAGAAAGACACTGCTGCTTGGCTATAAATACACCTAGCTATGCTGACTGTGGTAGCAATGACAGGAAACACAGCAGACTTTCAGTATATACCTCAACATTTCATATAGCTGTATAGGGTATAATCATGATATTAATAATATTTCAGATTTATTAAGGACATTCATGATTCCTGAAACGATTACTCTGAAATCACGCCGTTATTCCAGGTGAACGCGGAATATTTTGCGATATACAGTACATCTAACAATCGCAAGAGATTTAGGGCAATCCTTTGAATTCAAAGAAGACTTCAAAAATAATAAAAATCTAATTTATAGTTGTCAGAATTGTTCCTATACAGAGTGACTGATAAATTTGAGAAACAGTAAAACAACCATAAAAAATTCAACCAAATACTTTGACTTCAATGTTTTTGTCAGAAATGTGTTGTTGGTGCATTACTTAACAAAATACAAAATATTCTATGGAAAAAAATAATTAAAAAATCTGTTTTTTTTCCTGTCATTTTCTACTTAAACACTAATGTAGCATGCATAAAACATGCATAAAATTTTCTATTTAAAAAATCTAGGATGGTATGCCTTTTGCACAGAATTGTCTAAATATACAGTGTCTTGCAAAAGTATTCACCCCTCAGGATTTTATCAGATTTATTTGAATAGAAAATAACAAATTCGTGTATTCTTCCTGTCAAAATTAATTATTGGTCAGCAAGTATTGTAAAGAAAAGTGAAACATGCTGAAAAATGCTCCAGATAAGAGATATTATCTTAACAAAGACACAGTTGACTTCACATATCTGGGCAATATTAAAACAGCTCCCATTTTCTGGGCAAAAAACACTTCAGTTGAACTGTCATTTAAGAGATTGTCAGTCTGAACAGAAGGAGAGAAAAATGAAGACCAAGGAGCATTCTAAGGAAATTAAAGATAATTTATAAGGTGTAAAATTACATCTTAGACATTGGACATCCCAGTAAGTGCTGCTGGATCAATGGCATAACACCACCCAAGCACTACCTAGACCAAGCCCTTCATCAACACTCGAGACCGAGACAGGTGAGGGAAGCCACAGTGAGTTACTCTGAAGAAGTTACAGACTACAGTGGTTGATAGTGGAGTGAAAGTGCACCAGATGACCATTTCAAGATCTCTGATAATCGAGGGCTGTATGGGAGGCGTGGTTAGAAAGAAGCCATCAAGACAAGCCATATGAACGCAGGAGCGTGACCTTGCTAAAGTGAAGATGTGTTTTTGTTTGGTGTGATGAGACCAAGATCGAGATACTTGTTCAAGACAAGTTTCAAAGCTAAATTAACAGCATGCCCACAGTGAAACATGGTGGTGGCAGCATCATGCTCAGGGGAGGCTTTTCATCCTCAGAACCGCAGGGCTTCATGTCACAATTGAAGGGAAAATGGAGGGAGCAAAATACAGGTGGATAGTACAATTGGACCTGCTTCAGCCTGCTAAAAAAAGTTTAAAAAAAAAACTATTTTGGTTGGAACGATTTGTGTGTCATTTGTACTCCAAACATATTTGATTACTTTTAAGAGGGTTGAATATTTTTGAAAGGTACGGAATAATATCCTGATAGGAATAAGAAATACATTAAATCAAAATTATGCCATTACATTATATTATATTATATTATATTATTTAAATGTAAAAAATTGAATAAATAAAGTGCCATATATTATTTAAAAAAGGCATCCATTTATTTTATTTTTGTTATTCAAATATTTCATTAACCATTTTATTTAATCTTACCATTTTAAATAAACTATTCCTTGTATTTGTAAGTGAATATATATCTAAAGATCTATTTGTTGAACATATATTACACATCAATTAATACATTTGGGGTTTTTTTGTAATTTAATGTAATTAATATATTTTTGCATTGCATTTATTCTAAATTTATTACATTTCTCAATGACTGATCAAACCCATTGTTTAATAGCTATGATTGTCCTCAAGTGTTTATAGACAGTGAGTGTTTCTTGTAAGTCATCTCTGTACCACGGCTTACTGACGCGAAGCCTCAAGGTTTTTTCGTTTGGTTTCATGGCATGGAAATGTTCTCTTTCTGAACCACATCAGGTTCTTTGTGGTTTATATTCCTGCAATGTGATATAAAAGAGGCGAGGTGTTCCCTCGACACAGCCGAAACACACCTCACTCAAATACTCAATCCAGAACAGCCCTTAACACCAGAGTCACAAATGTGCTGATATTAAGCTTATTGCACAAAGTGTGAACAGATAACTAAGTTTTGGGTTCATCCTTAATTTACGTACATTTTGTATGCCACAGAAAATAGACCGTGTACATGAGAAACTCGGCCTAATTCAGCAACCGCATCACCAAACAGGCGCCTAAACAGGAAGATACAGAAAAAAATGACTTCATACGTGTGAATGCGGGAAACGAAAAAACCAAAAAAAACATGCAGCATGACAGGGTTATAATTTCCACATTTATATCTGTTAATTTTATTCTGATGCACTCGTTCTTATACGTTATTGCTTCTATAATAACAGCTCACAGAGACTTGCAATCGGTCTACGGAAACGGATTAAAAATGCATGCGATCACTAATATGGCACAGAGATGTGTTTATTTATAAAAGGAGTCTCTGGTACTTTGTAAAAGTCAGAGGTAAAGCTGAAATGTTTTCCGACATCTTCAGGACAGGGGAGTTTGTGGATTCCCAGTAACATGAAAATATGTGATTTTTTTTGGGGAAATCTTATTACATTCAAGAGAGAGAATAAAAGACAGGCTGACGTGCGAACGGGGACTAACTCTATTCAAAGACGTTCCGTGTAGCTGTAAATGGATCAAAAGTATGATGTTGACGTGCTGTTGTAGGGAAATAATCAACATCTGAAAAGGAACAGAGAGGTAACAGTGACTCTACTTCCGGTTAGGACGCATCACACCATACCGTCACTGATTATTTTCCTATATCAGCACCCATCCCGCCCACCACCGCCCCTGAAGATGTTTTATTCTTAACTTTGTGAACAACATGAATTTGATCTGCTTTGATGCACGCGACTGCCTTTGCCTATGAAGTCATCCTTCTGGTAGTAAAACTGTTTCATGGAAAAAATCTGCAAGGTTCATATGATGGAAAAAAACACATCAATGTTTGCTTGCATCATTCATCAGGAGAACCATTTTAGGGAACAGAATATTGCGTGGGCAACACGTCCTCCGTCTAAGGCTTGTAACTGAATGAATCAAACATGATGCGCATAGAATATCAGCGAATGTTGGACTTAAATTGTCAAATCATCTTGTCTCACTAAATATTTTTTCAAGCGTAAAGTAGACTGCTTTAAACTGAAGTAAACCCACTACCATGTTCACTTTAGATGAACAATTCTGCTGTCACCCAAACATTAAATGTATAACCATGATGATATTAGGACTGTGGAAATTAGGACAGCAAAAAGAAGGCTTGAAATATTTACTTCAACCTAATATACTATAAAGGTCAAATTCAGTCCTGAAATTTGTAATAATCTGTAATTCATTTGACAAAGAAAAAATCTTAGTGTTAACATCTTATTAACACACACACACGCAAACTGTAAACAGTGCAGTAATGGTGAATATGACACTACAACTATCTACATTTCCCTCAGATGCATTAGCGAATTCGTAAGAAAAGATTATTGTTTATGTCTTTAATATACACGATGTAAAGCCGCAGTGACGGTGAAAATATGACAGAACTGTCAGGAACATCAACATTTTCCTCAGATGTATTGGTCAAATGCTACAAAAAGCTTGTAAAATGTAAAGATTGACTAGCTAACACATACAGCTAGCATAGCTAACTAGCAAATGTCTCTCTCAGTTGTTAGCAAATTGCCAAACAAAGCACAGCTAAAATGATATATTTTACCAGTTAGTACATAGCTGTTAAGTCTTTTAAAGACCATTACATTAAATGTTAAGTACATTAACATTTCCCTCTGATGTATGAGTAAATATCTAAGAAAAGAGAAAAGTGATTAAAATCCATGCTATACGTGAGTGTAAATATAAAGATACACATAGGTATGTAGCTGTAAGTCACCTCAGGAAAGATCAATACCATTGTCATTTTTATTTTATTGGACACTAAGGTGTAAGCTGCAGGTCAGTTTTGATGGTTTTCATCTGCTAACAGACAAAATGTGTGTGTGAGGAAGTGCTGAGGCCCCTGTGACACACATCTCAACTTCCCTCTGCTGTATGCTACAAGAGTGCTGTTGCGTAAATCCCTCTCGATTCACACATCCTCTTTAGACAACGCCTCACCTCTGTCTCTGAAATTTTGTGGCTGGGCCAAGCCCAAACACACCTATAACGATACCAGCTGTTGAGCAAAGTGTGCTCTTTTTCTCATGCCCTTTTCAGTCTATGTTAATGTTTACCAAGACTTATTCATCCCATATTTTGCAGCAAAAGCACAAGAGTGGTGCGTTAATAAATGTTAATGAATTAACCTGTTGTGTAAAGGCAGCTACACCATAAAGCTAACAATCATGGAGCATTTTATAGAGCATCTGAATCATTGACCTGTGGTCCATCTGTTGTGGAGAGTCCCTCACTTTGATCACTTCCTGTTTAAAACAAGAAACAGGAAAGAAATATCGTATCTCTTCCATTTAAGGAGTTGAAAATCACAGTTTTCGTCATCTCTGGCTTAATACTTCTGTATTCTAATGATTGCATCCTGGTCCTAATTGAGCAGAACGTGGCGGATGTAGCTTTTAAAACTCGCCATGTCCTGGACACGTACATGAAGGATAAATGAATGAATGAATGGCCACATCTAAATGACACTCACCTGACATCACTATTTCTCATGCAGGGCATGGTGTCAGACATCACGGAATGATATCAGAATAGGAAGCAACATACATTTAAAGACGTGCAGCTCAGGAACCAAGCGAGCATTTGGTTTAACCTTCACAGAAAAATAAGAAAAATAATCCCAAGGTATAGTTACCATTGTGCCAGTCGTCTTCTCCCTGTCCACCTGCACACACCTTCTGCTTTAGGTATCCGTGTGTATGTGTGCGTGTGTGTGTGCGCGTGTGTGTTTATGCCTGTGAGAAAATCCACCAGCGTGCCCTGTCAGCACCTCTCCATCACCGTCAGACTCTTTACCCTTTAAACCAAACTCTGACTGCTTCAGTGAAGCACTTCAAACTCCGATGAGAGCTGAGCGCAACAGCACTTCCTCATCCTCCTACAGGTCATACACAAGAGCAGAACTGCATCTGGCAAAAGCTGCACTCCCCTCATTTGCGCGCACACACACACACACACACACACACACACGCAGTGTGAGTGTGAGAAAGTATCCTGTTGTTTACGGATACATGAAAGCAGCAGAACCGTACAAGCTGCAGTGCTGAACACATCCTCACCAGCTTTCCTTTAGTCAAAACCTGACAGTTAAAGTATGCCTAAGGGTGCTTTAAGTCTTAAAGAAAGAGTTTGTGACTTTTAGATTTGGAATTGTAATTCCTTCAAACCATGCCCCCTAATATCGTCTCTGTTAAAACTCTGAGTTGCCTTTTAAGGAAAAGAGGCAGAGCTGAGCAGCTACATATCAACAAGGAGGCGGAGCTAATTTCTGGGCCGGAAACATATCAAGAGAAGCATGAAATTAAAAATAAATCATATTTTTTCCCCCAAAAATGAGGAACTAATGGCAGATGACCAAAGCACACATTGTCCAATCAATATACAAACTACACACAAGGACAAATGACAGTAATGTCTTTAGATAGATAGATAGATAGATAGATAGATAAATACTACTTTAAAATTGCAGAATTATGACGAAGGGTGACAGGCTTTCTCTTTAGCAGGTTGAGTATTCAGAGGAAACGCAGCAAGAATCCAGAAAGCCAAAATCCATTAAAGACTTGGGGCTTGTTAAAAATCAAATGTGAGATTTTATTGGGGCACAGCAGATCAGGGGCACATGCCCCAGTAAAAGGGTCTAGCAATGTCCAGTATATTAACTATTTTTCTCGCTTTATGCAAATCATAACATCCTCTAACAAAGACAATGTTATGTCAAAGAATTTCTGGTTATGATTATATTAGGTGTCAAATAACCATCATGCAACATGCTTCCTTCCTGCGGAATCCAATTCCTCACGCCTCCCATCGTTCCACACACATCCAAAGGTTGACACGTTAGATCATGAACGGTCCTCCTATTAAGAAGGAAGACATTCATTGTGGCCAAGAATGTAAATGTTGTATTAGGAATCATTATACTACTATTACTACTACTACTAATAATAATGTCAGAACTTGCTTCCTACAGCCTAACAGTATAAAGCGTTCGAGTAGTTGTGATTAATGAATTTCAAAACGAAGCACTGTAATATTAGCTTGGTTAGGTTTAGCTTTGTGGCTAAAATCCTTTGGGCTAGCTGCTTCGAAGATGGCCTTTTTTCTAACACTGTTAACTGAGCCATAATTTATTTCCAATGTATATATTCTAGCTAAAGGTTTATTAATGATTTAGGCTACAACAGGAAGGCTGGATAATTCCCGGAGCCACAAATAAAAGTATGAACTCGATGAGCCACTGGTGAATCCACTGATTCCTTTTTGAGGATCTTTAAGAAGATGTAAAATGACTTCTTTCAGAAATTACTTTTTTGCATATTATATTCATTACTAGTCAGCTGTTTGAACGCCACATGACAGACTGGCGCTTCACTGAAGTTTATCCTGCCAATATGGCCCCAATATGGGTTGTTATGTCAAGCTCTATACTCAACCACCGCCCCCCCCGGGGTGAATTCGCCCCCCCCTCCAGTGTCAAACTACTTCCTACACCACTGGTTCAAGCAATTTAATTCTCACGCCACTCACGTCACCACCACCCATCACTGATTACAAATCATTTCTCTCTCATGCACACCCACACACACTCCCAGAGTCAATTATATCTCAAAAAGAGAAACACACACAGAGCCAGAGCTTTCACAACCATGAACATTTCTAAAGTCTAGAATAGAGAAGGAAGAAGGCAACAGTGCATGAAGCGCATATCGGATTGATGTAAACATGTGAAACTGTAGGAGTCAAGGACGAACACTAGCAAAACACTGGCAGTTTGAAACCACCGCGGCACCACCCAACGCCTTCAGTCTCACACCACACTCATCAAAGTACTGTAGCAATGGAATATAACAGAGTATACATACATGAATTTCACTCTAATATGCCATATTTAAGTGTTTAGTTGTATCATAACGACCACATAAAACTGCTAAAAGCTTTCTTTGACATTTTCTTTCTTTTTGCGAATCAAATTTTCATTTGATTCACCACACATAGCGGCATCCAGCGGTAGCATCAAGGAGAAACGCGGGCAGGCAGAGTGTAAGTCATGTTGAATGATTAAATTGTGCTAGTCGACTGTTCAGACAGTAGCTTTTAAACAAAAGCAAATCATTATTTGACTTTATTATGTGATTTGTATGTGCTAGACTCATTTAAAATGAACGATTCATTCATGAATCATCCTGTAGACAAAACGTTCAAAGCGTGAAAAGAGTTGCTTGCTCAGGCTGTATTTTGATGCAAGAAGGCACCGAGTCATGTTTGTGCATAATGCTGACCTTACCACCTAATAAAGTCATCCGTTATCTCATAACCCTGTGCATTAATTCTTGTGGGGTTAGCAAGCATTAGCATGTCACTTCCCTTTATAGAGTGTCTCGGACAGGTTCCTAACAGGTAACTTAGTTGCTAACACAGCTCATGTTTATCTAACATCCTTTCTTACTTTTGTTCATTTATTAAATATGTGAATTAATGGTAATTTCATTCATTATAATTAAAGGTGCAGTTTGTAGTTTCAAAAATATTTCTGGATTTGATATAATGATGGCATTTAAAAATGACTGCGATTTTCAGTACTGGCATTCACTTGTCACTTTCATTTTCAGTCAGAACGTACTATTGTTAGTATTTTTCTGATCCAGAAATTAGTTCTGCCTACAGCCAGAACAGCGCTGTGCAATGTCTCGACCTTTGCCTTAAAAGGAGCCACACGAGAGACCCTCGGTTTCAAAAGAGGGGGTGGAGGCGGATTTGGAGGCAGGGTGAAACCTTGTTTGTTTTCAGACAAGCTTTAAAGGTGCAGTCATTGATTCTAATCCAAAACAATTTGCATCAAATTCAGCAAGTATCTCCTCACGGGCTGCTAGCTGTCCATCCTCTGTGTGTGTGTGTGTGTGTGTGTGTGCTGAAATAAAATCCGGTGTCCATAAACAGCTCTGGCTCTGTCAATGGACCGAGCCACACAACAATATACCAGCCAATCAGTAGCAAGGTGCGTATTCTAGCCAATCACAGGACAGGGGCAAGAGGAGGGAGGAGATTAAGGTGCCATTGTTAATGTTGTTGCCATGGCAAAGTGCATCCGTGAATTTGGGGTGGGGCTTATGAAGGAGTTGTGTTCAAATGTCAACAATCTTTTTCCAGAATCGATGACTGCACCTTTCAGTGGCTCTAAAATTTACAAACCGCCCCTTTAAGATGCATTAACGTCTGCTCGTTCTGGGCAGATAGCCGACTTATACAGATTCAAATGAATACTAATTGTAACTTCTCATAAATTGTGTATTAAATAATACATCATAATACAAATGTAATAATGTTACTGTACTGTATAGAAATGATCCTTTACTTCTATAACGCAAGTGGATGAATTGTACTTCCACTTCCACTAATAGCCAAATATATCAAGGTATTTTTTATTACTTATGCTTTATTGTAAGTATTGTAATTAACCTGTAACAATGTGACGGACACAATATCTAAATGTTACTGTAATTGTAACGCAAGCTTTTTTTTTCATCTTGTCATGATTTTGGATCAGTTAATAACACTAAGATAATCAGAGATGACAAACAAACTGCATTTTAATATTAAAGAGCACACCAAAAAGGAAGCGCAGGCTGTTCACAATAAACGATTTTCTTTATTCATCGTATTATTTTCCATTTTTAGTTGGTCTACATAAAATTCACGGACATATACATATCCATCCGATGCACATTACAGTACACAAGGTTATTTCAATAGCATTTTAAAACACGATGACAAAACACATAACATTTGATAAACCTAACCATGTCTGACGGCATCTACTAATATGAGTCAAATCAACACGCTTCAAGTGTAACATGTTAAGTAGAACAAAAAAGAAAGAAAGAAAAAGACATCAACAATAATAACAACAACAACAAAAACGAGTTTTGGATCTATCGTGACTTGATTACGTGTGGGATTTTTTTCCCCACAAATAATTTGACGGATAACATAGATTTCTGTTAAATATTTTAGCTCTCGTGTTACTTCTTACCTCAAGCAAGTTTCTAATACAGATTTTTAATAAAGTACTAATCTTGAGATATTGAAAGAAAAAGGCGGAAATAGCACCATTACAAAGCACCACGAAACCGACAGCTTTAATCTCGCCACGCTGTGTTTAAAGCCGTTCAGGAGAAAGCATCCCGTCACATCGTTTCTCAGATTTAAAGCACTTGTGAAAGGATATGCGTCACTTTATGAAGCTGGGCAACAATGTTCTTGTGTTTTCTGGACTATATTTCTCTCCAGAGTATACGACACAGAATCTAAACTCAATCTGATTAGAAATAAGTCACCTCGCTTTCTGTTGTACCAGGTATGTTTATTCAGTCTAATGTCTCTATTGTCTCGAGGATTCCTCCTGATGTAGTGTAGTGTTTGTGTTTCAGTGCCATGATAAAAATAAAGCCTGACTTTAAAGGTGCAGTCTGAAATTTAAAAAAAAAAAAAAGGTTTCTTAACCACAAATCGTCACACATACATTCAAAGATTCTTTAGAAAATACTGCAATTCAAATATTGCCATGTGATGGATCGCTCTAGTTTCTTCGTTTCAGTCTATTGTTTACATTTTTACTGCCTGGAAATGAGCCCCGCCCACTTACTGGAATAGAGTCACTCAGCTCCACCCCTTCCCCCTAAAAGGCAACCCATTTAGCATATCTACAGTATTTTCTGCTTGATTTCAGGGCCCTAAAATTACACACCGCACCTTTAATCTCTCAGTCAGGATTAGCAATATTTGTGTAAGAATAATCCTAACGAAGGAGTCATTACAGTCGTAATATTCAATGCTGATTTACCACATAAAAGCAGCTGCTGGCATGATAATGCTAATGCTAGTGCTAATGCTAATCTCCTCTTCTGCACTTTGTTAAGTGTTACGTTAGCACCAAACTGACTGTACTGTACCCTCCTGTAAAACATTAGCAAACAGGCATACAATTACGCTAATGAAAAAAAATAATAAAATGCTAACATGTATATATCATTATAAACCGGAAAATACAAATAACAACAACAATTTCTTTCATTCATAAAGCACCTTCGTAACACTCAAGGTTGCTTAGCTCTTCTAAAGCTAATTTTGACAAACTCTCTCCAGTGCTTAGTGTATTAAAGCAAAAAGAAATGATTTTAGTTTAGTAAGTGTAGTCTATGCTAACCTGGTGGTGGATATAGGTTTGCTTTACTTATTAGCAACATTAGCCTTGGAGCTCCAGTGCAAAAGCAAGGAAGCAGACTATGGATTCAGTTATCTGTCTGGGATGAGCTAATGCCACAGGAAAAATGCTAATAATATGCCACTTCTGAGTAGATTATTGCTTTAAAACCGTCAACCTGATGGTTAGGCTACGATACAAAACACGTACATACATTTCAGGGTGTCTTTAGGACGTTAATATTGTGTTAAAAGGCTGGTCATGAGCCACAAGTCCTGAAAACCAATTCGGAATGAAAGTCTCACGTGAAATGAATTTTGTTGTTGGATAAACTGACTACACGACTACCTTAGCGTGACCAAACAAGGCGACACGTCTCAGTGATCCAGCTCCGCATTGTTTTATTCACGTAGCTTCTCTATTTACACACGTATATTTATTATGGGGACTTTTTTCTACACACCGAACGTGACGGGTTTATTCATCACATTAGCATTGTTTGTTTTTTTTGTGCTGAATACTAAACCATTTTTTCCCCCTCTGCTTTTTTTGGTAACAATCAGACGTAGTGTTCATAGCGCTACATGACATAAACCCTTTACGAAAACCTCTCAAACACACAGTAAACGAGTATTTATATCTAGCAATAACGGTCAGCTGACAAATACTACTTTTTTTTTTTTTACATTTTGTCATAAGGTGAGACGACAACTACATAAACCCTTTATAACAACCGGCATAAAACTACGAGAACATCTATAAATGCTACTTTAATAAGAATCGGCTGACTTTCTTTCATTTTAATATTAAAGTGACATAACAACTACACAAACTCTTACCACCTGACGCAATACTCCGTAAACATTTATAAATACCTATTCCAATAAGCATGAGCATGCAAACACTACTTTCTGTCATTTTCATGTTAAGGTGATATAACTATAATGTAAAGCCTTAATGACAACTAACATAAACCTGCCAAAATGCTTAAGCATCAGCTGACGTGAAGACCGTATTTTCCTATTTTAATGTCAGGATGATATGTCAAGTGACGATGATGTGTTTTATGTCGACGGCTGTAGCCCAGCGCACTTCTGGTGTTTCAGAGAGATATAGAAATGGCTATAATGGGACATAACTGACCATCCATTATCTATAACGTGTATTCGTTAAGGAAGCTAGAGCCGATCCCATCTGATTTCAGGTGAGAGGCGGGGTTCAGGTCATAACACAGGGACGAGCAACCGCTCACACTCACATTCACACCTATGGGCGACGTAGAGTAGTCAGTTGCGCTAATCTGCATGTCTTTGGACTGTTGGAGGAAACCGGAGCACCTGGAGGAAACCCACGGAACCCCAGAACCTTCTTGCTGTGAGGTGACGGTGCTAACTGTACCACCGTGCCCTCATAACTGACCATGTCGATTAATTAAACAGATCATACAAAGGTTCCACAAGAGTGGAAAGTGGGTTTCATTTGATTATTTACTTCATACGATCTTTATGAACACGTAGCTTATGACATCATAATGAGAGATTACGTGTATTTGTTTAAAGTGTGTATTTAAATTTCACTATCAATAGGTATGACAATCTCACACCATAGTGACAGTTTTCCCAAACCCGTAATTAAAATGTTTTTTTTTTTTTGGTTTTTTTTTTAAATGATTGCTATTTATACAATTCTTATGAAATGTAATGCTACGACACCAGAATTCTTTCTCAGTCATGTATCGCTCGGACACGCCAGAAGTGCTATAACAAATTTTAGAAAGCTTGAAGTCAAGCGAAGCATTATGTCAACTTGATATCTGAACTGACATTAACACCTTTTTAAATGCAGAGGCGCATCTTATCATAAAGGGCTTATGCAGCGGTCACGTAGCTATGAACACTACATTTTTTTTTTTTCAATATTCAACACAGCTGAATTTCACAGTATTAGGTGGCGATGACTCATGGCCTTCAGCTATATCGGTGTAGTGATAATAATAGATGTGTTGAGATCATTGTCGCATTAACACTCCTGTAACCATCCCAGACCACATGGCAAGATCAGGGCAAACAAAGTACAGTCACAGAGAGGTTATACAGTATACAGTATGTATATGAAAGCATGTAACAGCACGGTTGTTCGAAGCTTATTATACTGAATGGTTGATACTGAATGGTTGATCAGATGACAATGTAAAAAAAACAAAAAACTTAAACAGCAGGGTTGAAAAAAAAACAAACACTGTATTTTGCCAATTTTTCATCCCAAAAGCAGTCGATCAGCCAAGAGTTTTTTGTTTTTTCTGACCTCAAGTGAAAATAAATAGACTAAAAATATTGAATCCCTACGCTGAATCTCAATTTTTTTGGACAGGATTCGAGCTATAATTGATGCAGAATGAACATTTCCTGGACGATTTGAATGATATGGCATGGTTTTTTTTTCTGTCACAATAATGCTAATAATAATAATAATAATAATAATAATAATCTATCACAATAATGACACTTCTATACAAGAATATAAATATTTGGAAATAATGTCATAATTACTAACGTATGTGTTTAAGCCACTTCCCTTTCCAGCGCCAACTACACTGTGAAGTTTGATTCGTGTTTACACGCCGACATCGTGTCCGTATCTGCGTAACGAACATTTCCTGGTTAATCGAATACATTTGAGAGAGGAACGTTGTGCAACATTGTGATTTTTGACTGAACGTGAGCTGTAAATATATTTTTACTTGCCACTTGTTTGATGTGATCTCATCACAGACGGATAGATCTCCTAATAAGGACAAAGAAATATTTCCAACAGCAAAAAAAAAAAAAACCCAAAACACATCAAAAAGAGAAACAGAGATGATGTAAACAGTGAATAATGTGACCATTAGTGTCTTTTTTTTTTTTAAACGCAGTACTGCATAGTTCAAGGCTTTTCCTAATATTACAGATTTAACACGCTGATATTTATGTAATGTTCCGTGCAGAGAGACTGGGATTGAGAATTGCTTTTACAGCCTCCTGAACAAAAACCAGTTTGTTTCTATGCTGATGAGACACCGTTATACTCATCAGACTAAAAATCTGAATGAATGAAACTTCCCTCTTTTACATTTCAATAAAGTGTAAACGACGCTTGAAGGTTCCTGATTTCACTCTAGAGCTCGACGGCTGTCGTGTGAAACAAAGAGCTGGAATTAATTATGGAATAATATTTGTGGCAGTTGAAATCGGATTTGCATGCTGTTGATCTGACATTTTTACGCCAGCCAGGATGTATTCGGGATCCGCCGCAGACCCTGACCAGGACTTACTGACTTGAAAATGAATGGATTACATTTTCTGATTGACGAACCGAGTCAAATTGAATTTACGTTTCATACGTAATTCAACTTCCAATTAAAGTCTGACGTACAAACTGAAAACGTTAAGTCAGGAATTCACTGAATCTGAATTCGATGCACTGAATTTGATGATGTGTTGCTCCACTGAAATTTCGAACTTGAACGTTGTACATCTGATTATTTAATAATTCAATATATTGATATAAAATATATGACCAAATTCTTCATTAAGCGCTTTATCCAGGTCAGGATTTTATGATCTTCGGACAGATAACGTGATGCTGTCCCTTTAAGTACAGCTTCAGCTAATTCAGGGAAACAAATTCGGAACCAGATGTAGGCAGTTCTGTACCTTTGTTACTCTGCTGAAGTACGATATTTTGGACTCTATACGTGAAAGATTATTGTCACTAGTTTTATAATAAATGGTTTGAGCCTATAAGCAAGGAAAAGCAGCAATCTGTGCAGTCCTGTGCTCAGCTGTAGCAATAACTGAGTAGAACCGAAGTATCCCGTCTGAAATGTGGATGAAATAAGAACTAGCACCATGTTCAGGACAACTAATAGAAGACAAATCTCTCTCTGACCATCTGACATTCACATGAACTGCAGCAGAGCAGCTGGTATGGGAGAGTGGAGGACAGCAGCACAGTCTCTCTCCCTCCTTCCTTCCTTCTCTCTCTCGCTCTCTCTCTCTCTCGCTCTCTGGGCTAGGACTAGCACTCCAAGCATGGAGAGAAGAGCATGAGGGAGCAGACAGATAGTTAGAGAGAGAGAAAGAGAGAGAGAGAAAGGAGAAGAGAGGAGGTCAGTGTCCTTGGCAGGTCTTGCAGCACATCTGTCGGAAATATGAGCGGCTGCAGAACTTGAACCTGAGCACCAGGGGGCAGTACGCCACTGTTTTCACATCTTTACACTCTGCAGGCAGAAAGGAGAAAAAAAACCAACATAAATCTATCAAACATAACGGAAGATTTTGTTTCTGTAGTAATGTTAAGCCTGTGTATTGATGTACAGAAAGACAGACAGAGTTCAGGCCTGTTAGGAGTTTCACATGTGTACTCCGGGTTCCCCGGTTTCCTCCCACACATGAATGTGTGTGTGTGAATTGCCCATCTGTTTTGACCTCTCACCCTCAGGGTTGTCCGTGGGGACGCTGAGGTCACACTTGCTCCTGCACTGCTGTATGAAGGTAGGTTGAAGCAGTTCTGGGCACTCGTTGGACGGCAGGCCGGTGTGTGACACACACTGCACCGAGCGCATCTGATGCCCCATGCCACACTTAGCCGAACACTGGAAAGAACACAAACACACTGAGAAATAAACATACACACCGTGAATTTGTTCACGAAGACATCAAATGACATCCGGCGTTTTTCTAACCTCCTGCAAATTAATGAAGGAGAACAAACACATTTCACTGATAAAATCCCAATATTCCACAGGTACGGCGAAGACAAACGCCAATCTTTATTTCATCCACATTATTAGGAACATTGAATTGAATTTAGATATCGAGTTACTGATACTAGCGAACCCTGGCAACCGAAAAGAGCGTTGTTATGTCACTTTTTCCACATCACAAAAAGCACAATGTCTGTAGTTTTTCTGTAAAAAACAAAACACAGAAAAGGGAAATGAACTGGGATTTCATATTTTTACGGCAGTCTGACCTCGCTCCATGGTCCGGTGAGCCACTGAGAAGGAGGACAACGCTGCAGGTTACAGCGCATCCTGGTGGTGGGGCGGTTGTGTTTAGGACACTCGGACTCGGCCAGTGGGTCTCCGCCCTCTCCACTCCTGCACAGAATCACCCTCTGCCTGTAACCTGGACCACAGCTGGGGGTACACTACATACACACACACACACACACA
The DNA here is from genome assembly GCA_030068025.1 of Parauchenoglanis punctatus. Taxonomy (NCBI): domain Eukaryota; kingdom Metazoa; phylum Chordata; class Actinopteri; order Siluriformes; family Auchenoglanididae; genus Parauchenoglanis; species Parauchenoglanis punctatus. Next base: position 2,397,784 of record JAQQZU010000039.1, read on the forward strand.
CACACACACACACACACACACACACACAGAGAGAGAGAGAGAGAGAGATGATCTACAGACAGTCCAGTAACAATTACAAGTGTGACCCACACAACAAAGTGCACATAACCAACAGTATCACTCGCTCGTCCAACGGTTCTTCCAACATTTAAAGTCCAAATCAAACCTGTTTATAATCAATCGATTCTCCTTTGCTCCAGTGACATCCTGTACTTCTTCAGAAAAGGATTCACCAGATGTTAGGGCGCTGCTGTGCGATGCGCATTGACTCATATTTTTTCCCAAAGGTGTTTACTTTGCTCTGAACAAACAGTCTCTGTCAGCACTTCGCTCTGTCATGCTTTAATGCTTTTTATTACCACAAACAGAATTTTCTTTGCTTCTCATGTTGTTATTAAACCACCACTGACATCTTTTAATCACCTATGTATCATTTTACATATGCGTGTACTTTCTAATAATATTTATCCACACCATAATGTAATGTACAGTAATTATAATCATTTTATTAATTCAAGTTTCTTGACTGATAATGATCGATCTTAAACACTGGACGTTGAGAAAGCAAACAAATTGTAATAAATTAATAAAGTATGTACCAATAATGACCTTATATTTAACTTTTTCTTTACTGTACAATAACAGGCAGATGTCATAGTGGCTGACCAAAGATTTTGGCTAAACATTTTCTACAACATATATTGACACCATAAATACATATTTCACTGAAACAATGGGAAAGTTTTTATATTTCTTTTTGAATACGAGTGAGGGTGCGAGTACCTCGGACCAGTCGAGGGCGTGCCACTCAGGTGGACAGGTGTGATTATTGCAGGGCTCGGTGATGGGAGGCCGCGGTTGGAGACAGGCGGAATCGTCCAGAACCTTTTCTTCTGTGGAGCTGATCCTCCTCTTACACAGCACCTCCCGCGTCTGCACACCTCCACTACAGCTTCTGCTGCACTCGGACCACTCGCTAACCCACCAGCTGAGACGCACACACACAAAGAGAGTTTATTTGAATGCACTTATACTTACACTGGGACTTGTCTAGCAGGTGCTGCACATAAACACATTTTTTTCTCTCCATTTTTCCCCCCTAACTTGGTCATGTGCCAATTCCCACTCATCAGGAAAGCACTTTCCCCATACGTGACCTCAGAGATGTCCACGATTACGTCTTAGCTTCGCTGTGACTAACAGGAGAGAGGGTATGCCATCCCTACCCCCCAGAGATCATGGCCAATTTCGGTTCCAGGCCACGAATGGCTTCAACATCATCAGGATTCAAACTTGCAATTTACGCATGATAAAGCTAACGCTTTTTCCATTTATTACGAATCCAACATATCTGTGTTGTCAGCTTATTTGTCAGCTAATAGAATTATTAGCCATTGATTCTTTTATAGAATGTTGATAATATTGATTCTTTTGTGTTTTTGCTTTACACACACTCACGTTGGAGGGCACGGTGCTGTGTTGCACGGACGTTTCTTCTCTTTAGGCTTGCTCTTTTTGTCACAGAAGTGATTGAAGACCACCGAGAGATCGGATTGTTTCTTACACACGACCTGCTGGATCTGAAACCCTGTCTCACACACACACACACACAGTAAAATTAGTAAAATTATCCCAATTTTCCATCCATAGTGAAAAATCCTACCAAACTGGGTCCTGTTCTGTTGTCAGCCGCCTTCAGGTTAACACAATTGCACACACACACACACACACACACACACACACACACACACACACACACACACACATACTTGCAAACACAGTATTGTCTTGCCATTATTTTGACTAACACACATCCATTAGCAAAAGTTTATTTTTGCTTCCTGGTTCATTAAATCATGTGCAATGTGAATACACACCAAATAGTATGCATATCTTTCTGATTTGAGTTGACTAAAAGCTTATTCGATTATTGATTTAAGTGGAAATTGGGCATTTAATGTGGTTCACACTGTCTTATACACACAAGCTACTGTTTCTGGTGTGTTAATGTGTATGTGTATAAGACTCGACTCAGATCCGGCTGCGAGCTCGCTGTAAGTATCTAAAATTTCCTCTTCCTCTACTGTACCAAGAATAGGTGTGTGTGTGCATGTGCGTGTGTGTGTGCACGAGTGTGGTGCTCTGTACCTCCAGCACATGAGACGGAGCAACGGCTCCAGGATGTAGAGTGCCAGATGAAGACGCTCTGAGTGTCTCTGTTTACAGGGGGGTTAAAGCGGTAATGGATACCTTGGTTCTCTTCCCTCACCAACACCTACCACACATACACACACACACACACAAACACACACACACTTGTGTAAAATGTTTATTAACACAGTTAAGGTCAATTATACTTTCACCTGTATTGTGCATTCACTTCGTACTTACCGGTCAGCCTTTTATAACTTTATTACCATTGTTTCATTTAGAATCTGAGAGAATAAATCTTGTCTATACATTCTGCATTCTCATATACATTCTTGTATATTGTACCAAAGAGTAAATGGAAATTCTACAACTGGCTCAGAGTGAAAGCCATTATATCCAACAAAAATTACATCGTTACCATGACGATGAGGGTTATATTGGTGGGCCCCATGGCCTCGAGGGTCTCAGGCTGATCAGCAGGTCGGCGGTAGTGGAAAGTCGTCCCAGCGATGTCGAAGCGGCGCGGCGTGTCGATGGTCAGCTTGCCGTTGATGAAGTACTGGTCACTTTTGCTTTTCAGAACTGCATCGAAGTTTTGTACCAATTAAAGGAATATTCTCTGAGTTAAAGGAATGCTACATAATGCTAAGTTTAGGTTATCATCATCATGCTGTCAGCTCTTAGGTTTTAATCCGTTTTCAACAATTTAGATCATTTTAGATGTAATTCACGATTCACCCGATTCATGGTTTAGTTCACCGTATTTAGGTCACAATTCGATTTTTTTCATGATAGTTTGGGAAAAAAGGAGAATTGTTACCAAAAACAAGACATTTTACCAAAACCAAAACATTTTTCCTATTTTTTTTTTTTTTTTTAAATCAAATTAAATATTCCTTTTGTTAAATAAAAAATATACTTTTGTTTCATTTTCTTAATAACCAACAGCAACTATTTACAAACATTTGTAAAATTAGGAGTAAAATATAATGCGTGTAAAATGGGCCAAGTAAGAACCCTTTAAATTTTGCAGCGGATTTGATTCACAGGGCGGCTCAAAGCACTTCGTTTCCCTTTCTCTAACATTGCGAGGTACGCCATTTGGCCTTGGAGGAAGTCTGTGCTCAACAATGCCATACATCTTAAAATCCAGTTTAATAGTGAAAATATAGCCAATGAAGAAATACAATGACTTCATTGTAAATATATCCAGACATATAAAGTGGTTCCAGTTGCAGATTTGAATATCATAGAAGAGTTCACTATTGTCCTTGGCGGAGGTCTGCGCTCTCCGAGTGCCCCTTTAGTTTTCTTATTGTGGCCTTCTCCGAGAAGGAGTAAAACTTGCAGATTTTAATTTATTATTTTTAAAAATATTGCAGATCAAGTAACATTTTATGACAGATTACTGTCATTATGACCTAACTTTGCCAGGTTCACCAAAAGCAGCCCAGTGCACTAAGCAGCTAACAGTCAAGCAATTAAACCCTTTTCTCTTACCTAGATAATTAAGAGAAATATTGAGTTCCTGTATATGTATGAATACAGATCCTTTAGGAATCCTGATCACCTCTTCATAACCTGAGAACACACACAGACACACATACACACAAATGGAAGTTTATTCATGGTTGCACAGAGGAATAATGTGGTGAGTGGTGTTCTCTACAGCAGGCCTGCTCTGGGATAAGCATTCAGCGGAGGTTTGAGATTCCTCCTGAATTCCTGGGCAACGTCTCCACAGCTGAGCACCGAACTCGTCTGAGGTCAGTCAGCGCCGGCCAGCTTTCGACCGCAGGCCTACAAATAACTTCATTTCCAAAAACCAGACTGGAGGGAAAAAAATGAGTGTAATTTTTGCAAGCTTGTGGGTTTCGGTGGACAGGAGAAGAAGAGAGTGAGAGGGAAAGTAATAAAAATATTAACAGTTGAGAAGCCATGTGGTAAACAAACTGCAAAAAAACTGGCAGGGCTCATAAGACTGGGGGGAAAAAAAGTGAAAAGGACAAAGAGAAAGAGACAGACCAGAAAAATGACTGGTGGCATTTCAATAATCACGAACAAGAATCAATTTAAGTCCAAAATAGGTCCCTGAACCTGACCTCCCCCAGCTCTGTGGTCCTGGGTGTAGCCTTCTGAGGCTTCCCAAAATAAAAAAGCTCAGCCCAGATGTAAGCCACCAGCACCACCTGGCTCACCTACCACTCCACCACTAACAACCCCAAACGCCACACGGTGCACTCCTCCCTCCAAGAGCAGAACTATATTTGAGCTACAGATGATTCTGTTACCAGATGATCTCACTACCTTTCCAGATGCCTCCAACAACTAATATAACCCCTGATGATCGTAGCACCAACCAAGTGGCTAATACCACATCCTGTTCACTAATAAAGATTTAAGAACTTCTTTTACACCTGCCCATGATACCCTTGAAACTTTCTAATACAACAGCACCAGATTAACCCCCAAATTCTCTTTATCTCATCAATCAGAGACCAGAAATTCATCATATGACATTTCTCTCATCAAAGAAATGCCAGCCATTTGACTCTCCTGAGTTGAAGGACACAAAACCCCTTTGAACACTTTTGATGTTTGGTATAAGTTTTAGGAATGTTTCTTGCAAAAAACAAAGAATGAATGTAGCGACCAACCTCATGCAAATGAGATTAGCTAAACTACCTAACCCGCCAACTAGTTAATAGGACCCATTAAATACAAATCAGTATTGACTTAGTATCTTTGAATGTTTTATCCATTGTAAAATTCCTAGAATGGCTACAACTGCTACAGTTGTGACCGTGACAGTTTTGCCTCAGAAACTTCAAACGTCCATCATTATCACAATCTAAACTCTCCTTTCTATAAACTGCTACACCCTTCCCTTAATACTGACCCAACAGCCCTGTGTCAACATTCCGCCCAACCACCAACACTCCCACTAGCACTAACTCGAACTCCACCCAGGGTGTTTTTCCTTATAAGGACTGATGAAAGCCACAATGGTTATTCTTAGCTGATATTGAGAATCCATTTGGGCTGAAGGCAGTGCTGACTGACAGATGAAGTTATTCCTTGGCCCAGTGCAGTAGGAGCAGGGCGATATGTGCTTGACACGGTGAATGGTGACCATAGCTGGGGTAATGACCGAGGTTCAAACCACAGGCCACTGCACGCCAAGTGACCTCCCAAACAACTGCCTTAAAAAGCACACAGCTTTACTGGAAGAGTCTCAAGACCATGACCTATTGCTTCATAACTTAATACTCACCGCATACATGCCTCAATGGCATGATGAATTCTGCAGCAGAAAAACTGTAACTGTTTTGATACATAAAAATGTAAAAATACTTTAAAATATGCCCAGTTAAAAACAACTGACTAAAAAGGCATTCTTGAACAAGCCTTTAAATCCAATGAACCAATAAACCTTTAACCACTATAACACAGGGCAGGAAGAGATCAGCGATGAAAATATAAATCTAGTCCACTTTCCAACAATAAAAAAACAATTGCCCTCCAAGCCTTTTATAGCAACCACTTTGCTTATCTGCATAACCTTTTGATATCACTTCATTTCCTCTAATACCACTTTGTACCTCTATGTATCCCTCTGAGACCTTGATACCCCACTGTGCTCTTTCATACCCCTCTGTACCCTCTTATACCCTGTCCAGAACTTTGTGTCTCCTTCTATAAACCTGTATGTATCTATATTTCTCCATAATGTTCTGTATTCTTCAATTCCCTGGAGTACCTCTTGGACCACTGCATACCCATTTGTATCTCTTCATTCAGCCTCATACCCCTTTTATTAACTTCATACTGTTTCATACAACTGTGTTCACATCTATATCCCTCTGTGCCCAGCTGTATCCTTTCATAATGCTCTGTACTGCTACACTGGCATCTGTTCCATTTCACACATCACCTGTACCCTCTACACCCCTGTGAATCTATCTCTACATTTCTGTCTCTTTATATCACTTCATACCCTTAAGTTACACTTTGTACCCATCTCAGCATCTCATGCCAACCCTTTGGATACCCTTCATAGTAATCTCAACATTCTATGACCCTTTTTAACACTTTACCCTTCATAGCCAACTGAACTGAACTTCATACCCTTTGTATCCCTTTGTACCTGTTGGCTACCCTTTGTATCTGTTTGAACCGTCCATGCCCCTAACTACCCCTTTCGACCCTTTGGGTTATAATTTATACCCACCTCAACCTTCCATGCTTCTTCTAATAACTTTGTACCTTTGGGTTTCCCTTCACACCCATCTCAACCTTCCATGCCCACCCTTTGGATAACCTTCATATCCATCCCAACATTCCATGACCATTTTGATCCCTTTACTCTTCGTACCCTTCTCAACCTTTCATTCCCCTTTCTATCCCCTTGAATCTTTCAGGTGTTCTTGTATCTTTCTTCTGTGCCTCTAATTATCCCTTGGTTACCCTTTGGTTATCATTTATTCCCACCTCAACCTTCCATGCCTCTTTGCATCACTTTGTACCCTTTGGTTTCCCTTCATACCCATCCCAACCTTCCATGCCCCTTCGTATCCCTTTGTGCCCTTTATTTACCCTTCATACCCTTTTCAACCTTCCATGCCTCTTCACATCCCTTTGTACCCTTTGGTCACCCATCGTACTGACCTATCTCTTCCTTGCTTATTCTTCTTCTTATTCCTTTTTTACCCTTAGGTTTCCCTTCTCACTCATCTCAACTATCTATGCCCCCTCATATATGTTTGTACCCTCCAGTTAACCTATGTACCCATCTTAACCCACCATGCCCCTTCATATCCCCTTGTACCCTTTGGTTACATCTCTCTAATGCCCCCCCTCCCCCCCTTAAATTTTAGGTACCCCAGCGTACAATGTTGTAGCCATTTGTACCACTCCAAGACCATCCATACTCCGGTGGACACCTTCTTTTGTAACCCAATCCCTAATTCTTCATACCTTTCTGTACCCTTTGGTACCCCTCTATTCACTTTGCACCTGATACCCATTCATACCCTTTCTACTTCTCCATATCCTTCTTTACCTCTCCACAGCTCTTAGAACCCTTCTTCAGTCACTCATACCCCATCATATACTTCTTGTGCACCCGATCCTCATCTCTACCCTGCATGCCATTTCTTATCCCTCCATATCCATTACTCCTCTTCATACAGCTCTCCCGACTCAAGCTGAACCCCCTCCTTTCCCAGTTTCTAAATGGATGAGGGTGCCAGATTTTCAGACAGTGTATCCCCTGCTGAGTCCAGGCAGTTGGCTCAGGCTTGGCATGGATCATATATATTCTTGATTTCTTTTCTTCCTTGAATTTCAAACATATTTGAATCATGCGGACTTTGCATGTGAGCAAGTAATTATGAATTTGCCTTAAAAATCGCTCCACTCTTTCAAAAGTGGCATGTGTCCAACACATAACTGGGCTTGGGTAAAAAAAGAAAAGAAGAAAAAAAGATAAAGAAAAAACACGATGCAAACACACAGACACATTGTTTGACTTTCCATAAAGCAATTATAGAGTCGTTTGGAGTAGGTATGAGGCAAAAAAGTGTTAAAGCTGGCTCTCTCGAGGCCTTTACGTGATCCAAAAGTCTTATTTCATTTGATTTGAATCCAGGTTGGCCCATGTTTTCCAGCCACGCTGAAAGACAGGTTTCACTGCCTGTGTTATAAATGTGGAGATTTATCACAATTTATGGATCTTTGACACAGAGAGATGGGACATGGAAAAAACAGGCTACACAGAGTGACCAAAAATAACTAATAAGATGGTTTGAAATTAATGTGGTGGTAGAAAATTTGCAATGTCGTTGACTAGGTTTTGGTATCTACCTTACACATAAAAATAACAAAAAAGAGACAGACCTGAAACAATCCTGGCATGCTCAGAGACTATTTGGCACGCACTATAGCTGAGTGTTTCCCCACCAAATGCCCCTCAGAGACCTACATGGTATGCCAAGCCTGTGAGTATGAAGTGCTGTTATTCATGTTATTCAAACTTTACCTCTCACATGCACAGTAAATGCTTTTTAAAGACTGTGATTTCTTTTGTGCGTTTTTGCCATGAAAGGTGTTGATAAAGTTTCTGTAACAGCAGAATTTTTGGTTGTATTAACTTCAAGAAAGAAAAGAGAGAGTGGCTGGTGAAAGAATGAAATGACTTGCTACAGTATGAGAGGAATAAAACACTTCAGGACATGGTGTAGGAACAACAAACAATCAACTTCCAGATGGTTACAGTTGTAGCCGTCACATTGTCGTTGCTTATTTTCCCATAAAAGCATGCCATAATGTGTGTTATTCCTTACTTAAGTGGTTTGTATCCAGTGTGTGTGGTTAACGTAGATGTAAGAGCGATTGTCTTTCTCTCACCCACACACATTTTGCTTTATGAGATTATAATAGAGAAGCAGGGCCAAGGCATTACTGCAGGATTACTAAAAAGACAGAGAAGAGTCATATCCGACTGCGTTACTCAGACCACAGGAGATGAACTGGGTCATTTTTTCCTGTACAGTGATAGCTTTTGCACTTCGTCGATCTGTAACCCAACACACATGTTCACGCGGTCCGCGAGCAGGATTTAAGACCATCCAGCATAGTTCCAGGAACTGCACCTCAACGCTCAAAAAACTCCATCAACTCTGAGATGAAAAGAAATCCATGCTGCTTTCTCTCTGAGGCAAATAGCTTGCAGATTCGCATTCTGACACCTACTGTAAATCCACAACCTCGCTGTGCCTATAATTAGACAGGTGACTTTATTTCATAATTCGATGACTTATAGCTGGGGGCCTAAGCTGACATTTCTACAGCTTCCTATATAAAGTCACGGAGGATTGCCAGGAGAAATGGATCCGCAAACTTGGAACAAAAACGGTATTTAAGCAATGTGGTCCATAAATAAAAGGAAACACAAATGAAACATACCTCCTTCAGGCAGCGAATCGTTGAAGACGCCCTCGATGGCCTCGCAGCTGCTCCCGTCACCCCCACACACGCGGCAGCGATCCTCACGGGCATCCGAGCCGAGGATTTTATCGCAGCCCACATGCTACACACACAAACGCGCACACACACACACACACACAGGTAACAGAGCTGTGATGCGTTATTTAGCATTACTGTAATTTTATTTGAGTAATATTTTTTAGAATATAAACATCATATCAGAGACTTAAATAGCTAGTAATGTCATTCTATACAAAGCAACATAATACCGCTTGGCTGCTGTACTGGTTCTTCATCTTTACACTGTAAAATAAGCAGGTATTTATGGACCTATTCCCTAAAACTATACTTGGTCTTGGAAAACCCATTGGATAACGCTGTGGCTGAAATCTAGAAAACAAAATCGGCCAGAATTTTTGAATTGGAATTTTTGTGCGTCAGGTTTTGAATAAGCAGTTTTTATAACTATAGCCGGTAGAAAACGATGAACTTTCACCACATGTATTAATTAAAAGTGCAAAAAGAACAAGAATGCATGCTTGTATAGACACTGTGTGTGCAAAAGCTTTGCTTAATTACTAAAAGTGATTAAAGCTGATTGTAGCTGATGGAGGAGCATTAGCTAAGTCAATTTTTTTACTAACATTAGCTACATGTGATCTGTACGGAGCCCCCAAGTGACATGGGAGGAAAAAAAAAAAAGGTGGGAGTTTCTCGGGATCCCGAGAAAGTCAATAAATTAAAACTACAGGCAGTATGTTAAAGCTCCATTACGTAGGATTCAACCCCTTGAATGCCCCACCCTTACCCCTCCCTTTCCAAGCGTGTATCAGTGCGTACGGTGGCCGTCAGGTGCCCGTAACGTACTTCCAAGTGCTTAAATTCACACTCCCTTGCTTTTTCCGTGCTATATAATAAGTACGATCCTCCATTCTACAAAATCTGGCTTCTCAAACTTGTCATCCAGCAAACTCTGATTCCTCCTCTTTCTTCTTCCTTGCCTTCCGTTCTTCTTTTTCGTTATTCTTCTAGCACTTTCCTTCTGGATTCACGCTGTAAAAACGTGAAAGGTGGAAGTCGCTCCGTAGAGGTTCGTCCGTTCCTGGCTACTGTAGCGGTGCAACTCCGTAGAAGTGGGGCATTTCATTCTACGCTAATGAAAACATACTTATGAATGTTATATTCCATTTCTGCTAAAAGATTCCTCTAAATCCTACACAGAGGACCTTTATGATAAAAATAATAATAATAATAATAATTCAAGTCTATAGCGTGCACTAACTACAATGTGCTTTTATGGTAGCAGTGCTATGCCAGTTGTTATGATACTTTTCCATGTCCTGTGGTAAACATGCATTTAATTATGCAAGAAGAAATTAGCATGATCACAGCAGAAAAGAATGTTGAACTACTGTAACAATAACAGGATAAAAATACCCATCACTTTCAGCACTGTATATAAAGGTTTTCGTCTGTGAGAATTTGTATGGAGGGTTGTGGTGGTTAGGGTGTTATTTTACATGAACCTGTTATCCTGAAAACATGGTGCAACTTCATAATTACGCCACAAACAACCTGAACAGGGTCTCTTTTAGTTTCACACAGTTTATAAAGACTTACGAAATGCATTAGCAGACATCCGTGGACGTGCATGGCTTTTTTCCACAATCTTTCGGTCTAAAAACTTTGCACAAACCCCCACACCCTTCCAGTGTACCGCTCCTTGGAAACATTCCTCCTGACCTGGCCTACATTTCACAACCTGAGAGTGTGTGACCCAGTTCTGGGCGGCCGGAGCGAGTCACTGACCCTCTCTGCAGGTCGCTCGAGTGCGTACACAACGTGTTTCTCCCGAGGCTGCGCTCGGCGCTGCGTGCTTCAAAGCTTTCCTCTGAAACCGTCCCAAATCAAAGGCACATTGTTATGGAAGTGTGTCCACTGCAAGGCCGCAAACAGGCCGCTGCCTTCCTCTCCTGCTGATCGCTTGCTTTAATACGCGCCATAAAGTGGAGAGGAAGAGGAAAGAGAGGAAAGGAGAGGGAGCGCTGGGCGTCAAGGAGAGCAGAATTTGAGAGGGAAGGGGATCAAATTGAGAGGGGAAAAGAAAATAACAGAAAAAAGAGCAGGATGGAGAGAGGGAAAGAGGAGAGGAGAAATCAGTTGCTGTGATCTTGTTCAGCTGCTGGCGGTTCAGACAGCTGCAGTCTGGAAGGGCATCGAGTTCATTTAGACTGTAAATATAACACAGGGGAAAGGAGAGGAGATTGGAGGAGAGGGAAAAAAAGGAAAGAGAAAGAGGAGGCAGGGAAAAAAGGAGGGTAAAAGAGAGGAGAGGAGGAAAATGGCAGAAAAACAGAAGAGAAGAGAAGAGAAGAAGAAGAAATAATAAATGGGAGAAGAATAAAGGCGAGTAGAGAAGAGCAAAAAAAGAAGACAAGGGAAGAAAAGGAGAGGGAAGGGCAGAAGAGGAGACCAGAGAAGCAGAGAGGAGCAAAAAACATAGACGGGAGGAAAAAATAGGGAGATGAGAGAAGAGGAGCAGAGAACGGAGGAGAGGAGAAGAGAAAAGCTGAAAGTAGAGGAGAGGAGAAGAAACAGGAAAAGAGGAGAGAAGAAGAAAGGAAGGAGAGGAGAAAAGAAAGGAGGAAGGGAGAGGAGAGGAGAAGAGAAAGGATGAGGGGAGAGGAGAAGAGAGGAGAGCAGAGTAGGAAGGATGAGGGGACAGGACTGGTGATGAGAAACAGAAATCCACAGGCTGTAAAACACTCAAGACTGAACATCTCTCTCCAGCCACAGAAAGAGAGAAAGATGAGCACAGAAGTAGAAAAGTGAAAGAGAGAGAGAGAGAGTGAGAGAGAGAGAGTGAGAGAGAAATACAGACAGAGAGAAATAGACATGGCAACATAGAGACAAGACTGAAAGAAAGAGGATAAAGAATGCAATGGAAAGAATAATATCCAGAGATAAAGTAAGTGTGATGGAAAGATAGAGAGATAGATGGAGTGAAAGAGAGACAGAAATACAGCAACCGTTACAGAAAGACTGATAAAGGGAAGACGAGAGGGGGCCGGAAAGAAAGAAGAATAGCTCTTTTAATGCCCGGACATGATGGTAATGGTTTCAATTGGACACAAACAGTTACGTGAACATTTCTCCCACTGCAAAGGTTGCAGCAATGTTAATAAAGGTTACATCAAAAACGTTCTAAGAACTCAGAGGAAACTTGGCTGAATAAAAGTACCTGGAACTAGGTGGGATCTGTGTGTGTGCATGTGTATATGTATGTTTTTGTGTGTTTATGCTTGCTGCACTCTCACCTTACACTCGCCATTAACACACACGTCCAGGGAGTCGTCTCTGCACGGCGTCCCGTCCACCACCGCCGGAGCACGCTCAGTGTAGAAGTTATAACCCTCGGCAAGGCAGTTCAGAGAGCATGATTTAACTCCACCTGAGTTAAACACACACACACACACACACACACACACACACACACACACAAATTAGCCTGTCAGTCCCAGGGAAGGAGGCGTGCCCTCTGTGTCTGTTAGTCTAACTGAAGCAGCGAGTGGCCTCCATGTCTGTTAGTGAAGGAGGCGTGGTCTTTGTGTCTGTTAGTCTCAGTGAAGGAGGCGTGGCCTTCCAAATCCAAAATCGGATTTAATTTTACAAAATCCTGTTAACGTCAGCACAGCAGCTTCAGCACACACTGCCATGAAGTTACAACACACGCTGGCAAGGTGGACTCAAAAAACAAACTGCTTACAAATTTGCTCCGAAACATTTATACGTCTGCTACAGCACGCGCACGCGCACGCGCACACACACACACACACACACACACACACACACACACACACACACACACACAAAATTAGATATGGCTGGCTGTGAATCAAAGAACAGGCATGATTTTAAAGTGGCTGATAGATGCACAAAGTATTTTAACAAGCTTTTTGGGGCTTTTATGCAAGTAAGTTTGCTCCTCAACAGATGCTAGAAAGTCGGGGGCCACAGACGGGAGAGAGAGAGAGAGAGAAAGAGAAAGAAAGAGAAAGAAAGAAAGTGGGGTACTAAAAGGGAAAGAGCACATTTTGGCTGGCGCACATACAAACAGCTGAGTCTGATTAACAACACTACACACATAACAACACACACACACACTCACACACACACACACACACTCACACACACACATACACCCCCTTTCACTACATCCTCTGGCCTCTCGGACTGCACTCTAGAAACCGAGTGACAGAAAGTGAAGATGGCAGAGGGGTTCGAATCTCATTAAGCACATTCCATAAAGGAAAAGGTGGCGCTCATGTCTGGTCACAATGCATTGTGGGAAAGAATCGCCACCTTATGAGGAACCCAGCACTGGTTATTTGCTTTGCATCGAATTTGCATTATATTATTACGTTCATTACATATATTACGAGAAAGATTGGGGGTAGAACTAACTGATCCTATGTCTCTTGCATAGCAACCTAATTTTTTGTGCATATTTTAAATAGAAAGTGCAGAGTACACTGACATACACGCATGCAACGACTGTTCAAAATGCGACGTAGATTTAAAACTCAAGAGTGTACACATGAGTGTGTGTTGTGTTCATGAGTTAAATATAAAAGCTCTTTGTTTACAAAATGTGCAGATGACGTGAATCCGATATATTCTAATATTTTCTCAGTATTTTGAGATTGATGTTTGGGAAATGTGTTAAGAACAACATAGTTTCATCAGGTCTTCGAATGGTGAAAAGAGAATTATATATATATGTTTATTAATACCTGCCCTTCAGTTGTATTAACTTGCGCGTGCAATCGCTGTTCTTGAGGTGACCTGTAGTCTGCGCTAAATCCCATTAGGTGTGCAACAATAGTCTATTTGCATCAATTAAACGTTGTGATTTGTATGGTTACGTATCTGCACACCCCAAAGTGCAGCAATTAAAAGCAGACGCACTAGATTGTATCAGATGAAAGACAAAATGCTGTTAGTAAATCAGCTTCTCAGAATGAAAGCACCTGCCAGATTTCATAAAAATGAATATAACCGTATTCCAAACATGTTTTCCTGTTTGTCTGTGAGTCTGAGACTTTGAGAGGAATGATACCCTCATCCCTCTCTCTGTTCTCTAATCCCCTTGGCGAGTCCCTGCATGACTTTGCAGGTCATGTGAGATTTGCAGTAAAGCTTTAATCTCTGCTGAACGAAACACCTTTATGACCATAGGATGTATTCGGTTTTACATTCTCTCTCCACCCTCAGACTGGCACCGTGTGGCGTCACATTCTGTCATTCGGTCATGACGCTATCGCATTAAGGAAACAGTTCCGCTTTTTTCGCTGCACGCAGAACTCATCCCACATTCAACTTCAGAACCGTTTTCACCATTTCGCAGTGACAGATTCCGCTAACTAACTGCGAAGATTTTTTTCATGACCTTTTTTGAAGCTAACTTTTCCCAAGGGTGCCAATATTTCTGGTGCTGACTCCAAAAACAGCGCATTATATAGATTACTGAATTATTTTTTTCCTTTTCTTTTTGCCTGACTGGCATCCGGTTTTAATCTGCACTATTTCTAGCACAATCTTTTTTATTGTTATTTGGCTTCCTAATACACCCCAAATTAGATTATTTTCGTATGACCTAATGGTCTGGAGTGTGTTATTTCGCGTTCGCTGGAGTGATTTGTCAACAATTTCATGTCACACATTATTACTGTTATTGTGTTATTACTTACATTATAGCAATAATAAACAGTCTTTCCCTCACTAGCAACTGCTGTCTCTCTCGGTCTCTCGTGACTGTTACACGCGTTACAAATCAGACTGCTTCCAGAACCGTTAAAGAAATGTCTCCTAACCAAAACCATTTCGCCATTTCAATGATGACGTGTTTTAACATTCCTTGTTAAACAACAGCAAAGTTTGATATCTGTTTATTATTAGTTTTAGGCTACGTCCACATTAATAAGTCTTAGCTTTAAAACGAAAACAATCTCTGTCCAGACAAGTGTTTCAGCTCTGTATCAGAAATAATCTGCATTAGGATTATCTGCGAAGGATACGTCGTGACTGATAAGACCCCATCAGGAAGCAAATGCTGCGTCATCGTTTCCAAAAGCCTATGTTTTCCCTCGTCCACACTAAAACACAAAACCGGAGTTTTCAAACTAGTTTCCAAAACATTCTCTTTGAGGGTCTCGAAAACTCCGGCGTAGTGTGGAAAGCAAGCAAAGCAAACGTGATGCATTTTAATACTGAAACGTATCACCGTGGACAAAGCATTAGATTATGTGGAGCGTGAATTGTACAAGTTCCTGTGTATGAGACGTTATTACAGAAACACAATGTACTAGGACAGTGCACATCAATATAAACCTATCGCTCATGTTACAGACAGAATTATTGTCTGAGCTGTGCAGTTATACCAAAATAACATGCATCTTCTGACCAATCAGAATCGAGAAGTGAAGCACGCCGATTCTGTGAACAGCAGATAATCTTTAATGGGCCTTTATGAACAAAAGTAAGAGGGGGCAGGAAGGACAGCTTAAGTCTGAGTAAGCTGTAGTAGTGGACGTGGAACTCTTCAGTGTGTGTGTGTAGGTGTTAAGGTGTGTAGGTGTGTGTGTGTGTGTGTGTGTCACTGCTCCAGCTGCAGTTTCCACATCACTCACCACCTCTGTACGGCTTCCAGGTGTAGAATTTCCCCCGGAAAGGAACGCTGTCAAAATCCGAGCACTGAATCTCTCGGAAATCCTGAGACCCAGGAGGGCACTCCTGTAACACACACACACGCGTGCCCGCACACACACACATACATACAGAGAGAGAGAGCGAGAGAGAGAACAGTCAGGCTAAGAGAGTAATCATATAACCCCTCAAAGGTCTTTTGTTTTATTATCCAATAGTATTTGTAAGTCATAAGCAGTATTTGAATTAGTTTTACTGGGCATGTTTGTTACGCAGTGTTACCAGAGCACATGTGTAGTAATTTTGCACAGGATAATTACAGAGACGGGAGTTCTAGTCTTGCAGTCACACCTCATACTGCATCTTTAATACAGATAAAATATTATTTTGACTTTTATTATAAGCTTTAGGGTTGATCATTAGTACATCACATGACCATGACATGTACCTAGGCTTCACCTGTGCTAGGAACTCAATAACTTACCTAAGCATCTCTTCTCTCACCTGTCCTTTCAAACGTCCTCTATATTTTACAGTACTCGGCTTTGGGGTTGGATACGGCAGGAGACGATCAAAATAACTCTTTATTCCTAATTTCTATTGTGTAGAAACATTTTTCAAGTATGAGATCAATCTAAAACAAATATAAAACGATGACTCCTATTTCTGGACATCATTGTAATCATTTTAGGATCATAATTGTCATTATATGCAGTCTAGGAGGTGCCATTTATAGTTCAGAAATCAAATGAAATGTTAAACAGTGAAAAGACGTGACCTATGAGGCGAGTTCGATAAGCTTGGCTGTAATAAAAGCTGCCACTTAAGCTTTAAGTTTCTTCAGCTGGATCACGCTCCGTCTTTACAATTAAGACTCACTTCAATGTTGCAGGATTTGAATCTTTTCCTCTCGCCCAGACAGAAGCGTCCTCCGACGGTCGGCCTGCACTCATAAACACACACACACACACACACACACACACACACAATGAGCAAGATTAAAGCAACATCTGAGAGCAATTTCACATGAAGTTCTCATCATGCTGTCAACTCCA
>JAQQZU010000039.1:2428660-2455624 GCA_030068025.1 Parauchenoglanis punctatus
GTGTGTGTGTGTGTGTGTGTGTGTCTCTCTCTCTCTCTCTCTCTCTTTCTCTTTCGGTGTGTCTCTCTCTGTCTCTCTCTCTCTCTTTCTCTCTCTCTCTCTCTCTAGCTCTCTCTCTCTATATCTTTCTGTCTCTCTCTCTCTCTCTCTCTCTTTCTCTTTCGGTGTGTCTCTCTCTGTCTCTCTCTCTCTTTTTCTGTGTGTGTCTCTCTCTCTCTTTCTTTCTGTCTCTCTCTCTCTCTTTCTGTGTGTCTCTCTCTCTGTCTCTCTCTCTCTTTCTGTCTCTCTCTTTCTCTCTCTATCTTTCTGTCTCTGTCTCTCTCTCTCTCTCTTTCTGTCTGTCTCTCTCTCTCTCGCTCTCTTTCTGTCTCTCTCTTTCTCTCTCTATCTTTCTGTCTCTCTCTCTCTGTCTGTGTCTTTCTCTCTCTCTCTTTGTGTCTCTCTCTTTCAGTCTCTGTCTCTCTCTCTCTGTCTGTGTCTCTCTCTCTCTCTCTCTTTGTGTCTCTCTCTTTCAGTCTCTGTCTCTCTCTCTCTCTCTCTGTCTCTCTCTCTCTCTTTCTGTGTGTCTCTCTCTCTCTTTCTGTCTCTCTCTCTCTCTTTCTGTCTCTCTCTCTCTCTCTTTCTGTGTCTCTCTCTTTCTGTGTGTCTCTCTCTCTGTCTCTCTCTCTCTCTCTGTCTCTCTATCTCACCATCGTTCCTCCCTGGAAGTTTTACTGGTCAGTGTTCGGTCACACTCGTAACCTGGGAATGCACGCACAGACGTAACTCATAATCATCTGCCCCATAATTCCCTGCTGTCTGCTCCTGTGCGCCTACTGAGGCTGAGTCGGCAGGTGGAGTGTTCGCAAGTGTGCATGTGTGTCTGTGTTTCTGTCCCTGAAATGCCCCCAATATATGTACCATTCTGGTTTCTGATTGGTCAGAAGGTGTTGATTAACTTTCTATAACAGCAGCTCTGACAGCATCGCAGTTACAAATCACAGCTTTATATTAATACACCCGTTCTAATACGTGATGGTTTCTACGGTAACAGCTCATTCAGACACTCCAGACAAACAGATAATAAATGTGTGTGATTGTTGATATTAAAATGTTATGTTTCTTTCACATTTAGAGATGAGTTAGGTTTTGGGGTTTTTTGTTTTATTAACTTTGAAAACGGGGGAAAATGAGAGGCTGGTGATGAAATGATGGTTGAACTTCTGTAACGTGACAGATATAATGTAAGTAATTGCTTATTTCATCGACATTCCACAACATTAAACGTAACTACAATGTATATGGGTTGAAAAGTATGATACATTATTTAATAAATAAAACAAATGTTAGTGTTAGTGCAAACTGCTGTGTTATAAGAGGCATAAAACACTTTGGGTGTGCTGTTACTGGAAAATAATCAGTAACGCTTTATCACACCACCTTCTTTGTTCATTTTCCTATAACAGCACATGCACGGGTCTTTTATTCCTTACGTAATATAACTTAGAGACATTATTGAATAAATGACTGTGCTGCTGTGTGTTTCTGGCTCTACATGTTTCCCTTCTCATGTCTCAATGCTAAAGGCACATGAATCCGGAAGTGAGAGAGAGAGAGAGACAGAGTGTGTGAGAGAGAGAGAGAGAGAGAGACAGAGTGTGAGAGAGAGAGAGAGAGAGAGAGAGAGAGAGAGAGAGAGAGAGAGAGAGAGAGAACAGCTTCAGCACAGCCCAGCCTGTCATCCTGTCGCCATACGTAAATGTCTTAATGCATTTATTCATCGGTTTTTACGCACATCCCAATCAACAGCGACTGCAGTCACGAGTGCACGGCCGTATGGCAGAACAGCAAACACACGAGACTCTCAGCACAGGAAGGACACTAAATCCACGAATTAACAAACAAGAAGCTCTTTGAGTGAGGCATAAACACCAGGGAATGTATCGGTTAAGCTAATCCGAGTCCGAGTTCTTTTTTCGATGAGTTTGTCCCATGGAGTGCCTGCTGATCACGACACTTTCGAGAAGGATTTGAAACTCTCTACTACACAATTGCTGGTCCTTAATCTCATGTCCAAGTCTCATTAATGTATAATTAATAGCTACATAGCTTTCATTAGTCCTTTGCGGAAGAACCACATATAGGTGTGATGGTCAGGTAACAGTGATAGTGAACTAGGGTGAAGGGGTGGGGTTCGGTATCACCTCATTGCCTAAGAAATGCGCGTCCATGAATATCGGGGGCGGAGCCTCTGAAGGAGCGCTGAAGGAAGGTGTGTATTTGTTGTTGTATTTGTATATGTTTGAACATATCATAAATCTTCCAGCACTCCCTGTAATCAAAATGAATTGAATCTTGACGTAGATTAGTCATCCTAACGCTATCTACAATGTTATTTCTAGCAATCAGTACTGGCAATTTGACTGCACATTATTATTCAAAACATGTTTCATTATTCAATCCTTCATGGAACTGAATTATGGTGCTTGTGTGTGTGATTTACCTGGTCCTCCATCAGCAGGATCAGTCGAGTCACCACAATGTTCACTGCGTTCCCCAGGCTAGAATCCTGGAACAGTTTGGCAACCTGACCTCCAGGGAAACAAGAAAAGACCAGTCTTTAAAAAGAGCCATCTGTCTGTCTCGCGTTCTCGCTTGCTGTCTCTCCTTTTCTCTCCATCTCTCTCTCTTTACACCTCTGTAATATGTAAAGGTCGCTGCCTGCCCTCGCTGTAAAATCTGCCACTTGAAGCTTTTTACAGTCTGTTATAAAAACTGCATCATTATAGTTCACAATGTAGCAGACCTCGACTTTAACAAGACATTTCAAATGTTTCTGCTCTGACACGCATTCAAATCAGCTCATCACCTGGCCAATCATAAAACGGTGTAGTGGATACAATTAAGGTCTGAATAAGATAAACAGCGTCCTTTCAAAAAAAGAGATTTTATTAGCTGCTAAATTCAAATATCGCTGCTATGGATGCTGCCACGGGGATACCCAAAAGGAGCTCAAAAATCGTTCTCGCTCTTGCTTCAGTGTTTAACCTGACCTGGATATTGCCGATTTGCAGCTGCTGCCGCAATCATAAAGATTGTCATCCCAGGACTCTTATTCACAATCTGTTCAAACTGAACCTGTGAACACACTCAGCAGTTTCTCTTTACACCTCTTTACTGTAATTTATACTTGCACTATCCACTGCAACCCAGAAGAAGATGGCTTCCATTTGGAGTCTGGTTCCTCTCAAGGTTTCTTCCGTATGTCGCCTTAGGAAGTTTATTCTCACCGCTGTCGCCTCTGCGGCTTATTTGACTTAGACCTAAGTCGGTAAAGGAGTCTATAAAATCACCGAATCTAGTTAGTTTTCATGAACCAGGAGATTTTAAACTTACAACATTCATGACAGCCAGAATGTACTGCTCGATGTCACGCCGCCCGTGGTACGACACCATCATCTTATCAGCCACCACCAGTGTCTCTACGTAGCGCTCGCGGCTAACCGAGCGCTTCAGTGGCAGCTGGCCACGGCCCATCTGGTTGGGCGGTTTAATCGTTCTCTGCCACCAATCGATGCTTTTGCTTGGTTTCTCATCTGAAACGAAGAAACATTCTTTACTCTGTAAGGCTGACAGCAACAATAGCTACGCTGAGTTTCTTAAACAGCATCATGTCAATAAACGGACTTAACGTTCTTATCATTTTTCAACATTTCCAGGAACTGATATCTTACCGATGACTCCACAGGACTGGTCCATGTAGAGATGCCGTAGAGACGATCTCTTGTACACCACATGGGGGCGCTCTTCTTTCCCATCCACATGCGTTTGGTTTTCAGCAGAAACCAAAGGTTCAATGAGGTATTCCTCTCCACCAGCCACGATCACCCCCTGCTGCAAGAGACAACATTAACCCTGCGAATGAACCCCATATAAATGAGACACGTCTTGAAGATGGACCTCTTATAAGCGTCACGTCCCCTCTGTTACGTCACGCCTGTGTTGCCTGTAAAAAATGCTCCAATACCAACATTTGATACCAGTTGATACTGTGTGATGCGACCGTAGTGTACGTTGTCGCGCTAATGAACAGATGAATTGACAGCAATCGGGATGTATTTCATGGTTCAATTAAGCAAGTAGCAAAGCACACTGTGAAACTATCACACAGGAACTTCCTAGAAGCACAAATTACCTGCTAAAACATCTCAAAAATAAATCTGAGCAAGAGGAATTTCAATTAACTTGAAATTCAATTCAACGTAACTAACATATCTAGTTAATACACTTTGTGTAAAATCAACACAAAGAACCTTATAAACAAGAGTCTAGTTGCCCAAGGGCATGAAGATACACATGTGTACTTTTCATAGCCATTATTTAAACCAGGAGAACATAAACAGAGCTAAATGACAGGTTACATGATGCTCCCGATTGATTAACACTGAGTAGCTTGTCTATTTTGGTTACGGTATCAGTATCAAGTACCAAAAAACATGTACTTGTACACATACACGGTCAAAATAATTGTTCGATGCATTCCTAGGGGTGGGTAATATAACAAAAATAACAATAATTGCACTCTCATTATATGTCATATTGCAAAATCCTGAAATATAGTAAGACATTTTACAGAACACCATTTGTATTATTGAAGATGTTTAACGATGTTTTAGCATCTAAAAAATAAATACAAATAGACAAATGAAAGAAAAAAAGGACATTTACAATTTTAAAGATATAAAACAGTACAAAATCTTAACGAGCAATTCTAATGAATTTGTAACGAGAATGTATAAAGCTGTAAAATGGTAACATTTTACAATTTTAGAGATTTAAAACAGCACAAATCTTTAAATTAACTGCTTCCTGTCAGTGTATGTGAAAATAAAATGAATAAAAACGTTCACAAACTGCACAAAACTAACAACTCAGTGGTCAGTTTTGGGGGGAAAAATGTAAAAAGGGAACCTTTTTAGCAACAGTACACAATTTTAACAACATCTACTTGTCAAAAAGAACAACTTCACAATAGTCTGTAACTTTAAAAAAGGGTCACTATACCCACGATATCTCAAAAAAAGTGTATTGTGACATAATTAACCACAATATCAGTATTTTATCAACCATATTCAAGCTAAGGCCGCTTCCACCAATCCTGTGGCTTCCCAAGACACTGTGTCAGTAGTAGCTGGTGTCTCTCCATCAGTCCCTCATTAAGAGCTGAAAGTGGATCTAAGTGCATGTAAATAAGCAGGTATTAGTCTTGGCTCTGTACGCTCTTGTTTACGCAGGTGCGTTGCTGGCGCGGGCCGGTAATGAGCATGCCACAGCACGCTGCTCGAAACCAAATCCATCATTAGGATCCAAAACACCTGTTTGTGGAATGGGGTAATAAATCAGCTGGCACTGGGAACCAAGCCGCAGAAACAGCTGTATGTATCACATCCCCCCCCAGAAAAGTGCTCTCTCTATCTCTCCTTTACAAGAGAAGGAGGAAGATGGAAAAGATCATCATATCATCCTGCAGTGATGGCTGCAGACTCGAGCCTAGGAGGGTCGGTAACTAATACCACATGTCCTTAATACCACATAAAAAACTGAGAAGAATAAGCGCCCTTGTGTTGTCAGGCTGATGAAGCTGTGCTGCTGACAATCTGAACTGACATCTTGAGTGATTCCAACATGAAAAGTGCTGGTCATGTCTCATGTTGTTGTATGTCTGCTTAGTCGTTAGCGCTAGGCTAGCATTTTTCTCATAAAGAGAGAAAAAGCTGCACCGCAGAATTCAACTTGATGTAAGCAAACGTCTGCAAGGTGCATCTTTTCATTCATAAATAGAAATGTCCGAGTGTCTTTGAGTCCACTTGGAAAGTCTTTAAACAGGAAGAAGGAAGTCAGTGGGATTGATATATGCACACGCATACAGGGAGCCTATATAGCAAACTAGCTAGCAACCTGACAGGATTTCTGAGAGGATTTGTCTGTCACTGCTAACAGCAGTAAGCTATTTAGCTAACTAGACAAGTCATTTTCTGAAATCAATTTTCATTACTAAATGTAGCCAGCCAGTTAAAATCAGCTAAAGAGACAGGCTGGAGGATATTTCAGTCATTTTAACAAATGTTTAGTCTAAACTCCTAATGCTAGACAGCTATGCTAAGCAGGGATTTTTCAGAAAAATCAAGGATATGCTAACGCTGGCTAACACGAGTTACACAGAGAGGATTTCTAAGGGATTTAAAAGTCATTCAGAAATGTTTGCTAATTCTATACAGCTATCTAATATGCTATATAGAATTTATGACTGAATATTCACAGTTGTTTACAATCTTCCTTGCTAATGCGGGACAGCTAGCTGACATGAGCTACACAGGGAGAAAATCTTATCCACGAATGTGTCTAGTCATGCCTGTTAATGATGGACAATTTCATGTCATGTTCACAAATGTTAATCAATTTAAATGCTAAAGCTAGGTGGCTAGCTAACATGATCGATACAGAGAGTTTCTGAGGAACTTTTAATCATATTCACAAATCGATCTTTACTGCTAATGCTAATCTTTATTGCTAATGCTAGACATGATTAATCTTTAAGAGGATTTTAAGTAGGCTTAAAATCAAATTTTCTAACGTCATCTCTTAATTATCTAAATTGCGAAGGTTTATCTGTAGTCAGTGTCATATAAGGAGGCACCACTAGATGGAGCCTATAGGTTTTATATCGCCCCCTTTTGGTCTCAAAAAGCTATTATTCCAGTCTCCATAAAACCGAAGGCCGACTGAACGAATCGTAAAGCACACATATTAAGCGTCAAATTTAAATAATTTTAATATAATGATGCCTCAAAAACATATTGATAAAATAAAGGGCAGATCAATAAAAATCCTTAATTTTAAGTCATCTTTACAAATAGTCAATATTCATTGCTAACTTCCCAGCTAGTTAATATCAGAATATCAAATGAGAGACTTGTTAAAATATATTGATTTTTATGCTTATGTTAGCTAACAAGACTTAACTAGAAAGATTTTTCATAGCATTTAAAATCTTTGCTGCTAATGCCTGACAGCTAGCTAGCATGAGCTATATGACACGACTGCATTTGTGAGGTATTTTGTTACGTGAAATGTACAAATTTTACAATTCTAATGCTATAACAAATGTCAGACAGCGATCCAACGTGAGCTAGTCAAACAGAAGTCTTTCATATACTAAAAGAAAAAGTCTTTTTCACGGCTAAATCTAGCCAATTAGTTAATATTTTCACCGCTAATGCTAGTAAGCTAGCTAACATGAGCTAATCGGTCTGAATTTCTGAGGGAGTTTTAGGTCATAGTCATATTTAATTGTCCACAACCTAGCTAGCTGGCTAACGTAATCGTATTTGGCAGGATGTCGAAGAAAACCCGCGATCCGCTCTCTGCATGCAGAGTCTCAATAAAACAAATGAGCTGTGCTAGAGCTGGGAAAACGCCGAAGTGGAAAGTTGTGAAGTGCCGAGTGCCCCTGGGACCGGATTTGGAAACATTAAGTTATGCTTTAGTTTTTAAACACACTCGGCACACCTGGTTCAAAGCTAAGTACCAATTATTAGGTACTTCAGGAGCCGTGTGGTTTGTTACGGTAGATCCCAAACTGTAGTAGTGTGCGGGGTTTGAGTCATACCAGGTGGGGAGGTCGCAAATCATGATCGCTTAGCAAGGAGTCAGGTGTGTCCTCGAAACTGTATACTCAACGGAAGGGTAATTTTAGGTTCCCCTAGGGCTATAAGAAGACAGGAAACTGAACTCCAGGTTTTAGACATATCCTATTTAAGGAGCAAAAATGACAAGAGATCAAATGTTTCAGTTGAAACCAGTCAAATTGGCTTTTGTGTATTTTTTCATGGCTTGGCTTTTTTTTTACTTTTTAAAAATTTGAACCAAAAAAAAAAAAACCCTAACAACACCTAGCATAAAGGCCAGTCAGAGAAGAGACGGCCTAATCCTGGAGCAACAAGCGGTGGCCTTATTGTTTCATTCTAGTCAGGGTTGTGGTGTATTTGGAGGATATCCTGGAACACCGGGGGCAAGGAAATTGGTAGGAATTGGCAGCTGACCAAATTGGGGAGAAAATGGTCTAAAAGTTGAACGTAAGTCAGTTTAAGACAAGCAACTGAATGGTGCAGGACTTATTATTGATAAGTCACAGTGGATTAGCTTGTGTTATTATAATGATATGTGATAGCACAAGTGCTTGATGACTGAATATTTTTACAAACATACTGCAAGATTGCAGGGATTCCAAGATCTTACCAGGCCATTGCAGTTACTGAGGGCCACAGTGCTAGACTGGGGTTGGTACTGCAGATGCCCCACATACTGGCAGCCGGATGAGTAGGGGTGACTCCACGCCAGTCTGCCCTTCCTCCAGTACTCGACGCGGAACTTGCGGGACAGCAGGCCGCTCTGCAGCGTGAGGTTCAGGAAGAGGCTTGTGCTTGGTGTGGACAGCTGGTAATAAAGCTGCGGCTCAGGAATCTCCTGTTTTGTCTCGGTGCTCCGCCGATGGCGTCTGTGCCTGTCTGAGGCCTGGCCATCGTGCAGCGACTCGCCCCGAGGGCCAACGCGGATCGGGACGGCGATCTCATAGTGAGCCATTTTGGAGAGGAATGCAGCTGGAGTTGAACAATAGCAAATAGGAGATCAGTGGAATAACAGCAGGTGTAAATCCATATGTATAGTTAACCTATTTCTAGATGTTCTCTAATAACAAGCTCAACTTGTGCTGTTCTAGTTCTAGGCACATAATTGTTCTACTTTCCAGAAAACAAATCTTAAAATAAGTGAAAAAATATGAGCCGACAGAACATCGATACATAGGATTTACGATCTTGTTTTGTTTTGTCATAAGCTCATAACATATCCAATATATTTTCACATTCTGAGATCATTTAACCCATGTCAGAAAACTTATTTATAGCTCTGACAGCACTGACACCGGAGACCGCCTTCATAAATGTTAAATAAACAGCTTTTTTACAGAAAACTTCACCACATCAATGATTACATGCATATGTTAAAACCATTTATTTGGAGTGTCCATCATACAAGTCCCTGTGTAAGATGAAATTAATAAAGCTCTTTCTGTACAGTCAGACTCGAGCGCCTAGAAGGTATGACGAAATCTAAACAGAAATAAAACCTGGGCATCTGAGTGGTGTTTCTGGCATTTGGCACTCTACTTAGCAATTACCAATACAAACTTAACCACATGCGTCAGAGTCCACAGCTAACTGTCCAAAGGTCTGCGAGTTAACTGTTTCCACAGAAACCATGAAATCGTATACTTCCTGCTCTCCAAGGAGTTACTCTATAAATAGTGCATGCTTAGCACCAATGGGTGAAGTCACCTCTGAAACCCCCAGCTGTCCAACTCGTTGCTTTCCTTACTGGGTTTAGATGCTAACATGCTATCCACTGGCTCTGGAGTGAAATAAAGACTTTGGCTGGTGAGCACTCGTCAGAGCCAATTTAAAATAAGCCCTGAACAGGACAACCAGAAAATCCCTCTTTCGGGAAGCAGAACAAAATAGACAAAGGCAGAGTGAGCTCTCCAAGGCCTGACTTGTTAAAGCTTTGTCAAATCTCTTGACTTGAAGAGAAAATGAGCGTAGCGTTTGTAGTCTCAGCTCTGGAGCGTTCCAAGATGAAGCTAGCCATGCTGCAGAAGTGGAAAAAAGGTCCAAGCCTATATCAGAAACTCTCCAGAGTATCCGATTATTTTTTTATTTCATGCTGTAAATAGTGTTTCGCAGTGAGAATTTTTACAAAGAACCTTAGAAGACATTAGACGGCTAAGCCGTATTGGCGGTAGGGGCACATCTTTATAGTTTGACTTGGTGATATAGAACACTCAGGGGTTAAATTAAGGATTTGGAAAGGGTGAGATCCACAAATTTCATGGAAATATGATTAAAACAACTTTAGGTTTACCTCATTCTGTCCTAAGGGCTTAATTTACCTAACTACGATTGCATGTCCAGACTTAAATTTTCACTGGTTCTTGTTAATATCTGATAGACATATGATACAGTACCTGAAGCACATGAAGCAAAGGTATAAAAAAAAGACACCAGAGACTGATTTTTATGGTTTTGCTACTCATACTTTGATGAAAATAACCACAGACTAAGCAAGCCAATTTAATTAGCATAATTCACCTATTCAAGCACCAAGTCAAAACTACCAAAGAAAACAAAACAATGTCAGTAGTTGAATTTTCTAATTTGGTGTCGGTGCAGGGAATATCACGACATGTATCACAGTCAAATTTTGTTTTCATACATTGTGATTATAATTCACAGGACACCGAAAGTGGAAGCATTTGATTCGAAAGGAGTTTAAGAAATAGACAGCGCACGAATTTTAAACAATCTGACACCAATTTCAATAGATAGCAAGCGTCATGACTTCTTCCTCTCAGCATGCGACCCTGTCTTGTTACTGGTTTGTTTCCCTGATGTGTGCACCTGTTCTGTGTTTAGCCCTGATTTACTTTGCGTTCTGACACCGCTGTTGCTTTGTCTCATCGCCTAAACGTATTGTGCATTTTTCTGTTGTTACGCACCTGTCCTGTTTCTGTGTAAATCTCCTTTTTTGGCTTGTTTTGAAGTTGTTTTTTTTTTATTATTTCATTTATCATTCATTTTATTATGGACTTTCCCAGTTTATTGTTGCCTACCTGTTCTTTGACTTACGGCCCACAAATCTGAGCATTTGCTAAATAAAGTTCTCACTGCTGTCTTGTCTGTCACTACCATATGTTCCAGCATTAAACATTTAAAGAACTAATAAAAATATCTCTAAGGCATTTTCACATGTTTTCTAGAGGCTTGGGATAATTGCTAACATCCAGTGTACTCAAATTATTGAATAGAATATTTATTCCTCTGATTGGCTAACAGGGATGCATAATAGTACATTTTCTGACTTGGCTTAACCATTTGCCTAAAGGAATTTATAGAACATAGTAATTGACCATTAATACAGATACAGAAAGTCTTAAATACGTGCACTTCTTAAGCCTGAGAATTCAACGTCTGCTAATGTCTGAAATAGTAGCGTTTAAAGAGAACTCCAAAATGTTTTGTGCTGTAGTTGTACCCTGTGGTACCCAATATTAGTAACAGGTCTTATTAGGAACTATCCTTCAACATCTGCTTGGTCCAGATGTGCCTCTTTATTGCCTCATTCCTACTTAAACCACTTGAGCAGCCCGTTAATGAGCTTAAAACATAAACCGTAAGAAAGTGATGACATTATCTCACTTTCATGTCACAATTCGTAAAAGGATCATGACTCAGAGCTCATGTTGAAAGCATGTCTCCAGCCTATAATAATCTAACCAGAACAGACCATACTGATCCAATTAGATCTGCTTCCAGGTTTAACGTGCTTTCATTGGGTTTTCAGCACCTCCGTGGTGGGGAGACCAAGCGTGACTGACACTGAGCTCATATCTGACATAATGCTCCTATTGCTTCACTAATTTTATCTTGACGTTCCATTTTGGTCCAAAACAATATTAATTTCTTTTTTAAATACATCACCGGACCCCCTTCCCTTCTCGCCGTCATCTGTTCTTCAGTGTAATGAAAGGGAGTAGATGAGGTGGGGTAGTGAGGCTCCCCTGAGGGTTAAATACAGTGCAGTGAGCACTGTCATTCCGCGTTATACAAATTACGCCGCCACGCCATATCTACACACCATGAATTCTAACTGATTTCCTAAAGTTTGCATTAGAAATCCTTTACAAGTCCAGAAAATTATACTACCAGACGTTAGTCTGTTCGGTTGCACTAAGTCGTCTAAGTTTTGACAATTATGGAGCACAAATGGTCTTTATACAGTATAAAAAATGTGTGCTATACATAAGAAACTTGTGTTATAGCATCTCTAAACAGTGTTTCCTTCAACAGTTGAAATTACTAAGACAAAACTTTACACTCTGTAATGTTAACAAGAAACCGCAAACTCCTCTATCCTGAAGACTTTCCGGTGTCAGAAAACTTTATCTCTTTATCTCTGAGTTTTCCAACATGCTGACACTGGAGACTCCTTCCAAAAATGCTAAAAAGTAAACAACGCATCAGCAGTTACCCATTTTTGATCCATTTCTGTGGAGCGTCTGCTACACAGATCCTTAAAGGTCCACTGTGTAGGATTTTGAGTGTATCTATTGGCAGAGATGGAGTATATATATTCGATAATAGATTTGTGGAATCATCATTAGTGTAACTACGAATCGTTGTGTTTTCGTAAGCTTCGTATGAGCCCTTTATATCTACACAGGGAGCGGGTCCGCCTCTACGGAGCCGCCATGTTGCAGAGCTACAGTAGCCCAGAACGCACAAACCTCTAGAGTGCACCTTCTGCGTGTCACATTTTTACACGTGGCAGCATGAATCCAGGAGGAAGCACCAGAAGGACGACAAAGAAAAAGAAAGGAAGACAAGGAAGAAGAAAGAAGAAGAATCAGTGTTTGCTGGTGATGGATAACAAGTTTGAAAAGGCAAAATTTCGAAAAATGAAGGATCATATTTATTATTTAGCACGGAAAAGGCAAGTGAGTGTGAATCTAAGTACTTGGAAGTACGCTACGGGCACCTGACGGCCACCGTACGCGTTAATACGCGCTTGGAAAGGGAGGGGTAAGAGAGGGGCATTCAGGGGTTGAATCCTACATAATGGACCTTTAATACAATGTAGTAGAAGTAACACAAATATTAACCTGTATTTTCCAGCTGGTGCTACTGACATAGCTGCTGTTCTAGAATATGAATCAACACCTCCTGATCAATCAGAATCAGGAATTTAAGAGCACCGTGTTATAAGATTTTACACAAATAAGAGCCTGGTCAAAAAAATCCCTATCATCTAGAGCATAATATTCATCTCATAGTCAGAATGAAATCATTTTAATTGTACACGAGCTCTCAATTCTGTATGCATTTTAATACATTTAGACACATAGTTTACACGGAGCAATTTCCTGAAGCAAAATGAGGTCAAGGGCCACCAGAGAGCAGGAACCCTTCAGTTCCACATGATCTTGTGAATTCTACCAATCGAATAAACCAGTCAACTACATAAAAAAAAATATTATTATCCATTACCATACAACTTCCCCTCGTTAAAAAGACGTTAACACGCACTTAGCTTCCGGACCACCACCACCACCACCACCACACACCCGTAACACTCTCTTAACTAAACATTCAACTACAATGAGCGGAAAGGCCTCTCCCTGTGCTTATAGGAAAGCCTATTTATTTATAAGAGGCTTTTGATCTTTCCTCTAATCTCCGTGATGAGGCCCAGGGGAGATGCAGGATACCCCCATTATTCTCCCGTAAAGTCAACAGACAGAGAGGCCCATAAAACACTAAAAGCACTCACCTTTGATTCAAACACACTCACTTTAGTTTACGTTACAGGGCCTGAAAGGAAAGAAGCCCTTAATTAAACGGGGAAGTGGAAAATAAACGGAAATTTGATTAGAGGCTCTTTTTGCTGACGAAGGAGAATTAGGCAAGGATCCCGGCCTCTCAGTGTGAAAGGAACACATGGGCAGTCTGATAAACTGGCTTATTATAACAAAAAAATAATAATAATAATTCAAAGAAGGTGGTGGGTTCCAGCGACAGCTAATTGGTTTAGCTAGTAAAGCTGTGGAAAAGCCTTATGTAAAAAAAACAATATCACATAAGCTAGTAGTGAAGGCATGGAAGGCATTAAAAGTCCAAAAGAATGTTCAAAGATTTCATACAACAACGTCAAGAACGTCTTTTACAGCTTCTTAATTGCTAATTGGAAAGACGTCTCTTATGTCATTTTTAAAAATATATTCCTCTGTTCATAGCTTTAAATTAGCTGTAATATTTATTTAGTGGCTGATGGTTAGTTAGTCAGTGACGCCAGAGAAAACGTTTACGTCACATACTGGAAGTTACTTTACGACGATGAATAAAATAATATTATAATCACATCCTATAATAACAGTTATATCGCATTCAATTAAATATGAAATTGTTTACAACTGTTGCCAGGTCCACTAGCATGTTAGCTAGCGGGTAAACCAGTAGCCAAGGAAGTTAGCAACCTAGCTCACTATGATATAGTGTAAACTAGTAGGCAGGGTCACTAGCAGCTTAGCTAACGTCAGATTAACTACAATTTGGTGTTAAATAGTAAGCAAGGAAATTAGCAAACTAGCTAACATCAGGCAGGTTATTATATGTTGTAAAGCAGTAATCAGGGCTATTAGCAATTTAGCTAGCATTAGGGTAACTATTATACAGGGTCACTAGCAAGTTAGGTAAATGTGAAATAGTGTAACACAATAGCCACTAGGTAACATTCAGCAAACCATGTTACAGAGTAAACTTTAGTGTAACATTAAGCTAAATACTATAGTTTATGAATCAGTACCCAAGGTTGTTAGCAAGTTAGCTAACATTAGACTAACTAGGATATAGTGTATATATTGCTAGCTAGGGTCACGAGTGAGAAAAATCGGAATCTGATAAAGCGAGTCCGAGCTACAGGGTGGGAGTTGGACAAAATGACTAAATTGGGTGCTAATAATTTCGATTTTTAACTGGCTAAAAATATTTTCTGCATATTTATAACACTGCTGAAAATAATTTTTGCGTTTCTCTTCACAGTAAGTACACTTGTCTGGAAAAAGAAAGGAGCTGATCCTAAATCACTACTCTTACTCAGGAACACTTGATGAATATGACTCACTGTTCCTGGAGAAAGCAAGGAAGGCAGCAGCCATCTGTCTGTCTGTCTGTCTGCCTGCCTGCCTGCCCTCCCTCCTTCCCGCTCACTCTCTCGTGCTCTCTCTCTCTCGCTCTCTCTCTCGCTCTCTCTCAGATGTCCAACAGCTGTATCCAGTCACGGCTGATCCCAGGCTCGTGGAAGAGCGTACGCATATCTGCGTGTCAGGTTTAGAAAGTCTTTCTTTCTTGAACGGAGGCCACCATAACCACAGGACTCCTGTCCACAGCTCCAAACGAGCCTATTCATAACTCCGTGTGCAATCCTGTCTCTGTTTTTGTCCGTCTCGTGGGGAACCATCTCACGCTTAAGTTATAAAACCATGAAATGCCTGTCTGAGCCTTAGGTTACACACACATACTCAGTGCAGCTCTTTATTAACCGCTACATGACACAATGCTGCTAGCATGATGGCTAACCTCATTAGCTATTTAAAGGACAAAGAGCATGGAAGTAAAAACAGAACTCGAATGCCAACTGTGCTCTGTGTCCCCTTACTTGTTTAAATTAGCACAAACCAAATTTTACTTGAAAATGTTTCCCATGATGCAACTTAATGTGTTATTACATGTACAGGATCCAGATGTTATTTCAGAAAATATTATATACTACGCACCATCGGTTTACACAAGTAATTTTTGACCCGTTCCAGCTACAAAGTAGTCTAAAACATGGACACGTCAACGAAACTGCGTGTTTTGTTAGCACCAAGCTAGCTAGCTAGCATTAGTGGATATGAGTTTATGACATATTTACTTTCTATTGACTATATAGTCAATGTTAGATTTAACCAAATACTATGTCTGTGTTGATTGATACTAAAAAGTAAATATTACTATAAACACATTTAAAGTAATGAATTGATACTTTATGTAAACACAACATCATATATTGAATTTCAAGTAGGAATTCCAAATTGAGGGGGTGTTTTCCATGGTTTTTCCCTAGTCAGATGTTGGACATTCCGAGCTACGAGCTTTAGTCACACCCCCACATCCCCCAACTGCATTGTATAGCTAGATTACATTCTGGACTTTCAATCCAACTTTTGTTGCTGTATATGTTGGATTTCTCATTAATATGACAATAAATGTTGGTGAAAATAAATACAAAGGCGAGAGTCCTTTTTTTTTGTTTTTGCTGAAGATTTTTCTCCTGTTAAACACCATTGTAACTACACTAGCAATAATAATGCCCCCTGTGATGAAAATATAGCATCAACCAACAAATTAGAGGCAGAATCATTACACACATCACATTTCAATATAAACATACTGAATTTGTTTCAGGGTAGACTTTTTTTTTTTAGGCCATTTCATAGTCAGTGATTTTGCACAGTCAGTGATTTCACATCGCAGGCATCCGGTCTGAATCAATATCACTAGAAGACTTTGCAAAGTAATTCAGTTTTTGCAACATCAGCTGATAACAAGTGCTTGGCCGACTTTTGATGGGGCGATGTGTCATATTGCAGTTTAATACATAGTATTTCCTGAAGCAGCAACGTGGTGACAGTTGGTCAGAAAGCTCGATAAGATTGTACGACTCTTTTACAGTTTGGTTTGTGAGTTAGCAATCAGCCACAAAGATACACAAGGTGGAGATTTTCATTTCATGACCGATCCTTTAGTCCCGCTGTCCCAGATATTAAAATAGATTAATGTGTATGCTGACTTCTCGAACAAAAAAAAGTGAAAATTTTAATAATAATGATAATACTGTATTACTATGTACTATTTTGTACACCATTTATGCCATTTTATTTGTTTGTAAATAAATGAGATAGTGTTGTTTCCAACAAACGCATTACCTTGACCCTCCTGAGCAGAGGCGCTTGTTCCCACTCCAGCGGTTACCATGGCAATGACCCCAACACAGGCCAAACTCCTCCACACCGTTTCCATGGTTACTACAGCTAGTTTCAGTGCGGTACCCGTCCCTCCGTGCCAACATGTCTTCTGCCTGGTTCGCCCCACCGCTCACCAGAGTGACGCACTGAATTCTGGGGCCATGACAGCAGCAGCTCCGGGCACGAATGTGTGAGTGCGGGTATGTGTGTGTGTGTGCGTGTCTGTTTGAGGAGGCAAGTTGAATGTGTTCGACTTCCAGGCAGCTCAGCAAGACACGTGACTTGTCTGTATGTCCACTTCCCACAGCCAGGGAGAGAAATCAGTAGTGCTGAGGACACTGAAGAAAAGACAAACAAGGCCACAATCAGCACCAATACACTGCATAGCACTACAGGTAGATATACCAGCATGAGCATGGCTAAACCGTTAAACAGCATGGGTAAAGTCATTTGGTTATAGTTTTGGCCTATTGAAAAGCACCACCAATTTTGGGCCACTGAGCAAAGCCCTAAACGCTCTCGCTAACAACATACAGTATATACTTTTTAAATTGACTTGCTGGTAAAAAAAAAAAAAAAATCCTCTATATCCTAAGGGAAAGATTTGCAAGATTTTTTCTTTAGTATGGAGAAACTCCAGGAAGCGTTCTTGTCTATCGTCTCCTGCCAAAACCAAACCAAAACCAAATATTGGCCTCATCCAGTGCAAATCAATCATAATTACCACAAACATCCTTAACAGATATATGTCCGGAAATCTTATCCCGTCCGAATAGTACTTAAAGTAAAGAGTTTCACTGAACAGTTACTCAATCCTGACCAGGATAAAGAGGTTACTGAAGATAGGAGCTAGAGGAATACAATCCACAACTGCCCTGGTGTATGAATAGCTAAATTCTTCATAGCTGGCCTTTGACTAGGGATTTAGAAACAGTGTCAATGAAAGCATTCTAGATACTTCCTAACAATCACACCAAAGTCTCAACAAGGTAAACCACACCACCTAAAGGGGCTATTAATGAAAATTGGCCAATTTGAGAAACTCCACAAGGGGCCTTACAATTCCCAACACACAGTCTAAAGGTTCTTTGGAGAACCAGAAAAAGGGACTTTATGAAGGGAGACAGGGAGGAGGCCTTCAGCTTGTTACCACACATCTCACAACCACCCACTCCTCCACGACTCTCAATGGCTACTCTACACCGTCTCCACCATTTGGACAGTCGTCTCAAGAATACTGTAGTCCATTTATCATCAGCATCAGTGTCAATGCGGCTAGGAGTACCATCATACATCCATAGAGACCTGAAGGCTTGTACTGGCCTTAATGACAATATTTAAAGTTATGAAAACTTTGGAAAGGCCGATTTTCCCCTGACCTATAGTTAATTAGAACCTGTGTGGTTTGTACCTCAACCCCATTTTGTTGCGGATAATGCAAGAAGGCCTGCTGTCACCTGAATATAACTGGCTGCCATGTGGGAATAATGCTTTATCCACTGATTTCAACACTATCCAGTCACAACTGTTAGGTAAAACTAGGTGAAATGCAGGTGTGTGCCCGTAGGATTTCAGGGATCAAAGGCTACCTGTGTAGCTCTCTGTAATTTGTGAGAATTCAAAACTGTCAGTCTGAACGGGTAGTGATTACAGGTGCTCCCCAGCTGAACATACTTTCTCTCTTCCTGTTTAGCCTCCACACATCAGAACTTGAAAGCTATGTCACCTGTAGAAGTTCTCAGGTGATTCTCCTGTCCTCGGTTTAAGACGACGCGTAGGATTTGTGAACAAGTGACCTGGTGGCTTAGAGGTTAAGCTCTTCTGCCAATGATTGGAAGGTTGTGAGTTCAAAGCTCAGCATTGTCAAGCTACCACAAGACCCGTTCTTTAAAGCTCGAGGCAAAATGACGGCGTAAAAAGGGACAGCTTTGTGAAGTTATGTAAAAAGAACCGTCTGCGTATTATGGTAGCCATGACCAGCAAACTGGTGGTGAGCTTCAGAATAAGAGGACCCCCTCCAACATTTATCTGCATTCACATCAACATACCAAACATGGTGGCGCTGTGCTTAACGCTTTGGTCTCCTAATGGGATGACTGTAAGTTCAAAACCCTAAACTACGACCACTGTTGGATCCTGGAGCAAGGCTTTTAACCCTCACCTGTTCAGTTTTATCAAGTCACATTTGTAAGTTGCTTTGGATAAAATTGTCTACCAAATGAGTTGCTACAAATGCACACCTGAAAAATACAATCAGTATTGAGGCCATCTACAGAAACAAGCAGAACCTTCAATTCATTTTAGGAGGCTCAGGTCTTTTAAAATATGTTGTACATTGCTCCATGAATTCCACTTGCTTGTGGTGTAATAAGAAGTGGAGAGGCCAACATATTACACTTATTGGATCAAGAGGGTGTAAACTTGGTCTGATCTTATGCTGGGATCAGACTACATGATACTTTTGTCTTTCACAATGGTCACCATGTCATATTAGGCCATCATAGTGCCATAAATTCTTGCTGGGTCTTGGTGGTGAGACTGGTAACACTACAAGTTTGACCCTGACCAATCATCGTTCACGTCCTTAAGTGCCGTTGGGAGGAAGGTCAAGAGATTTGCAATCATGGCTACAGAAGGAATATCAAGGAACAAGTTGGAGGAGTTGTCAAACTAGGCAAGAAAATACAAAAAATTCTGATATGATAGACTTTTTGTCTGGGCACCATGGGACGTCCCAGATGCCACACTGCTTGTCTTCAATTACGTCACACTATAAGTTCCGTTCCTCGTTCCCAACAGTTATATTTGGGCCTGATGCTGGACATTTGTAGGCCATGTCGTGTAGCATTAAACTCACTAGAAGTGATGCTAGAAAGAAGACCTGTGTCCAAACTGATGGCCATCATGGACAATGTCTCCCACTCTGTCACATCATTTCAGGCTCCATCTCCTCTCCACCAACAGAGGTTCCTGTCCTATGAATACTGAACACTTACACGCCTCTTCCTTTTTGGACAGTATAATAAGGCAATGTGTTTTAAAAAGATTCCTGCACATGGAGCCTCAAACGTCTCTCGACTGGAACACATTACACAATGCTATCAGATAGTTTGCCTCGTCTTTGGTAATCCGGACTTGGACAATCGCCATATCATATTAGAGATTTACGCTGCAGTCACATGTGATATAACAAAACAGAGCAATTTCCCCTACAGGATCAATAAAGTATCTACTTTGTCTATCTGTATCTATATATCATTTTTACCTTTCCCTCTGTACCAGCTGCCAAAAGCCTACTACTATTCTCCACCTCTCTCTCAGTCTTTTTTTCACTTTCAATTTTTCTCCTTCTTGGACATTTTTTTCCCTGTCTCGCTTCTCCTCTACTCCATCCTTTCTCAGAGTTTGAAGGAGGGCAGAATGAGAGCATGGATGGAGAGAAGGAAAGAGAAAAAGAGAGGAGAGATAAAGAAAGACATGGAGACAGAGAAAGAAAGACAGAGAAAGAATATGGAAACCCAGATGGCTGGCAGAGAACCAAGTGCAACCAAAGGTAATCAGGAGCAGATGGGAAACAATTTGGAAATAGGATTGAAGGAGCAAGTTGCCCTGTGATGTGAAAATAAAGAAGGGAGAAAACTAGAAGGAGAGAGATGGAGCAAAGCTCAAGGGAACAAATACAGGGAAAGAAAGGAAGAGAAAGAGTATTTATGCACTCTTTCATCAAGCTGGGAGAACCATTCCTGATGAGCAACATATAGTCCAAACAATGTGATGTGTGTGTGTGTGTGTGTGTGTGTGTGTGTGTGTGTGTGTATTCCCATGCCTTTGCACCTCCAAGCCCAGAATAAATAAACCTTTTTTCTCTGTGATTTGTCTCTGCTTTGGGAAAAAGCGTTGTTTTGGAAAGTTATTTGAAACTCCTGCACGGTGCTGTGCTCAGCTGCCTTACCGTGTTAACATGTCTCGCTTTAAAATACTGCCTTCAGTGTTCCAACTTACCGAACCCGGCTTACAAAGATCCCTTTCTCACCTCACATGAAGGAAAAAACCCATCTCCCTTTATCTTCAAAGCACAATATAACACTGAGTGTTCGGGCTTTAACTGAGGATGTGTGTGTGTGTGTGTGTAGGGGCCGGTGTAGGGGGCGAGTTTGCGGTGGAAAAGAGGTGGATGCAGGTTTAAGGTTGCCCTCATTTCCTTTGAGTGCAAGTCAAATGGCCCCAGTTCAGCAGGGAGTCTTAAAACACTAAGACGTCTTTGTCCCCCCCTCCACCCCCGATGCTATACCAACTACAAATGCTGAAGGACTGCAGTGGGCCCCTCTCTGCTCTCTCTTCTCTTTCTCCTCTTCTTTCCTCTATCCAAACTCCAAGGGCTTTTCCTGAGACTTGCCATTTGGCACAAGTCCCTTTGGTTTCATTTCTTCTTGTTAGAGACTTGTTTTATTGTGCGCGTGTAAGACTCACTGTAAGATATCCAGTGGTTCTTATTAAGGCATTTATTTTCTCATCTCGTTTCCTGCAAACAAAGGCCCCTCTAATCAGACCCTTCCCCTACCCTAGAGATGTAAGAGAGGTTTAATAGCACTCATTTGCTCATACATCCACTCAGTTATTTAAAAAAAAAAACCCCACATCATAACAGAAATCAAAGGCTGAAATATTAACCATCGCTTAGATCAGCTGCTAATTGTAGCTAAATAGATAAGAACCATTGTAGCTAGTTCTAAGAACTCCAGTTAGTAAACGACAACTGCTAACAATAGTGTTTAGCTAGCAAAAAATGTTTTTGATTTGAAACAGCACTGGTTCAAATGCTTTTCATTTGAACCACTGTGTTTCTGATCCAGACTACAAAGCTTTGAATACAGGCATCTGCTTAACGCTGTAAATGTAACAGAACTTAGTTCAACTAAAAATAGCATTTAGTATCTAATTAATGCTAACATTAAACCGACAACTGGAGTTAGAGTTTAGCGATCAGCAAAGGCTAGTTCAACTAAGGACTGTCAACAATGCACTGGTGCTAACATTAACTCATTGCTCATTAACTAGCAACTAGCTAGTTTAACTAAGAACCAATTTGCTAGCAGTTACTGTATAGCTAATGTTTAGCTACAAAACTCATCTGTAGCTACCAGTAAATTATACATTTAAAAAGGTTAAATTGAGAATTTAGCCATGAACCAGTGCTTTTTTAGGGGGTTTCTTTTTCATGTCAGTGAGACATTTTCAAATAATCCTGGAAAGGAAACATCTGACCCTACATCAGAAAAGCACTTTTCCTCATCACTGGTGGAGTACCATCAAGGGTCCTTATTTTGGACCTTTAGTACGTATCTTTCATAACGCTGCAATCCAATTGCACTTGGAATGTTTCGAGACGATTGTCAAGAAAACACGTTCCAGTGCTTCAGCTCGGAAAAACACGGATGCAAATAGGCGAGATCATATTTGTATGGCTTGTCTGGAGATTTGGTAAATATATAAAGAATTATATGTACATGTATTATTTCTGCGATGAGAAATGATGTACGAGACACAAGTGTCACCTTTTCACAGCATAAACGCTACATATATCATGTTTTATCGAATAGAAAAAGACGCAAAGGGAGATCTCTTCACTCAGGCAAGGTGGACGTTACCCGAGTTCCCAACTGGGAATTCCAAGTTAACTGACCGTTCCATTGCACTTTTCCATGTCAAAGGTTGGTTTTTTTCCCCCCCAAGTACAACGGGTTGCATCCGGATACAATACTGTGACGAATCATTAAGATAAAACTTTAAATGAGTCATCATCAGACAAAGGTTCAGTCTCAAATATCAGTAATGTGAAAAGCACATCATATCCTCGTATTTAATCTGAAGCAGGAGAAGGTCAGTGGCTACTTTGATAAAAACTGTCCAAGCCCAAAGGCATCAAATATTGGTGGACTTCACTAATCAAACCCATACGACACTGCTCATTGCACAGGAGTCTCTAAAGGATGTGAATCCCTCTCTTTCTCTCTCTCTCTCGTCTGCACACACAATTAAGCTCCGTCTCTCCAGTTTTTCATTTTCATTGTGCTGAAATCCTGTCTCCCAGTCTTATTCTACCACAACACGCTCTTGGCAACGAAATAGATCTGGACATTTCTGCGCTTTTCCAGGAATTTCTGTCCTTCATTTCCCTATTTGGACAACATATCACAGAGCGTCGTGCCAACAACGAGGAAAGAGGTATTAAATGGAGAACGGCCAGAGGCCACTGGCGTCCACGAACACACAAACCTTATCCGCAGACAACGTGCTCGGGTCTCCAGGAACGAGGAGATCTGAGCGTGGAGCAAGCCAGAAACAGATGAGGTGATAACATTAATGCCGAGAACAAAGGCTGGGCTAAATCGACCTCGGGGTCTCTCCAGTCTCCGCAAATAAACACAGCCTACACGGGAGAACGCGAAGCGTTCATGGCCACTGATGCAAGCTTGGCTAAAATGGCTCATGACGCAACATTTGATGAACTCAATCAACCATAGATAAGTCAACACACTCTGGCATCTGGGAACCGAGTTGGTGAACAGACGTAAGCTGGACAGAATTAGCTTGCTTTGCTTTGACATTCTAGGATTTTTTTTTTTCCTCCAAAATGCAACCCAGTGAGTCTGCCTGCTCAGCCATCCATGTGACTAAAGAGAGAGAGAGAGAGAATCACGGGATTTCTCTGCAAATCTTCTGATTGCCGAAGATTTATGTTAGTCATAAACGCCACCCGACTTGTCATGCAACTTTACAGCCACCAGGTTCAAAGGTTATATGAGCAGTGATCCACAGTTAACAGCCTCCTAAATGTCAAGCGGTGCTGTGCGTCAGGTCAAGTCCAGCTCAGTATGATAATAACATGATAATCACAACCACAGGTCACAAACAGGAAGCGTGCGACCAGGGCTTGTGTCATACTGATTTTTCCTTTCAACTAAAAAAAACTATTTCGATCATTACAATAATTTGTTTGCCAGATTGCGGAATTTTTCAGTTGCACAAGATTCTCAATTACGATCATAGCCAATGGTCATGGCGCATGCGCGAAAAGGTGTGACAAGCTATTACACACTTATAGGCTAAGTGCCCATATAGTGAACTACATAAGTGTAGAAGCTACTCCTTCTTTCAGATGCATATTCTCTGTATTAGGAAGCTATACGACAGCTATTAGCCGGCGTCCTGCGGAAACTCTGAACATATCAGTCTTCTCTTGGATGATTTCACTAGTTAGCATTTGGACTAATAATGCAACCAATGTCATTTGGTTACCTGGGTATTTGCAGTGAGCAATGTCAGTAAGCGTAAATCTGATCTGATCTGCCAACAATTTCCAATCTGGAGTATTTGCATTTCATCTGTATTCGATGTCCGATATCCAACTGTTGTTAACATTCCAAGGTTAATTTAGCTAACAATAAACTGCGAGCTGTAATTTATGGTAAACTCTTGGAATTTCTAACTTTCTGCTACTATCTTTAGTGGTCACACGAACTGAGGTTAAATATGTGTTCAAGGTTCAACTGTTACTCGTGGATACGATTTTTGGATAACTTGTCAATAATTAGGTGTAGCTAACGTGTTATTGAAGCTAGCTAACATTCAAACTGTAAACTGTGGCCGGTTAAGCGTAAGTACAGCTTGCTAAATATAACTCTGTAATCAAATGAAAATGTTATAGATTACAAAACATTCCTTTATTCTGATTTATGATAATTCGAGTCAACTTGAAATACTAACAGCTGCACATGCTACATATGTACAGAAATAGATGAATGAATAACAAATAAGTTTTCTTTAGGGCATCACAAGGCCATTGATAAAATCAAGCATATTTTGAGGGGCAAAATGACATCATATTGTTCTCACCTCCACTTCTGTATCATGGAAAACAAGTGAAACGGGAAAAGCAACACCAAGAGCTTTTATTCCTGTCATCACACTGGACCCTTTCATCAAACTATTTTTTGAGACAGTAAGTCACATTGTCATTTACGCAACACTCAACAAGACAAATGCATACAATACATACATACAGCTGTCTTTGAAGGTGTTTTCTACTGCCCCAGAAACAGCATTTGAAAATCTTCTAGGGTTGACAAGCTTTGTCGTTGAGATATTCTTGAAAAAACAGATAAGAGTACTTAAAAAAAAGGGACTTTTCCTTTACTTGGAAATCAAATGATGTACCTAGAATCACTTTCCTATCCACATTTTCACATGCAGGATATTAAAAGTACAAAAGGTGTACACTTGAGACCTCCCTACTCTCGCTGGCATCCACAATCTACAGGTTTATTAAACCTGATAGAAAAATCACCATCAAATAAACCTCCTCGTACACTGTTAAGGACCACAGTGACGTCACAGTGACAAGTCTAAGGTCAACTCAAAGCTTTAAATGAAACGGTGTGAAGCAGGAAAACTGAACAGTGCTTTTGTGTAGATTTAGAGCATCTCAGGCTAAGATGGAAGATGATACACTTTCAGGTCATGCATTTTGTTGCTTTTTAGCAGAATGTAATTTTGGAGTGCAGTTGCGCTTTAATTTCCGCAGCTCCCACGTCATGACTGTTTCACATTTGTCTTCTGTCTCACTCAAATAGCACTGATTTTCTTCTGACCGCTTATGCAAATGGATACAAATCAATATCAATGACAATAACAAAAACAATGATAATTTGCTACAGGAAATTTAACATTGCCACACTTTAAAACTTTAGACGTTTGCTGGAAAACGTCATGCACTTTTCCTTTTTAGAGCTCAGCACCTAAAAGCTGCTTCCTCGCGTCCTCCAGCTGCATGCAACTCAAACAACATGCACGATATAACCGCGTTCAGTCCCCACCTGTGAGTGCGAGTTGTGCAGCAGAAGTCTCCTCTCAGTGCCGTGTGTGTGTGTGTGTGTGTGTGTGTGTGTGTAAAGTCCCGCGGTCCTCCCGGTTCACTGCCGCATGCTGTAGAGAGCGCACGGCGGAGCGGAGAGCACTGTGGAGCTGCACTGTTTCTCTTTTTCCTCCTTTTCTCTCTCTTTGCTCTTTTTTTTCTGCTTTCAGAAAGAAGGGGGCGAAGAAAAACGCACACGCGCGCGTGCGCGCGCACACTCAACTCACTCGCTCGCTCGCTCACTCACTCACTCGCGCACCCGCCCGTTGTTGCGTGAGCGCGCGCGCGCGCGCCCGGTGCGCAGGAAGTCGCGCGTGCGGCAATAGCGAGCGCCGGCGCTTTGATGGGGGGGGGCCGGAAATGGGCTGAGCTCCTTCACCTGCCACGGAGATCAGATACCCGCCTCTACACCAAACTGCCTCTGTGCGTGCAAAGTAACACCACATGAGGCTCTTTTTACTCTCTGATGTTATACAGTACGTTACCTTCAGTCCTATATATAGTTTACAGCCTATATATCAAGTGGAGTGTGTCACTGGACCACACCGAGAGAGAAAAAGCGCTGATAAATGTATGGAAAAAAATGGCTGCCATTCCAGGTCATCATTCAAGTAATCCTTACTGCAGAACCAAAAGTCCAGTGTAACCTGATCCAACTCCTCCTTCATGGTGGTCTAACCAAAGGAGAAGGAGGTGGAGGTGGTCTAACCAAAAGTCCATAAGGTTGATCCAGCCTCTCCTACCAGGGTGGAGTCAAATCAAAATCCAGGAAGTGGAGTGGGACTGGATCCATCTCCTCCCACCTGGGTGGAGTTGAACCAAAATTCCAGGGTGTTGAGACAGATCTGACCCAGCTCTTCCTACACTGGTCGAGCCAAAATTTTTGGACCACATTTGGACCAAAGGTCCAGGTGGTGGATTCTGACCTGATCCATCTCCTCCTACATGGGTGGAGTCTAACCAAAGTCCATGGGGTGGAGTCAGATTTGATCCAGCTCCTCCTAACTGGGCAGAGTCAAACCACATTTCCAGAGGGTGGAGTCGGACCTGATCCAACTCCTCCTTCATTGGCAGAGTTGAACCAAAAGTACAGAGGGTGGAGTCTCACCTGATGCAACTCCTCCTACATGGGTGGAGTATAACCAAAGGTCCAGGGGGTGGAGTCAGACCTGATCCAGCCGCTCTTACAAGAGAGGACTCAAACGAAAAGTCCAGGGGGTGGAGTCAGACCTGATCCAGCCGCTCTTACAAGAGAGGACTCAAACGAAAAGTCCAGGGGGTGGAGTCAGACCTGATCCAGCCGCTCTTACAAGAGAGGACTCAAACGAAAGGTCCAGGGGGTGGAGTCAGACCTGATACAGCCCCTCTTACAAGAGTGGACTCAAACCAAAAG
>JAQQZU010000039.1:2488995-2503516 GCA_030068025.1 Parauchenoglanis punctatus
TAGTTTTGATGTATTCAGTAATGTTTTACAACGTAGAAAGCAAAAAAAATAAATAAAAACCTATGAAAAAGAGTAGGGGTGTCCAAACTTTTGACCGGTAGTGTATATAGTGGGAATTCATTCCTGAGAAACATGTCAACCAAGAAAATGTCTAGTAAAAAATCTGAGACGGTATATAATGCAACCTTGGGAAGATTAAGTAAAAACTTGTGCTGAAAATCAGTAACACTACGTTTGCATTTCATTTAGGCAGTGTTCCAATCAAACCCTGGGGTATTCTCCCTCTCAGTGCGGTTCTTTAGGCACAAGCGTGCAGGTGCCGAGCGAGGCGGTCTGAGGGAACTCTGGCAGGGTTCGATTGCAGCGAGTACATGGTTCAACTCTGATTCAGTCCAGCTGCAGGAAGTGACTCAAACATGACGTGTGTTTTGGGTAACAGTATTTTTTTATACATGTGAGTGACTAAACAGTGCCGAGGGACAGAGATGCGGCACTGCAGATGGACCATGCGTTCTGGAGAGTTGTAGTGACGAACAAAAAGAGGAAATGAACACTGGATGCGATACGTACACTTTTTAAACTAGTAATATATAATTATCTAGTGAGTTATATGTTCTCCATGCCTTTAGCTTTCTGAGCAGTGAAGGAAAGAGGGATGTTTGCAGCCCTACATTTGCCTCAGATGGCATTTTGTTGCTGTGATTAAGGCTACAGCCACATCAATACGTTATAGCTTTAAAACAAAATGAAAACGATCTCTGAACTGATGAGCATTTTTGCGCCGTGTCAGAAATAATCTTCATTCGTACTAAGGCGCCTGAAAACACATATTCATGCACGTGCCGGTATAAACAGGAAGCAGACGGCCTCGTCGCTATGCATTTAAGTGTTCTAATTAGAAAATTAGGCCACGCCCCTTAGCCTAGTTCCCAGAATGGTCTGATTGGTGAGTTCAACTGACGTCAGAGAAGCTTTTCCCCTCCATATTTCTGCTTCTTTTTTACTTCTTGGCTGGATGTT
This sequence comes from Parauchenoglanis punctatus, assembly GCA_030068025.1. Classification (NCBI taxonomy): domain Eukaryota; kingdom Metazoa; phylum Chordata; class Actinopteri; order Siluriformes; family Auchenoglanididae; genus Parauchenoglanis; species Parauchenoglanis punctatus. The sequence continues at coordinate 2,490,016 of JAQQZU010000039.1, forward strand.
TCATCTAAAAAATCTTATCTGAGTATTTTTAATGTTTTACAGTATATTGTCAGCGAGTTACTTTTTATGTTTCTTCTCTTCTTAATTCTTATGTGAATGACTGTCGAGTCAAATTCCTTATAAGTGAAACTTCCTCTGATTATGTAATCTCTCTCTCTCTCGCTCGCTCTCTCTCTCTCTTACAGAATTTCTCTCTGGGACTGCAAAACAGCTGTCAGTGACTTGAGCAACAAGCTTCCCGTTAGCGTTTGTTTTTATTGCTCCATTATCCTCCTTCAATAATCCGCACCGTCCCCTCGCCATGTCTCTGGCCCTGAAGCAAGTCTTCAACAAAGACAGAACGTTCCGGCCCAAGCGTAAGTTCGAGCCAGGCACGCAGCGCTTCGAGCTGCACAAGAAGGCGCAGGCGTCCCTGAACGCGGGTCTGGACCTGAAGCTGGCCGTGCAGCTGCCGCACGGCGAGGACCTGAGCGACTGGGTGGCCGTGCACGTGGTGGACTTCTTCAACCGCATCAACCTGATCTACGGCACCATCAGCGAGTCGTGCACCGAGCAGACGTGCCCCGTCATGTCCGGAGGGCCCAAGTACGAGTACCGCTGGCAGGACGAGCACAAGTACAAGAAGCCCACAGCACTTTCTGCCCCAAAGTACATGAGCCTGCTGATGGAGTGGATCGAGGTACAGATCAACAACGAGCAAATCTTCCCCACCAATGTCGGTAAGTAAACCTCAAACCCTTAATTCTGAACAATATACCTGACCTTATAGCGCGGCACCTTTGCGTTTGAGATTAGGGTAGCCAGTTTTTCTATATTAATACACTCGTATTACATGTCTGTTTCAGTAAATACATTTTTCATAACTATCCACCCTCTTCTGCATACCTGAGCTCTCAGATGCCCGTGATTGGCTAGTGTCACTGTGATTGACAGGGACGAGGGTGTGAAGGCAGCACGGCCAAATGAGGCAAGCACCTGTTCTGTTGCACCGCTCAGCACCCCAGAAATGATTTGATCTGATTATTTTTCATCTTCACCTTGATAAGGATTTCTTCATCTAGATTTCTTAAGCAGAATAGGTTTTCTGGCTCAGCTTATTGTTGCTTATGTTGTTGCTTAGTGACATCGATTTCCACGACTATTTCCGTGCCATTCCATGATATTTCCATGTCTTCATCGCTGCTAATGGTGTCTGACATTCTCCTGAGGTGCACGAAAAGCAATCCTGATCTTGTTTTGTCCATTTCCTCGTCCCTCCTAAATGAATTTCTGGCCACGCCACTGCCAGGACAACACACCACGTGCTTCTGAGCTGGTTTCAGACGTGACTTACATCAAGCGCAGCACGGGTGTTGATTTTAACACGCAATTCCGATCGGGGGTCAAGCCGGTCGCCGTGGAAACCGCAGTGAACACGTACATACTGCGATGTGCACAAATGTGTGTTTAGGTTTTTATTTCAGTTCTGCAAGTTCTGCTGTCTTTCACAGAGTAAATCGGTACATAGGTTAAAAGTATTGTACTAAAAGCTAAATACATAAAAAAAAAAAAAAACCTGAGAATTTAAGGAAATATTGTACAAGTGAGAGATTTTTTTCTACTAAACCTGGTTGTGAAATTTGAATTCAAATGATATGCAAAGTGAAAAAGCTCCGTGACGGCCAACAGGACTGATGAATATTATTCCGTCGACACGTTTAAAAAGAAGCAAACAGTACGTCCGTAAGGAAGGAGCAGGTTTGTTCGCAGGCTTTTCCCCGTCTTCGTCTCGTTGTCACCCTAAACCTGGCGCCCGGCCGCTCCTGCACTCATCCAAGCATCACCTTTCAAATCAGGTGACGCAGTCCAGCTCAGGATATAAATATACCTTTTCAAAACGCTGCCAGCTCAGAGAGAGCTTAATGGCTTAATTAAATCTTCATCAGTTTGCTATTTATACACCACACAAAGGCACAGCGATACTTAGGCGCGGCCTGCACGGCAACAACATCATTCTGTGATGCATGAAGACATCTCCATGATACCTGATCTACAGCACGGGACAATATGATGTCAGTACTGCGAGAGAATAGTAACTTTTATCATGCCTTTCACGTACCGACTTTTAAAGCTATTCTTGTACAAATTGCTTTATTGTTTTTTTTTTATTTTTTATTTATATGAAATTACATCAAGCCCTTTGTTAACAAAACATTAGCGAGATTATATATTGTATATCACGGAGACGTTTTCAACTTGGAAGAATTGTGATGCTTTTTTTGTAATACTGTTATAGTACTTCCTTCTCACTCTCTCTTTTTTTTTTTTTTTTTAAATCTGTTATTTTAATTATTAGTCTTTTATGCGGAGCGTCCACCACCTTGCGAGTGAGCTGTCGCTATGGAAACAGTAACGCATTAGAACCAGCACGTCATCGTCAACCTATTGTACGTGTTACAGCCGGAACTACTTTCCGAATCATGGAAAAAAAATACACACCTTCTGACCGATCTGTTTGGAGAATTCAGATGCACTGTGATATAAAGGATTTCATATAAAAGTTAGTCCCGGTCCACATTTCTGATTGGTCAAGAGTGCGGATGTTTCACGTAACAGCACAGGGACATCTGTGTGCGTATCACTCCACTTGTCTGTGTCCCCTGCGTGTAAAATTCCACTTCCTAGTTGGAAACGGTTGCTACGGTAATATAAATGGTAAATGATCATTTTCAGGAATATAACTTTTAGTTTAAAATATGAAAGCTCGTCAGATGAAGATGAAAAGGAATTTTACCAGAAGCACCTTTAACGGGAACGTACAAAACGACGAGCTGTAACGTGAGCGCGGCTTATTCAGGATCTATTTCTGCCAGCCGAGCAAAAATAAACAGAACGTTTGGCAATATTGTGTCCAAAATATTATTTACTTGTTTATAGATCAGTTTCTTCCACCCGTGAACCGAGCTAGTTCTACGTATCATGCTACATCACACACACTCTTCACTGATGTACACATGGGGGGTAAAAACACTGCGCTACCTGTTCATTTCTGGAGGAAATTTGATATTTCTGCTGAAACACGATACAGCTGGCCGACGATGTGAACGGTCACATCGCGATACGATCATTTATCGATATATATATATACTGTATATATATCGTCCAGCCCTAGAACTGTTGTACAAAAGCGATATCACACCCGAAGTCACGTCATCACGCTGCGCATCAGCTCGGCTGGGATCGCCGTCCCTCTCACTGTGGAAAGAACGCAGGTGCTGCTTCATTCCCTCATTTCTCACGAACACAGAAACTATAAGGTACAATAATATGTGTGAACTCTAATTGCTCTGCATTTTCTGTTTCTCGTGAGCCCACATCAGTCTCTTTATTCTCCAGTGGCTTCAGCAGTGGGGGTTTTTGCGTGCGGTTTGAATGGCGTGCATGTGAGTCATGGTTTTCACCGTGTGTTCAGTATGAAAACTGAGAGGAAGTTAAATGAAGCAAGGCGAAAGCAGCAAAGCGGAATTTTGCAGCGTTTTTAATGTGGGCTCTTTAATGGTGTCACTGTGTAGGACAGCGTTTACACTGCAGCAACAGCGAGGGTCTGCCGCGTACAAATATAAAACGTTTCATCTACGTTCAGCAATTAACACACACCTGTTTCATGCAAGCGTTTATTGCGGGAAACGGCTTTTGTCGTCAAGTGACCCGGATATTATTTTGAAAGTGAATTTGAGAGACTTTTTAGAACCTGATTATACACGCATTTTGTTTTCGAGTTCAAACGCCCTTATGAGAATTCATTTTTGAATATTTGATTGCTCAAAATTCCCTTTCACTTTCACCTTAAGATACTTAGCTGAAGCAGATTTCTAATGGCACGACGGCTTTATCCCACAGGTACGCCCTTCCCCAAGAGCTTCATGCAGGTGGCGAAGAAGATCCTGTCCCGTCTGTTCCGCGTCTTCGTGCACGTCTACATCCACCACTTCGACCGCGTCAGTCAGATGGGCGCAGAAGCGCACGTCAACACCTGTTACAAACATTTCTACTACTTTGTTACTGAATTCAACCTCATAGACCACAAGGAGCTGGAGCCACTGGTCAGTGTGTGTCTACTTTTTCTACAAACATATCTGGCCTCTAGGACACAGATTCCCAACCCTGGTCCTGGAGAACCCCGAGTCCTGCATGGTTTAGTCTCTTCCCCACTCTGAGCTGTTAATTAGCTGAGAAAACATTCAGATGTGCAGGACAGGGGGTTCTCAAGCAACAGGGATGAGAACCTTATTTATAATTTTATTCGTAGCAGCGTGGAATCGGTTACGCACCCGAGCTAGGACCACATATGAAAGTGACTCGAATCTGATTTGAAAAGATCGGATTTCTGCATCCAGACAGCCCTGAAAAGATCAGATCTGTGTCACGTTAAGGGGAAAAATCGGACTTGAGCCACAGGTGTTGTGAAAGTAGCTGTAACAGTCATGGCTTGAGCATGGGGCAGTCTTGATGCTTACAGCAGCAGCTCTTAGGTATTAAACACCGAAGCACGGGTGACTTTGTTTTCGGGAAGCGCAACTCTTTCGAGTGTTTATGTGGTTCCCCTTCTTGCCCAGTGCTCGCTTCAAATCACTGATATTTTATAAAAAAAAGAAGTCATGGTACTACAGGAAATAGTGTGCCAACATTTCTTACTTCGTATCGTAATAAGGATATTAAGTGTTTTGGGGTGTTGGCTAGCTAGCAGAGAGGAACGGCAACCTTCAGTCTAATAATATTCCCATTTATAATTTCCATTTGGTCGACTACATCTACAGAGATGTTGAGTAAAAGCTAAATGCAGCCCTGAAACTCCACTCTTAGTATAGACAGGAAATGATCTCACTATACCACATCCTCCTGCTGAAGTTCCGCCCACTGCACTCACATGCACTGTTATGTAATGGCAAACATACACAGGTATTCAAGCAGGGTCCAGATAGTTCTGAATTCGTATTAGTAGACATTATTAGAACATTAGGACATTAGGACATTATATGAAAAGTAATCTCGCGCTTAGGTGGAACTGATGGGGAAACACTTCACGTAGGACCTTAAAGGGACCTTTCCCCAGAGGAAATACCAAAGATGGGAAGTTTTAACATGCTAACATGCTCTAATGTTTAGTAGATTAGCATTGTAAGAGTAGGAGTGTGTGTGTGTGTGTGTGATGTGTTTTTATATCTTGGTGGGAAGCAAATGTCCCTGCAAGGACGTTGTGTGTGTGTAAAGAGAGAAAAAGAGCTGAAAGCAGTGGAACGTGTACACAGTGTGAGGAGGACCGTGTGTGCAGGCAAATCAGTAGTATTTTCATTTCCATTTAAATACGTGAAAAGGAAAAAAAAGGGAGGAAAAGCAAAAGACAAAAAGACGCCTCAGTGTGACTAACAACCCATTTTGGATGCTACTGGGAGTTCATGATGCCAGCGTGATTCACTGGCTTTTCCACATCATCTCTCCCGGTCTCTGCTCATGCTGAAAGGGAGGGTTTGTCCAAGAAAATATCACACCAAAAGACATGCTTGCTTGTTTTATTTTGCTCTTACACGCAGCTAAATCATTATATACTCATCACATATATATATATATATATATAATGAGTAAATCTGTTTGAGACACTGAAGAGCTCGACGTGGTGTGAGGAGACGCGGCTTTGGGATGATTTGAACATGATTTGTTTGAAGTTTGCACAATGCTAAACTGGTAGCCCTCAGCATTTGTTTCTCGTTAGCGACGTTATCCTCAAAGTTCCAGTGAAAAACTAATCTTAGGAGACCAAACATGTTTCGGTTGATCAAATGACATTAGGGGTTAAAAATCATCGCTTTTAATGAGGGAGCGTGTGAGGAATGCTCTTTAATTACCAGAATAATCCTCTAATTCTTTTACTGCTGCCTTTTGTAACCGAGACAGCCTTACAAGCACAGCAACAAAAAGAATTACACTTGTAGTGCATGTGGTTTTTCACGTGATCGCATTGTTTACATGATGTCGTGTTTCAGGAGTTCGTGTGCGATTTGAAGGGCGTAACTTTCACACATTTTATCATGTGATCATATAATACTCGTATAGTAATGCGACATGTATGCAAATTTTTCATAAATGGTGATATTAAAATGATGTTGTTGCTAGGTGTGTGTGTGTGTGTGTGTGTGTGTGTGTGTGAATGTGTGGTTAGATGTTGTGTGAAATGACTCCGTCCTTTTTCTGCGTCCCAACAGAAAGAGATGACATCACGGGTGTGTCACTGAACTGGCGTCTCAAGGTGGTACATCCCAAACAGATCGGCCCAACCGTCCGAATCAACAATTTCAAAACCGAACCAAAGTTTCCAAAGACTCTATTTTTATACACTTTTAAAAGTACTGTAATATTCTATATAGCGATAAATATAACATCCTGAATTGCTCTTAATGTGTAGACTTTTTTTTTGCTAGAATTCAGTATTAGAAAACTTTTTTCTTTTTTTTCTTTTTTTTCTTTTCAATTTTGATTCTGAATCATTTCTGTCATTGATGTTATTTTTCCCTGTCTGAAGCATACAGATTATATTTGTTAATATTTATGTATGTGTTTGAGACATTAAAAATATTCTGCTGAATATATTTACTGTCTGGTTCAATAGAGATTTTCCACATAACCTTTTTTCTGTGCTTCCCAATGTACAGTTTAGCGTTGTACCACTTTCAGTTAATTACTTCAGCTACAAATCCTACTAAAATATACAATACACTCTACATTGGCCACTTTAATAGGAACACCTGTATACCTGAGCATTCATGCAATCAGCCAATCAGTGTGACAGGTGTTCCTATTAAAGTGAATGTAGATAAAATCTTAAACACATAAACAGGGTGCCCATAAATAAATAGCACAGGCTACAATTTTACATAGAACAGTTTTATTAGGAATGCAAAACGCACAACATAACATTCACACATTTGGATTTAATTCATCCATCCGTCCATCATCTATACCGCTTTATCCGTCTGGGTCACGGGGAAGCTGGAGCCAATCCCAGCATCTTGGGGCGAGAGGCGGGGTACACCCTGGGCAGGTCGCCAGTCCACCACAGGGCCGACACAGACAAACAGCCACACACGCTCACACCTACGGGAAATTTAGAGTAGCCAGTTGACCTAATCTGCATGTCTTTGGACTGCTGGAGGTAATTCAGATAATTTAGAAATTCTCAACAAAGACCACGCCGTGACAATGTGACACTGTGGCATAACACGATTTTGCCACCAGGTGGCGCCATGACCATTGAAAGACACACCATTACCAATAAAAGTGAAATGTGGAGTTCTTTATTTAACTTAAGCAATTTTAAAAATGATTTATTTTTATTCAAATTGATTTGACAGACCATTTGATAAACGAACTTAAATGACGATTCGTTTGTTGTAGCACTAAACCCTGCATGACAGTCTGGAGCATTTTAATGACAAATGTGTGTGTTGTGTTCTGCTCCTTCAGGGCAGAAAGCTTGTGGAACAAACGTCGGAATGCCAAATGGAGAAAGAAAACAAGCTCAATATAACTGCGGCTCATCAATTGAAGCATTTCAAATGGAAATTTCACAGGCTCATTTATCAGAATTGTGTCATTCTTTACGACGGGCTAGGCTACTCGCTTTGGCTCTGCAAATTGCACATTCTACAGGGGCCAGTTGTGGCTCAGTGGTCAGGACTCTGGGTTACTGATCAGACGGTAAAGCTGTCATTGGGCCCTTGAGCAAGGCCTTTAGCCCTCTCTGCTCAAGGGGCACCTTGTCATGGCTGACCCTGCGCTCTGACCCCAACTTCCTAACAGGCTGGAATCCATCCATCCATCCATTGTCTATACTGCTTTTCCATTAAGAGTTTCGGGGAAGCTGGAGCGAATCCCAGTTGACTTCGGGTAAGAGGCGGGGTTCACCCTGGGCAGGCCGCCAATCTATCCCAGAGCTAACATAGAGACAAACAGCCATTCACACACACATTCACACCTATGGGCAATTTCGAGTAGCCAGTTGACCTAATCTGCATGTCCTTGGGCTGTAGGAGGAAACCGGAGCACCCGGAGGAAACCCACACAGGCACGGGGAGAACATGCAAACTCCACACAGAAAGCCCCCGGTCAGCTGGCAGGTTCAAACCCAAATCCTTCTTGCTGTGAAAGAACAGTGCTAACCAATACACAGCCGTGTCACCCACCGGCAGAAACATGTCAAGAAAAGAATTTAATTTATTATTTATTCTTAATAAAAACAATATACAAGTAAAAGCCGGAGGAAACAACATCATTGTTTCTATTTCACTTCTTGGCCTGTTGGTGAGCAAGGACTGTTTTAGTCCCAAGGCCATCATGATTTAATTGTTTACTGGGAAAAATGTACTTCCAGTACATTCCAGGAAAAACTGGCACCTCTCCTCTACTACAACCATCAAGGGAAGTGATTCTCAGACCTGTGTACTCATGACACCAGTGCTTAAAAAGTGACACTGAAGAACGCTAGAACAGGGGTTCTCAATCCTTTTGTAGCCTGGGACTCTTTTAACACTCACTCACTTCCTGTAAGAGCTTTATCCTGATCAGGGTCAAACCCAAGACCTGGAGCTAAGGCAGCGCAGGACAGATTGATTTCATAAACAGTATTTAAATGTGTATAATAATTCATTCATTCATCATCAGTAGCCACTTCATCCTGGTCAGGGCTGCAGGGGATCAGGAGACTAGCTCAGGATCACATGGTGCAAGGAGTGAGAATACACCCTGCGATTTGCACCTTCACACCGAGAGCGAGGAAAATGGAGAACATTCGAAACTCAGACAGTAACCCAAGTTCAGGATTAATAAGTAGACAAAAGATTGACTTTTGTCTGCTTTTGAGAGCTTTTCATTCCTGCACTTTCCATAGACAGAACACATTAGGCCCATGATAACGTTATTTTTAAGTTTGATAATGGTGTGTTGGGAATTCCCTCCGCTGTAACCGTATCACAGTGAAAAATAACAGACCCTCTGGCAATGCTTCATAGCTCCCCCTGGGGTCCCTGGACAGCACTTTTGGAAACCACCACCTTAGAGCAATGTTCTAAAAGTGGGGTTCATGATGTATTGCCAGAGGGTGCTGGATTTTTTTTTTAGTTCCACTGGTAGAAAGTACAACGTAGCTTAACATTATCTATTATCCATTTAAACGCGAACTATTTATTATTGTGTTCTTATACCTGGCTTGACTGGCCACTTTAATAAACGTATAAAGGTTTCTCAAATAAAATAAAATAAAAGTTTAATAGTTTTAATCCAAAACTCAGAAATCAGGAACTCAAGTGGATACAAGTGGCCCTAAATACACTATATGGCCAAAAGTGTGTGGACACCTGACCATCACACCCATATGTCGGTATTCCCCAAACTGTTGCCATAAATTTGGAAGCACATAATTATATAAGATGTCTTTGTACGCTCTAGCATTAGCATTTCCTTTCGCTTGATCTAAGAGGCCAAAACCTGTTCCAACATGATAATGCACCTTTGCACAAAGCAAGGTCCATGAAGACACAATTTGCCAAGGGCGGAGTCAAAGAACTTGAGTGTCCTGCACAGAACCCTGACCTGAACTGAATGGCTGCCACATAATGATTCAGTGCGCGCGCTAGAACAGTTTAAACTTGGAGCTCAACCGTTTCCAGAAAGTTCTAACCGTTTTTTTTTTTTGTTTTTTTTTTACATTTCCTTGTAAATTAGGTGAAGAAAATAGTACAGAATGTCTTTAATTCAGGTCAGTGCGATGTCCAACCTATAAGTTCGGTTAAATTCGTTTTTTAAAAGTAAAAAAAAAAGCCACACAAGCGAGAAGACAAAAAAAAAAACAAAAATAAAAATAAAAATCGTTTTTTTTTTTTTTTTTTTTTTAAAGGTACACTTCGAATTAAAGGGATTCGTGACATTTAAAAAAAATACTACATTGGTTTAATTCAAATTAATTAAAAAACAAAACAAAACAGCCACCATTTCGGCAAAATGAAATGACTTCCGGGTTCACGTGAGCCAAACTTTAATCATAATAAAAAAATTTTTTTTTTTTTTTTTATTCTTAGCTCCATGTAAATCACTCTAATAAACCCGGGTCTGGTCCGTTTTACGTGCAGGATGTGCAACACTGCGTACTTTCCCCCTTTATGTCGCATTCGTTTGTGTTGCCAAATCCACCGCTTTCCCCCTTTCCAATAACTTGCCACTCTTGGACTGGGTTGGGGGTTTGGGATTTTGCCTTCATTAAATTTAATCAGTAAAGGGATGGACAAACCTCCGCAAACAATAATTAACACATATGCATGAACTTTGGTTACAATTAAAAGTCTGCGTTTACATCAGGACATTTCATTCGTCTTGAATCCGAATTTGACCTTGATAAGATTTTAACCTTACAGACATTTGTTAGCTTAAAACCCATTCGCTGTATCTAGTCTTAAGCGCTTTATAGCTTTATGCTCATTATCCACCCATATTGTTCACCACTTTTATTTATTTTATGAAGATAAATATCTCTAAGCGTGCATTCACATCTATTAATCCAGTTCCGAGTGAATTTGATACTTTTTGTTTATTTGGCATTTGGTTTGGTTTGTTGTCAGCATTGCCTCTGAACCAGAAAATGGAAAAAAGCATTGGCTGAGGGATGAAAACACATCATTCATTGGTCAGAAATACAATGAAAAAGGGAAACAAATCTTTCAAGTGTGTGAAGAAATAATGAAAATCACATGAAAATAGAGAACTTGGAGCTGCGCTCAGTATATTACTGAATAGTTATAGACAATTGTATTTTAAAGCATTTTGTGTATCACATCAACCATTTATTTTTGTTCGTCATTCCAAGTCTTCAGAGCAAATCTAATTTCTGCAGCTCAGTTTGCACCTTGCAGTTCAGTTTAGCAGCTCATATTGACAGAAGAAATGTCGTCTGCAACCCAAAACACACGGCATGTTTGATTCACTTCCTGTATTTGGGACGATTCAGGATCGAATCACTTTTTTAATGCAATCAAAAGGCACTGGACATGTACCAAGATCATCTCACAGTCATGGCTGTTTTGCAAAAAATATCCGCACCAGGGTTCGATTTTAATGTTCTTAAAATGTAGAACAGGTTCTGGTTGATTGTCCTGGATGAATTTATACTTGTATGCATCTCCGATTTACATTTTTTTTAAGTGCGTACATTTACACTGTATATTTTTATGTCCAGATATAATCCTTATGCTCAAGGCACCAAGTGTAAACAAGATATGCCCTATTTATGAATACATATATGTTCAAGGATTACAGATAAATATTTAAAAACACAAAATAACACAACATGTCATGTTACTAAGGAACAGCAAAATGCTGAAGACTTTCCTTGCGTCAGGAAACTGTGTCTGTTACAAAGCACTCACACTGGAGACTCCTTCCATAAATGCTAAATGAACATTTCTCGGAAGTCAGCAATTACACTCTTTAAAAAAAAATGGGATTATGTGGAGTGTAACACATATATCTGTATAAGTTGTTACTATAGAAATGATAAGCTTAAGAATAAAACACTGAACATTATAAAGACAAATAGAAAGCAATAACAAAATAAATGAATGAAAATTGTAAAATATGAAAACTGAAAAAAGAACGAATCACAGTGTATATTAAATATTAATAAATGCTCATATACCAATTAATAAATTAAACGTTTTTGTATTACATGTTAAAACTGCTGTATAATGTTACTTAGTAAACATGTCTGGAGATGACTGTCATAATGTTAGAGTTTAAAAGTATCTAGAATGTGTATTTTTGCTACTGGGTTCAGGGTTTGTTTTCCCAGACCTGGCAACTTTGTAGCTGAATCAGTGCAGCCGGTTCCAGCCGGTTTGCGCTTTGTTTTCTTCTAGAACGTGCCGGAGGAACCGAGACTAAACGAGACGTCGTACATCAGTGGGCGGGGTCAGAACATCCGTTCAGCAGTGGGCGTGGCCTCGGCGCAGCTACGTGCCAAACTGTGTGTGTGTGTGTGTGTGTGTGCGTGTGCGTGTGTGTTGTCTGGTTCAATGCGGCGCAGAGTTGCATCAGAGACATTTGGAGACGTACCAGATGGATTTTTACAGCCTCAGTGCACGTTTTTCTGTTTTTATTAGTCTGCCTGATGACGCAGCGTGTTTTATTTACCTAGAGGAAGACGATATGGCCCAAAAAAAAAAAAAATCAATGTAGAAATATTCGTATATATCTTAGAAACACAATATGTTTTAAAAATGTTTTCGATTTTAAAATTCAATTCACAATGTTTTAGATCTTTTTTAATTTAAAAACTCATTCATTTATAAGTTAAAAGGAGACAAAAACATTGCCACAGACTCATGAAACATCCGAAAACTAAGATATTATTTTCAACATTGCTCATACACAACTTTTTTTTCTTTCTCTCTCTCTCTTTTTAAGCAAGGATTCTTTGCTAGACGGATATATTTTGAAATGGGTAACTGGTTTAAAATGACCAAAAACACATATTGTGTTTAAAGTGCCAGTGAAACAGCCTTTTAGCTGTGATTTGATTCAGTATGTTGACATATTTCTTTCTGACACAGCAATTAATACTGACGTCATGATGAAGCGCTCGACTGACTTACACAAGTGTCAGCAGTGTTCAAGATAAGCCACGCCCCCCAGTGACTTAGCAAGCTCGCTAATGTTCAGCAAAGAGATTAACAAGAGAATTTAAATCAAGTCAAGTAGGCTTTTATTATCATTCCTCTCATCACATCACGGGCGTCGCAACCATTAAAGCTGAGGGGGGCGCGTCCCCCTCACATTTCATAATTATTTGTTTGGACCCCCTCACATATAACATAAAATATTAGTTCAACCCAGCGCTGTTTCTATTGCTTCGTGAATATTCCATTCCACTTGATGGATATGAGAATACACACACCACTGAAATTACACTCCATTCCCAGGTTACCTACAACAACAAACCACACGCAAGTGAAGTGAGTCGTCAGTGCAGCCACAGACAGTGAAGGTGCTTCTGCTCAGTACAGGAGGAGGTAACGTCAGCTACATTGCCATCACAAAATGTCCACCTTTTGCTAAAACCTTATTCTTTTGTTATATGCCCTCAAAATGAACCCTAGGCCACGTTAAATTAATGTTCATCTAAACAAAGAAATATTAGGAGTAGCCTAAGCGTTGCCTTATTTACTGTAAGTAACAGGAGGGGATTCTTGGTTGATGATCAATTATTTGCAATATTTGCTCCCCAGACACGACGGACATGAGGAAATTCTTTACACAGAAGCGGAAAGTAAGTCAACATTTCTCCACAGGACAGAGTTTTTTCCCAATGGAAATGTTAGTGCAGTTATCTGGCCAGTCAATGTTATGAGATGTATCAGCTAGCTTAATGTTAGCTATCATTACATCCAAACCCAGTAGCCTACCATATTGTAATGCCAAGAAT
>JAQQZU010000039.1:2508592-2520962 GCA_030068025.1 Parauchenoglanis punctatus
TAGGCATAGCAGTGGGTAGCAGTTAAACACAGGCTGATGAATATGGACTAGTTGAATGAGGACTTATTGTTGAGTCTATAAAATAGTCATTGAATTAAGTGACTTTTGTAGGGAACATTAGGTGTTTAACATCCTGTTAAAAATACACCAGAATGCAGGAAATGGCATCTAATTCATTAAAAAATTTCTGGGCCCCCCCACCAGTGTGTCCCCCCCCACATTCAAAATGCTTCTGACGCCCCTGCATCACATTAAGATGTAATAAAGCGGTTCGTCCAGAATCACGGTGTTGCAGTTAACACAGGACAACACGAGACACCATAAAGAGCTCCATCAGTAAGAGTAAGTGGCGTATACTCTGTCAATCTTTGAGTGCCATGACAATGTCATAATTACTTACTGAAATTTTCCATGTCCCCGTTTACACTTGGTATTAAAATGCGTCTTGGGTGATCTGATCACAACTGGACAGAGCTGGACACGTGTAAACGACACGTATAACTGTCAGAAGGAACGAAGTTCTTCAGTAACGATTATTCAAAATACTGATATGATATGGACAAATAACGAGCGTTATTTTTTAGATCAGATCTGATCTCTCTGTTTTGTCGTAACGTTTTCACGTTAGTGCTTTGTGCGTGACCTCTGACCTCTGTGTGAACACACCTCTGTCCTGAAACGACCCACATTTGCACAGTTTCCAAATCAATAACGTGCATGATCCATATGTGTCAACAACAATACACGTCTCACATACTCTGGGGGGAAATGGTACTTTCCGGCAGTTATACCCTCAAGGGCACATCTTTATAGCTTTATTTAGGACCCAAACGGTGTAGTAGTGTAGCCTAGCTTTGAGATTCACTCAGTGATCCGCTAAGTTTGCTTCAGACTATAATACCGTATGCAGTAGCTTCATATACAAATTATTTTTTCAGTAATAGTGATTGGTATGAAGCACAAACACAGAGTCATTCAGGTCTGCAGGGAGGGGTGTGTTCTGTTTCTGATTTTGGTGGAGGTTTAGGATTAATGATTAAAGCCTTGGACTGCAGAGGCTCGTGTTTCTGCGGAGTTCAACTCTAGGAAAGCTTCAGGTTCTCCCGTAGAAGTGGCCATCAGTCTTGATCGTGTGTACGTAGTAGCTGCCAGCTTGGAAAATATTCAGATGTAACAGAATAAGAGCACACACACCCACGTTCCAACACTACTCTTACACTCGTACACACTCGCACACGTCGCTCTTGAAGCTCATGTAACATTCAGGTCTGCTTGAACACATCACATTGCTCGCTAGATTTCTAACAAAGCCACTTTAACTTCCACTTTCCATACTAATACTAGCAAAAAAACCCACAGACAATTGTGTTTTCTTTCTCTTCTCACTCTTGTCACTTTTCCTTTCATTTTAGTAAATGTCACTCTGGCTAGGTGTGTGTCGTGCCCGCTCGAGAGGAAGGATGTCAAGCTTGAACGTGACATTTTAAAATTTGTACATTCTTTTTAAAATTCTTTTACCGAGTCCAAAATTTTATTTGAAAGATTTTTACTTCACTATTATCTAACTCGTGTCAGCCATGGCCTAAAGGCTAGAGATGTGGGTTTGGGACTGAAAGGTTGCTGGTTCGAATCCCTGGACAGGCAGGAAAAGTGTGAATGAACATCGCTTTCCCTTCCCTCTGCATCCACGGCTGAAGTGCCCTTCAGCAAGGCACCTAACCCCAAAACCTGCTCCCAGGGCGCTGTAGAGCTGCCCACCGCACGGGTATGCGTTCACTGCCTGGATGGGTTAAATGCAGAGGAAACATTTCACTGCATGTTGCACCATGTATGATTGTGTATGTGACAAATAAAAGAAATTTGATTTTAAAATATTTTATGATTGCCATGAAACTGTGTAAATAATTGTAATTATATGTAACTTTATCGGCTAAAATGCACAGAAACATTTTATATAACTCGCAAAAACAAAACAAACCGACTGACTTGTAACCATAACAACAATCATATAATGAATTTTAAATAATATGGCAGACTGTAAGGGCACTGACGTTATCCAAATATATAAAGTCATTTTTTATTATTCAGTTACAACTAGGCAAAAAGTGTCCAAAGCCTCTGTTTTGAAAAAGCGAGTGTGGTATGAGTGAGATTATGGCAGCCACGTGCCCTAGTGTCAGAAGATAACAGACTTCGGTTGGAGCATGCGCTTCTCTCCACCTCAGTGTTTTCTGTGACATAATAAATAACAATTCAGTTCAGAATTAAATGATAAGTATGGAAAGGACAGTTTCCGTTCGCTAAAACAGTATTTTGGTCACATCTGGCTTCCTAATTGAATTGAGTTATTAATCATTCCCCATAATTAATTTTATTTTCAGTTGTAGACTATTTTGTAAAAAAACACAGTGTCCTGCATCCAAACATCCCAAACTAGACTTCCTGTCAATCCTCAAAGTCAGTCTACATTTCCCTGTCCTGTTCTCACCCACAATGCACCTGGGACTAAGAACTGATTCAACCGTATATATGAACACACCTGTGAAGACGCATGCATTCCAGCCTCTCTTACATGAAGTAAATATCCTGCCTGACGGTACGTGCGTTAAAGTACGCATGCACATACCATCAATGCATGTAGGAGCTCACAATGAAACACCTACACGTCCCGGCCAATCAGAGGCCACGTTTGTGTTACAGACGTCAGCCGGGCGTGTGCTGCTATCGATTCTGGAAAACACATTCCAGGCCGCAGGTGAGCCCGAACTGCCCAATCGGCCCTGTTTTATGATGTTATGCTGGTCCTAGCCCGCGAGTAACCCCCCAGAACACGGCTTGTTGTCAACACCAGCAGGAATTGCATCATGTGCTTCTCCCTCCCCGAGCAGCAGGCAAAGCTTTCGCAATATCTGCTTCTGTTTTCAAAAGCGAGTCTGTAGGTCAGGGGAGGGAGAGAGAGCGAGAGAGAGAGAGAGAGAGAGGGAGGAAAGGAGAGAGTAAAAGAGAGAGAGTCATAAGATTCCACTTTATTGAGTGCCCTTACACGGTAAGGGAGGGAGAACGCAGGATTTGCTGGACGGCTTGAGGTGGAAAAAAACCCCTCTAAGCCACTTGTAAGCAGAGAG
Source organism: Parauchenoglanis punctatus (assembly GCA_030068025.1). Taxonomy (NCBI): domain Eukaryota; kingdom Metazoa; phylum Chordata; class Actinopteri; order Siluriformes; family Auchenoglanididae; genus Parauchenoglanis; species Parauchenoglanis punctatus. The sequence goes on from JAQQZU010000039.1 coordinate 2,511,718, forward strand.
CCTCGAGATCTTTCTCTCATCTTTCATACAGTCACATGAAGTATGAAGCATGCTGCACTTTCTCTGACTGATTCAATTTCATGCTTCCTACCAAAACACACACACAGCGAACAAATAACCGAAAACACGGCCAAACGAATGCATGACCCACGTTTAACTTTTACACAGATGTGATTTTTTTCTTTGAACCACTCTTTCGAAGAACGAGCATCACGACGCCGAGGTATTTCATTAGCACTGTTGTGAGAGTGTGTACCGCCTCACTCGTTCTTGCTCAGCAAACTGTAAAATGTTCCAGGGTCCAGAAGGTGCGAGAGTGAGTTCCAAGCTACACTTCCTAGAAGCACAGGTCACCGAATAATCTGTCACATGAATACACATAAGGTTTACTCCAGGACATCGTTCTTGGATTTCAGTGCACTTTGTTATGTAATGGGTCTTTGAAATGTACTAAAAACAAAAGATGATTACATGTCCCGCTTTTCTCTCAAATGCAACAGAAGAAATTAATCCCTGGGCGTACGTTCTGATTTTATAAGACTCTAATCCTGTACGATTGAGTGCGAAAGTTTGTACCCCTTATTTTTTTTCTGTGGAGGGGGTTTTAAACGTGCAATTTATGGACCTCCGTATACAGTATAGGTGTGACTCTCTCCACATGACACGATACGATTTTGTTTCTTAAGGCAACAATTTGATATCTGATGATACCACTGTTCTGCTACGATAAAATTCCATTTAGGATCCTCCAACTGATATGTGACCAACTTTTTTCACAATCCGATCCGGGAAAGGCCTAGCGTTAATCCACAAATGATTATGTAGAGAATGACTGTATTAAAAGGGTCTGAGTTGCAGACAGACCTAGCCTATTTATTTACACGTCAGTTTAAAAAAATATATCACTAAATGGATGTTTAAATCAATTACAAAAACAGCCAAGAGGTACCCACTGTAGCTGTTTGAGACTAGGTGTAATGTGATTCCTTATTCACAGCATTTTGGATGCTCTGTGATATAGTAACAGAGCTCTCTGGTAAACCAGATGAAGGAGCATTTCAGTAATCCAGACAAGTCGACAAAAAGCATTTCTCGCTATTGTCGGCCATGGTTTTTAAAGTAGGGTCCGCTATCAAAAATAACTCCCAGGCTTTCAAAACAATTTTTAACCTTCATAGATAAGGAGTCTAATAACAGCGATTCTGGTTATCATTATTTAGCCGATAAACAGCTTTAAACAGTCATTAAAAGACCTAGGATGGTCAGGACTTAGAGACATATGGAGCTGTGTTGTATTTATTGTATCTAAATAATACAGGCTAACTGGAGGATAAAATAGTGTCGGTCCCAAAGTTAAACCTTGAGGAACTCCACAGGACAAAGTTTGATTGATTCCCAAGCATGTTCACGAAGCACCGCCCCCAAGATCTATGTTGGACATTGAGTGTCTATAAAATGACTGACAGGAGGCTTATGTGCGTTCGAATTGTCGATGATCAAGGTGTCCTGCAATTCACATTAGTTCTCGCAGCTGGCTGCGTTCTTCATCGACACACGAGCCGAGTGATCCACCGCTAAGAGTTGTCAGCTCTTATTTTTTTTCTTTTTCGTTTCGCCATTCTCCTCGAAGGAACCAGAGTGTGAGGGGAAAAAAACCCCAAGAGGAATAAACGCCAACGGACGGGGCCTCATGGAACAGGAGTGATGTTGTTGGTTTGTCTGGGGGCCGGTTTGTGCTTCCGCGTCGGGCCTCCGCCGTGCCTGGCCTGCACCTCCCGGAGATGTAGTTGCATGTTGTGGTTACGCAGACCGCAACAACTGTGATCGGTCCACTTGCTAGCCACACCTACAGCCTATGATGCATTCCTTGTTTTTCGTTGCCCTGGCAACTGTGCTAGCTGTGGCAGCCCAAGCTACTGTCTCAGTAAAGTTTAGGCTTATACGAACACAATCAAGAGTTCCGGACCGGAAATCAGTTTAACAAATGGGTTTTTTGTACGGGTTTATAACTTAATACATGAACACCATGGCTTAATCGATTTTTTTTCATCATGTTCTACATATCTTTCATGTTATTTATACCAGTAAGGAATAAAAAAAATTAAAAATCGACTATTGTACCTTTAACGAAGCATTTATAGCATGTTGCTAATTTGATTTTAGAAAAGACTTTCTATATCTGAGAGCAGTTATAACTAAGTGTTATCTGAATGGCATCATGACTCAGTTTCTCTCAAACTGACCGTGTGCTCACTCATCATGGTTTGGATGGAAGGATGACAGCAATTTGGGTTATTACAGAAACTTGCATCATGCATGAGCTCTGCTTACTGTAAGCTATGCCGGAAGTGCACATTTACCATTTAAGTTTGAGGTTGAGAGGGGAAAAAATAGATTGTACTTTTGGTTTCTCATTATATATGTTTCATAACATTTAGGACTGTTTCTGTTGGGTTTTTTTGAAAAACAAACGAGACAAAGGCAGTTTGAAATCCGCCCTAAAGCAGAAAACGTCACTGTGTATGTGTGCGCGTGTGTTCTTAGCCGATGGGCGTGGTTTGCAGTGGAAAAGGGGCGGGGATAAAAATGACAGCGAAGTTATATAAAGTCAATCTCGCAGCTCTTTGTAGCTTCCACACAGTAGGACACCATCAAATCAGAGGGGTCGCACAACGGCAACCAGACTGGAGCTTTAAACTCAAACCCAACGGGGTGAGCACGTCCTCCTACTGCTTTTTATTACTATTTTAGTTTATATCTTATATAGTATTTGCAGTGTTTTGCTATTTAACGTTTGAAGCACTTGCCTGTGGAAACAATAGCGCAACATCGAATCACGCTCGTGCACAGCGCAAAGTTAGTCATTTATGTCGTTTCTGAATATTAGTTTTTTTTGTGTTTTTTATTAAGCGATGTGTATTTTGAATTTGTGAAATCTACAATTCAAGGACATGTTTTTGGGTTTTTTTTTTCCGAGTTATCTTTCTCCAACGGTAGCTAACGGACGTCTAGAAATGGGCGTAATCCCAACTCGATATCGAATCCATGGAGAAGTGCACTAGCTCGAGTATAAAATAATGGCCTTCGCAGCCTATATAGTGCACTAAGCGTGGAATTTGGGATTCGGCTCCGGGACATATTATTGTATTTACGTTGAACTCTGACTGAGTGATTTTTTACGTTATTCAGTAATAAAATAATAGCTGCTAATTGACATAACGACACGCATTGTTCTAATATATGTGTGTATTTCTATAATAATTATGATTAAAATCGTGTTTTTATTACATAGCTTTGCTAGCACCGTCGTGTAATGCTAATGCTAATGTACATGGACGATTTTTCCAGTCATTTTCCAGAATGTTCCCTCAAACACTGATCAGGTTAAGCTAGCAGGCTAGTAATAAATCCAACAGAAGCTTAACATTTTAACATTTGATGAAGTATTCTTTGCTTATTTAGCCAATACACACATCTTCGTCTAGGATTATGCAGGCATGATGGAATTCATTTTTCCAGACTTGGGAATTGTACTGGAAATATATGATCTCCCTGATAATGGGAAGCATGCAGGATCGACGACATTCCTTTATTCTCTGACTAGCACAGAGCAGTCTCTTATAATATATATAATCACATTTCATGATAATGATCTGTAAAAAAATTCCAGAACCCTGAACCTGGAAAATTTATACAAAGAAGTGCTAAAAATGGAAGACTTGAACTTGGATTTGTTCATCCAGAGGGAGACGTGTTCGTGATATGAGTTATGTAACTGTACATGAGAGGTTTAGTACATGTACAACAAGGAATACTTTTATTGAATTGTCTTGTTGGTCATGCATGACTTTTATTCATGGGGTAAACGTTAAATGTGAAGTCAGCACATGGAGGTGTGTGAGAGAGGGAGGGAGGCAGATTTGTGGCTTTATGGATGTTTTTGCATGGTACGGTTTATTGATTCAGTATCGTTTATTCCAGGTAGGCTGGGTGTTATTCTTGGCACTCTGCATCACTTTGCTGCCATGTTGGCACGCTGACAGGAACTTATTTTTGCCCCTTGCTGTTTTGACTTTAAGATCTCAGCTGTCACGTCGTAGGCACGATCGATGTTCTGTATATGCTTTGAATAACGTATGATTTTTTTTGCCTTTTTTTCAGGTCTCCCGTTTAAAGCACTGCAGTCACCAGACATCGGATTAGCAAAGTGAGACTAATCACTCCGGCTAAGCCAACCGTTGTTGCCGGCAGCCTCTGATCCGATCGGGAAGAAGAAGTCACCGAATCAGGAAGCAAAATGGTTCAGAACAAGATCGCAGCCGTAAACGGATTCCATCGCTCTTTCAAGGTGCGTTGGCGTCTGTCATCGTCGAATCCGCTTCCTGAGCACAGAGAAGTTTGTGATCGTGTCAACTTGCCTTGACGCGTGTCGGAACACGCGGCCATTTATGCACTGGTTATTAATAACCAATTTTCTAACAATTATACATTAATTACAGTTGATATCAAGAGAAGCGTCAGCACAGGCGTTCTTTCTTTTTAACGTTTATTCATTTCAGGGCCAAAATCCATTCGAGACGGACGAATTCTCCCAAACCGGATCCCGCCATCTTGATCCCGCCTTCAATTTCGATTGCTCCACTCGCCCCGGTGAGTAAGAAGCCCTCGCTGACGTCTTTGCACTTGTCTAAAACATGCCTCGGGTTAGTGGCTTTACATCCGCGAGGTTAAACCAGCGATTACATAAAGCTGTGTCAGTGCTTAAGGTCTTTTTTTGGCTTGCCGATGATCATCTGCTTCCAGAACCACACCACACAGACGTACTGTCATTTTTTGGAGGTATTCCTGTGATGTGGGACACACGCCCAGGCGGGTTGTTTACAGTAAAGAGTCAGAGCCCAGTCGCGTTATAGTTAAGCCTCGGCCTCCAATCTGCCAGTGCTTTGAGCCCGCTTCAAAGAGACGATCAGCGTCTTCATTTCTTCCCGTATGACCGTTTTCTCTTTTTTCTCTTCCCGACATGAAGACATGCCGTCCAGCCAGCCGATCGACATACCTGACGCCAAGAAGCGAAACAAGAAGAAAAAGAGGTGCCGGGCGACGGACAGCTTCTCGGGACGGTTTGAGGGTGAGTAACGGCGTACGTCAGGTTCTTTTTGCTCATGTTCTCTTTATTTACATAGTCTTGCGGTATTTAACTATCACAATCATGCTGCGCTTGTGATTGTTGATTCACTACATGCTGATACCTGGTTTTCTACTGTATTCATTCCATGCATTCATTGCCATTAACAAAGTTTACCCTTTTGCCTTTCACATTTCAGATGTCTATAAGCTGCAGGACGAAGTGTTGGGAGAGGGGGCTTATGCAAAAGTGCAAACGTGCATCAGCCAAATCACACAGAAGGAATACGCTGTGAAGGTAAGACGCACTTCCTGTCTCTGTCTGGTTTAGGATCAACTTCTCAGAGATCATATAACTGGTTGTTTATAAGTGAAAGTGCATGCGTGTTGGTGTACATGTCAACAGGGTAGATTCCTGCGTTTTGAACGGGATTACCCTTTTGCACTCACGCCATTTCCAGGAACTTATAAAACAGGTTACTGGGAACGGAGCCGCCGTCTGCACACGACTGCAGGTTGTTATTGTGAGCGTGTTGCATTTCAGCAAAAGCTGAAGAGGCTCAAGCTGTTTATCTCCGTCGCCTCTGGCTTGTTAATTACAAATATAAATCTACATCCGTATTCCTGTAAAGCCGCTCGAAATCTAACGAGCTCAGTGTTTGAGTTGGTTTGTTGTTCTCAACAGCAGGAACATAAAGGTGTTTCCAGGTGCCGTGTGTAATTCCTAGATTGTGAGCGTTATCTAACCCTGAAAGTTAAATATTAGTCGGGATTAAAAGGACGCGATACGCAGCCCCGCGATCGTTGTCGTACCCTTGTCGGGTTGTGTTTAGAAAAAGAGGATGTGCGTGCTGAACTGTTCGGTGCATTCAGTGCTGGCTCAGCAAAGAAGCTGTTTTGGTTAGATCATTTGTTAAGCCGGCCAATCGGAACGCTGGGAGGGTCACGTCCTCCTCCAGTCTGCGCTCCCATTGGCCAGGGAGCCAGGCAGTGGCGGGAACATTGTGTTCTGTTCTGGTATGTCTGCCAAAACACGCACCAATAGAGGAAGAGCTGGAGGAAGGGCGGTCTGAGCTTGCGTCCTGAAACGTTTACTCGCTTTCTTGATCACAAACTGTACGAGGACGTAAGGCGTGGCCTCAAGAGTAAACGTTATGTCCTGGAGGCGCAATACCTCGTGATTTCTTTTTCTTTTTTCTTTTCCTCGTTAAACACACTTTGAGGAAGTGGAGCATTGAGAAATGCTGTGGTTGTTTTGCTTTTCATGGGCACGTGCTAGCAAGGAGGGAGCGTGCTAGAAAGTTCTGTTTACAAGATAAAAAAGACTTTATACGTAAAAGGGTTCATGCAGCCGCCATGACCAGAGTGTATTATGATTGATGGTGTTTTTGCAGAAAACTGGAAGACAGGCCACATGCTTGCTTCTGCAACACTGCCTATCTGCAGGGCTTTGTTGTCCGGGGGGGGCTGTAAATTGAGACCAGATGTCATGGTCTCCCCACCCCCTCCCTGGGGTTGGGGCATCAAGGGGGGTTGGTGTCGGTATCCGAGTCTGAACAAAAGAACTGAGCGAAAACAGCCCGCTAGCCAGCCTTCCTGAGTTGCACCTCCTCCTTCCTTTTGGTCGTGCAGGGTTTCGGTGGTTGCACTGCTGGGCGACATGTTTAAAGGCCTAGCTTATTTTACACTCAGTCTAGCTCCATTAGGGCAACCATCCTAGGTTACTGTGAGGATTTATGGTGCTGTCCAGCCACTAAGTAAGGAAGGAAACATCGGGGTGTGACATTATAGGAAAATAAGCAACCACACAGAGGCGCGATGCAGCCTACCGCGACGCGTAGACTCTGTTGCCACCTGCAAGCTGATTCTTTTACAATAACAGCACTTCGTGATGTGTGTGATTCTTCTTTTACAACAGCAGGTTGTCAAGGACTTTGTAGTCACATTTAATGGTATGGAACGTCTGTGAAACGTGTCAGTTCCTGAATAGAATGACAAAAGAGACTTCTGATTATACGCTGTTTAACAAGAGTCTGTTTTTAAAAGATTTTGATTAAGTTTCAATTATGTAGTTGTAGAAGTTTCCCTGAACGAGTTGCTACTATAGAGACCATGACGATATTGGAACAAACTCATTCATTTGAATTACAGTCAGCACTGACGTCCCAATTCCACTTATAGAAAATTAATCAATGCCTTCCGAGCCGGTCAGAATTGCGAATTCAGCAGCGCAGTGGTATAAAATTCCTCACGTGACTTTTTATAACGCTGAACGGGGAAAACCAAGAAGGAAAGCCTGATGGATTTTGCTCCCCACATCTAAGGTCCTTCAGATCAGTAGTCGCTTTGGTAAGCACGGGTCTGTGTGCCTTCTGTTCAGAGGTTGCTGACTCAGGCGCGCTGTGGTTCGTAGGGGAATGCAGAGCTGGCCTTTATCCCAGGCTCTAATCCAGGACCTACATTGTGTGCTGCTTCTCTCTCGCTAGCACCACTAATCCAGTCACGTCCATCATGGCGAGGGGGTTGATGAGGGAGAGTAATTTACTGCCAACAGCCAATTTCAGCTCTCCATAACCTCCAGGCTCAATTTAGCGCGTTCTGATTTTGATGTGCCTTTACTGTCGATGGAATTTGACCCGTGAACATCGTGAAGGCTTTGTGTTTGCAATGTCATGGGGCTCCTCAGCCTGGAATATGGGTGAGGGTATATTTAGGTACGCAAGGCGACATTCACAGCTGTCGCAGAGATCATGTGGAGGAGAGGGAAAACTACAAAATGTTAAACTCTGATCCTACCATAATGGCTTCCCCCCCCCTCTTTTTTTTTTCTGTAGATCATAGAGAAGAGACCAGGGCACAGTCGAAGCCGTGTGTTCAGGGAGGTGGAGATGCTGTATCAGTGCCAGGGACACAGGTAACGTGCTCTAAAAACGAATAAAAACGTAGAAACCAGGCTTATTGTATGGATGTGCTGGAGCCCTTTATTCTGTCTTCCTGCAGAAACATCCTGGAGCTTGTTGAGTTTTTTGAGGAGGAGGATAAGTTTTACCTGGTGTTTGAGAAGCTGAGGGGAGGTATGTAAAAGACAAAATGGCACTGCTGCTGCCAAAAACAGGAGTAAATTGATCTTGTGTGTAAAAGAATGACCTCTGATCATTCTATTACATGATGATAGAGGTGTTAATGGCTGTGTGTGTGTGCGTTTTTCCTTCTCCAGGCTCTGTTTTGGCTCATATTCACAGAAGGAGACACTTCAGTGAACAGGAAGCAAGCATTGTGGTGCAGGACATCGCAAGCGCTCTGGACTTTCTGCACAACAAAGGTGACCGGGTTCATTTCCAGAATGACATCACCGTCTATACTTATATAGTGTAATTATAGTAGTTACCAGGAATAGTCCGTTTAGGAATCAAGCAAGATGTTGATAACGGTAGGGGGAGAGGTAGCTACGGCGCTGGAGGATGGGATATCAAATCATAGCCTGATCACGTATCACTTCCTTGAAAGATGTTCGGAGAAGCTCGCTGAGAAGGCAAAACGTCTCATGTTTTGTCTTCGCCTGGAGGACATTCGTATGATCATCTATTTATAGCAGCTCTTGGCAACACCCGTGTATTGGAAACATACTTTTACTCTGTTGCGCTTTTGTCATCCACCTTCCAAAAACCCCGGAGAACCAATTTCGTATGTGTGTTTTCTAGGGATGGCCCACAGAGACCTCAAGCCTGAAAACATCTTATGCGAACATAAAGACAGGGTGAGTCTGGGGTTTTTTTTTTTTTGTTTGTTTGTTTGTTTTTGATCTTCAACAAGTCTTGAATGAGAGCAGAAGTATAGACTTCCTGTCGAGAGAACGCGAATAATCATAAGCATGACCGACAGCTCATGCAGTCAAGACGCGTGACGGGTTCCTGATGTCGATTCTTTCGCTTTCAGATTTCACCAGTGAAAATTTGTGATTTCGACCTGGGCAGCGGAATCAAGCTGAACAGCGACAGCTCACCCATCTCTACTCCCGAGCTCCTCACACCGGTATGTGAATGTAAACGTGTGTGTGTGTGTGTGTGTGTGTGTGTGTGTGTGTGTGTGTGTGTGTGTGTGTGTGTGTGTGTGTGTGTGTG
>JAQQZU010000039.1:2628013-2649023 GCA_030068025.1 Parauchenoglanis punctatus
AGGTGACGACTTCATGAAGCTGGTTAAGATAATGCCGATTGTACCATCACGGTAAATGGTGGCTACTTTGAAGAATCGAAAATATGGAACGTATTTTGTTTTTTTGTTTACACTTTTTTCTTTACCACATAATTCAGTATATGCCATACGTGTCGCTTCATAGTTCTGATGTATTCAGTAATGTTTTACAACGTAGAAAGCAAAAAACATAAAGAAAAACCTATGATAAAGAGTAGGGGTGTACAAACTTTTGACTGGTAGTGTATATTTATTACATGGCTTAAATAAGGGACAGTCGAAGTTAAAATACAATTTAAAGGGGGATAGATGGGAAATCGTTGCCATATGTCAACAATGCGCAGTGGTGGAAAATCTATTTTTCTTCCATTAAAAATCTTAATCTTTTGCTCAATGAAATCCAAAAGCAAATATTTACACTGCTAAAATAATGTAAACCCTAGGGTAACTTGGGCTGTGTAATAATAACACACTCATACGGTTCCAATTACCATTAAATTTAATATATGGTTTATATGCAAACGGTGTTATAAAATGTCTAAAATTACAAAGACGAGTAGAAATAGTGTTTTTCTGAGCTTTATGTCAGCCTTTATATTCCAATCCGTCAAATGGACACATTTAGGTTATGTATTTGCATGTTGTTGCCATATGGCAAGAGTTATATTATAGCATTTTGCAAACGACTCGTTAAATCTATGATAAAAAATTAAACGTGTCCTTACCACAGAGAGTGTTCCAAATTTTTTCTTGAAGGACTTTTGTGTAAATACTGATCGATACTTTAATTTTGACATTAATCCTGGTCATGTGACTTGACAATTAGGTTTCATATAAAATAAAGGTCCACCTTATCAGAAAGAACTATTAAAACATGGTTTTATAGTGCTGAATAGTAGGAAAAAGAGGTAAACTAATTGTTGCCATATGGCAACACCATGCAGTACGGGGGAAAAAAAAAATGTCTTAGCAAGCAAAGAGATCTTGAGTAAAGGAAAGATTTTTTTTATTATAGTACCATTAAGCCTATTTCTAAGCCTATTTTTTTTATTGGCAGATTCTAAAAATAAATGCTGGAAATTAGCAATGATATAATGCCAGGCTTAAAAATCTTACATTTTTAGTTTAAGAACGAGAAATAAAAGTCGAATCTGTCCGTGTTCAAGATATTTTAGCTTGCCAAGACATTTCCTGCAGTGTATAGAATCATTTATATAAAATATCGCAAGCCCGTGCAGATTTACTATCCATTTAAAACATCGTAATCTCGAAATCTTTAATTACTCAGCAGAAGATTTTCAGCTGCCCATAATCATTTCACTCATCTTGTTTTTCACCACCGCAGCCTGTCATTTATCACCGCACGCTTCCATCGTTGCTGTGGGAATCTCTGCATTTCATCACGATCTCGCTCGTAGGTGCTAAGTCTGAAGGATTCGGTTCTAGATGAGATCGGTGGAGATAATTAGAAAAGGACGGGGAGAAATGTATTAGTGCAGTGTAACAGCTCAGAGTGGTGAGTCCGGGCCTCCCAGGGATAAAGTCAGCAGCATCACACACACACACACACACACACACACACACACACACACACACACACACACACACACACACAGGGGATAAATCTGTGTCTTCAGGCTCGTCCAGTAAAACAAAGAAGAGAATAAATACAAAGAATAAGTATTTGAATGTTTAGAGGAGCAAGGTGTGTTTTAAGATGATTAAAGTTTTAAAAAAATTTAAAAATGGAATATTTCAACGCTTTTCAAATGACTCTTTGTTCACGTCACCTGTAACGTACAGTACATACTGTTACCTGCGTAATAGATTGTGACATGTGAACGTGAACACATTTCCCAGAAGAGAACAGAATGACCGAAGCATGAGAAGTAAAACATTAGGCAGAAAACTAAGAATGAATGAAAAAGGAATGCAAAAGAATGTATAAAAATGCAGAAAGAAAAAAACAGAATTAAAAAAAAAAAAAAAACCCAGTACAAAACAAAGGTAATTTAATGAAAAGAAAGAAGGGACGGAATGAAACGAAGGGATAATTATGGGATGGGGGAAAAAACCTACGGACCAGAAAGGATGGAGCGAATTAAAAGGACGCAATAAAAAAAGACAAGAATGGAAAGAAATGAAAAGAAAAGAGTGAATGTAATGAGAGAAAAGGGAACTGAACAGACATGGAAAGAACAAAGCAAAAAGAACAGAAGAATAAAGAAGAAAAAAATGAAACGGGACCGCCAGAACACCGCGCCGGCTGATGACGACACAAGGGCGGGGAAATGAAAAGAAAGGAATGGAACAGAACAGACTGAAACCGAATGAAAAGAACAACAGAGAACGAAGCAAGAGTAACATAATGAAAAGAGCAGAACAAAAAGAAAAGAATGGAACAGAACAAAGGGAACAATGAACAGAAAGAACAGAAGAGAATGGAAAGAAAAAACAGAACAATACAATAATGAGAAGAACAAGGAAGAATGGAACAAACAAAAGAACAGAACAGAACAGAAAGACTGGAGCAAAAAGAATGGGATTAAAAGAACAGAGCAAAAAAAAAAAACAAAAACTTTTTTGTACAACTCCCTGCGAGTACATGAGGAAGAAACCTTGAGAGGAACCAGACTCGAAAAGGAACCCATGCTCATTCTAGCAATGGAGGATGCAAGTAGAATTAAATCCCTTCTATAACTGTGCGTTATAGGGTAAAAAAGTACATATGTGTAGCCAAGAAATTCTCTATAGTGTATAGTCTATTTTGTTGAAATTATCAACTGATTCACAGACGGAGAGCAAAACTGTCCATGGCAAATCGACGCCCTAAAGTTATCATGGCAACTGCAGGCCTCAGCCACTGTAGCAAAACAACCGCCCTTAGACTGCCACTGTGAAAGATGCAGAAGATGGACATTAGATTGAAAAACACTCGTGTATTCCTTTAAACATTAAACTCCTGATTTAATTTTAATCAATTATCGATAATGATTAGTAATTGCATTCATTTATCTTCAGTAACCGCTTCATCCTGGTCAGTGGTGTAGCGTCAATTTAACAACTAACAAATACATTTTTATTAAAGCAAATTCAAATTTTGACCAATTCTCAAACCATATTCTATCAGTCCTCAGAAAAGTGCATTAAAAGTGTAGCCCAATTTTCAAACTATCTGAAATTTACTTAAAAAAAAAATAGCTATTTGTTTGCAAACAGGATATTTTGAAGTATCATAAAATCCATTTAGGAATCTGATGGATTACATGAGATGCATTCTGTAAACCTTGATGACCGTGAAGTAAAGCTTGCCAAATGTGTGATGTATGATAATGTGGATTAGCGAGACTCGTGTGCACAGAAGGTTAGAACGGGTGGGTGACTGGGTTAGGTGGAGATTGAGGTCACCTGTGAGAGGATAAGAAATACCTGTGAGCCTATAACACATCCATGAACACGCTGCTGTGGCACGCCAGAAAGCCGGTTAGTAAAGTGCCGAGAGTAACATCAGCATCCGAGTTTAGGAGAAGAAGAAGAAGAAGAAAAAGACTTGTTGTGAAGACTCAGAGATGCATCCTCTCATGGTCGCCATCATAACAACCAACACGTCGCTGTCGGTGATTCTGTGGAACTTCCTGCTGTCCCAGGTGTTCTGCAAGAAGATTAAAGCTGCTCCCAGATCTGAGGAGGACGTGCCTGTCTGAGTGAGCACCATGTTCTTATTTAGGTGCATTTATCAACCAAAACATGACGATCATTTCTTTTTTTAACTTGGTGATGGAGTGGAGCAGGAAGCCGTAATACCTCTCAGCTTCAGGGTTCCTGATTTGATCATGATCTTGGGTCTGTGTGGAGATCTCCCTATGTTTGTAATTCCTCCAGGTTTTCTCCCAACTCACAAAAACATGCCAGTAGGTGGCTTGAATGAGTGTGTGAATGCGTGTGCGTCATGGTTGTAATGCAATACCGCTATCTGTATCTGTTTAGTGCTCCAAACATTCACATATGTACATATGTATTTAGGTTTAAATTCAAAGTGGGTGTGGTCTGGTCTAAACAGGACGTTTTTTTGTTTTTTTTACAATAAAATATGAGCCCTACCATTCTGCCATTTGAAACACTGGTAAAAAAAAAACCCACAGAGGTAGAAAAGCCAGCGTTGTCAACCTCATCACTCAAGTTAATAAATCATCTCAACTACAGATGTGCAAAGGAGTGTTTTCAATTCTGCTCATGGAGCTATTATTGCCTGAGACATTGGCTCAAAGCAGATCTGCAGAAATACAGATGTCGATTTAGATCCCTAATGAATGACCGTGGCAAGGAAAATTCTCAGCGGAAGAAACCATGAGAGGAACCAGACTCGAAATGGAACCCGTCCTCTTCTAGAAGGTTTGTATATCATGTGTAGAATCTGTGTTTAGAGGACGTTCAGTATGATCTTCTCAGATTGTGGTAACTTCACTTGCCATACACCACCTTACTCTGCAGAACTATGGCAGTCTAGCAAGGTTTTAATTTGCACAGGGCTGAGACCATTATCATTTATGACAACAACACAGCAGAAATCAGGATCTATCAGTCATCCTACATCATCTCACCATCATCTCATTTAACATCCCATCTACATATATGAATGATGACCAATGACCAAATGTTGCTTAGGAGAGGAACAGGGATCCACCCCGAGCCATTCTGGATCCATGCCAAGCCCGGAATTCCAGTATAAAGATCTCCAGAATGGATCAAGAACACATCCTGTTTTGAGACATCTCCTTCAGGAGGCAATACATCAGGATGAACGCTACTTCTCCGACTATATCCCACCTGCCCGAGACGCCATCATCATCATCATGCCCAAATACATGCTGTACATCCTGATCGGTGCGGTTGTGATTATTGTAGGAACGTACGGCATCACCGGTCACCTGATTAAGGATCTGTTCCATGACCTGGCAGGTAAATTCGCTTTCAAGCAGAATCAGCATGGAAACTCTGGTTTGATGAGGAGATTGGACAACATTTGTAGGACATTAGAATGATTTTCCAGACACAGAGTATATAAAGTAGGGTTACATTTCTTTCAAAAGTATTGAGTGCAATTTTCCAAGTATCAAATGATTTCTCCTTCCACTGGCAGAGATAAAACTAAATTGGCGCCACTGGGGCATTTTCTACTTCCTGAACGTTCCAAACTTCAGTCGTTAATGATAAACACACCCACTTGAGAGGTTTGTGTCAGAATTGAGACAGAAAACTTCAGCAGCTTAAAAAATTGAAAGCAATTCACAATTGGCGAAACCAAAGCACCTGTAAACAAAGAGACTATTGTGGAGAGTACGTTCCTCTATTTGGGTTTGAGGTCTTTATTGTAACTTAAAGTACTTGGGGTCATGATGTTGTAGAAAAATAATTACAAAGAGTTTGGTGCTAGAGTTAGTCTTACCACCCAAAAGTTGATTACTTTACAATAACCGCATCCATCCATTATCAATAGCGCTTATCTGTCAGGGTGGCAGGGAAGCTGGAGCCAATCCCAGTTGACTTTGGGTGAGAGGCGGGGTTTCACCCTGGGCAGGTCACCAATCTATCACAGGGTTAACACAGAGATGAACAGCCACTCACACTCACATTTACAGCTATGGGCAATTTAGAGGAGCCAGTTAACCTAATCTAACTGGGCTGTGGGAGGAAACTGGAGCATCCAGAGGAAACCCACACAGGCACATGCAAACTCCACACAACAAGGCCCCAGTCGGCCACCAGGCAGGTTCGAACCCAGAACCTTCTTTCTGTGTGCTAACCACTGCACCACCGTGCCACCAATTTATTCCTTTTATACCACAGCAATTTGCCAATCATTAACATTATGTTCAATTAAACAACATGTCACTTTTTTTTATCCATTTATAGTTACAGTTAGCCTTGTGGATCACTGAAAAACACAACTTGTCATATTACAGAGCAGCCATTCCCAAACTTAAGACAAGAATTTGAAATATGAAAAGCTTCTGTTGCCCACCGAAACCCATAGTCACAACTCTGAGCAACACATGAGAAGAAGATGCAATAATTTGAAATTTTAACTCTGAGGTATTCTGTCAGTTAACATTCCCTGCTAATGACAAGATATATGTTCCGGATAGGTCAGATAAATGAATAACACCAAATATAAATCCCATGGCTTTGTTTTATTTCTGCTGATTACTTCTTTAAATATATTAATAATATTTAATTTATAATTATAATGAATAAATATAATTATGAGTAATTACAAAACTTTTTTTTTTATTGGAAATGACCTATAAAAGCCTGCTTGTAGTACCTTCAAAACCCACCAGGGGGCCACACTTTGGAATTAGAGTGAAACCACAAAGCATAAACTCCTCTGTCCTCTGAAGTCTTCGGGAATCATAAAGTTACAGCTTGACCTCTGACTGTTACAAAGCGCTGACACTGGAGACTCCTTCCAAAAAATTATTTTCAAGTGTCAGTGAGTTAACTGGGAATGACAGTGTTTTAGAATGAGTGCATTTATATAAACCTGTGATTTGCAGCTGGAACTGCTATATAGACAATTAAACACCACCTTCCGAACAATCAGAATTGCATGTTTTAATCGAGAATCTGGCTTTATTCTTTATTCTCAGCTGGATAATGACACCGTTTTCATCTTCAGGTAAGGCAACAGCAGCAAATACTAACCAAGGAACATCAGCGTCAGCGAGATGTCCATCATCTTAGCGCCTTAGCGCCGGATTAGTTGGGTTAATGCAGGGTGGCTCCAATTACATAATAAATTACTGCATGCTCACAAACGTCTCACTTATTTGTAACTTTGCTTTGTTAATTTGTTAACTTTGTGTGCAATGCTTTTGGATTATGAACCTCGTGATTTCAATAGATGTAGATAATGCTTAACAATGACAATAACATTTCATTACCAAATTTCACCAAAGTTCTAACAACTGGCTGTTTTTTTTTTTTTTTTAGCGCTTTCATGCATAAGTTATTTAAAAAAAACACAAAAAAAACCAAACAGATTCCTGGTTTCATAAGGAAAAATAAGTATTACGTTAAATTTCACGCCTTAAATTGTGACGTTTGCTACTTTGCATATTTAAAAATGCGAATAGTAATTCGCATAGTAACACTGTGCATTAGTAAAAAAAAAAAGTTTTAAAAAATCACATTCTAGTCTAATTCTGACTAATATTTGAACAAAATCTAATGGTATTATTGAAATTTTCGGTCAATATTTGTATATTACAATATTTGTACATATTTCAAGACTGCCGCATGATGCAGATGATTTTATATTACAGACATGCTGCAGTGAGAATTTGCAATGAATCTGAATTTTTTCATATTAAACTACAATAATAGTCTCAAGGTGATTTAGATTTTTATATATTTTCATAATGATGATCGTCTCTGTTTCCTAACAGATTGGCTACTTGGCCACGACCCAGAGGAGGATGAGGAAGAGGAGGTGGTGGAGTCGTCTGGACAGGAAGACAGAGTAGGACAGAGGAAAGGCAAAGGGGAAGAGAATCACGGAGCCGCCAGCGGAGACGAGAACAGTCCAGGATTTAAACTTTCATTAATAAGTTCCACTTGGTCCATTATATAGGATTCAGCCCCCTGAACCTCCCTCTCTTACCCGTCCCTTTTCAAGCGTGTATTAGAGCGTACGGTGGCCGTCAGGTGCCTGTAGCGTACTTCCAAGTACTTACATTCACACTCCCTTCTTTTTTCTGGGTTAAATAATAAGTACGATCCTCCATTTTTAAAAATTTGGCTTCTCAAACTTGTTATCCAGCAAACACCGATTCCTCTTCTTTCTTCTTCCTCGTCTTCCTTTCTTCTTCTTTGTCGTCCTTCCGGCTCTTCCTTCCAGATTCACGCTATTGCTTGTAAAAACATGAAACGCAGAAGGCGCTCTCTAGAGGTTTGTCCGTTCTGGGCTACTGTAGCGCTGCAACATGGCACCTCCGTAGAGGTGGACCCGCTCCCTGTGTAGATATAAAGGGCTCATTCGAAGCTTACGGAAACACAACGATTCGTATTTACAGCTAATTATACCCTAATGAGAACATACTTATGAATTTCTTAAGTATCTTATGGCATGAATACTCAATTTCTGCAAATCCATCCTACATAGTGGTCCTTTAATCCAGGAGTGATTATCCTGGAAACCACCAAAAACACTATGAGAACCGACTGCGCTGCTGAACAAAACCCCAAACTCATTCATTTTAATGATGCGCATTTGAACAATGACGTCGGTCCTAAAAATATATATTATATATGAAAAAAGCCATAAGCAGTAACACAAAGTGATCGAACTCTAAACGACGCTTTACATCCGTACAGTAAAACTTTCCTACAGCATCCACAAATAAGCATTCTACTAATATTTAACCAGTGATGATTTAATAATCCACTAATCCTTAGCGCATGAGGAAATAAAGAAGTGTATACATTAACAACCAACTGTAGTCAAGAATAATGCTAAAAGTTAAGCATTAACATCTTGCTAACTTATACTGTTAATCAATATCACGGTTTAAGCGTGGCTTTGTGGAACTTATATTACCAGATATAGAATATGACCCTGAACACTGTACTGTAATGTACAGTAGATTACAATAGAATTCCTGTTTATCAGTGCTACATGACTTTGACTTTAAATACAGTAAATTAACTACATTTCAAACAAATTCAAAATTGAATTTAAAGCTAAGCAGTGTATTTGTCTCTTATAAGTGTTGGCTGGTTTGATTTGTGCTCTCCTGTTTAGACATCTAGTAATGAATAATAGTGTAAATGTAACTTAAAATGCAGAAAAAAAAGTAAAGCGATTTTAACACGCAATATTTTGTATACTAATCATAGCCAATCATCTCAATCGGATCTACTAGTGAGTTTGATCTATTTTGTGGATGATGTATAACTAGGAAATTGTTATGGCTTATAGCCTACGTAGCTTGTGCACTAGTTTAAACCCACCTTCAAACCCACCTTCGTTTGGCTGATAGCATTGAATATAATGTTAAAGCTAGAGCAATGCTAATGCCCTTCAATTTTATACTTTTTAAAAAAAAATTCTCTTAAGAACATGATTAATTAACATGTTTAATTAATTAAATGATATTTTCCAACAGCTGTTAGATATTTCCGCTGTAATGCATGCAATAAATATAGAACGTTTTACGTGACTCCATGTGTCTGTATCGTTTTCTGTACTATATGTATAAGTGTAATTCCACCCACTGCATAATTTTGAAAAATGCTAAAAAGTGAGCTGAGAAGTCGGGGGAGGGGAGGGGAGGGGCTGAGAGGGGGGTGGGGTGGTGATCAGGGGTGGCTTTATGTGTGAGGCAGGGGTTGTTCAGTGATTGATTAGCATAATATTTGAAAATCAGCGTGGTTTCACAGACTCCAATTCAAGAATTCAAGACTTCCTGGGGGAGAAGGACCGCCTACTTCTGATTAGAGGGTGGTAGCATTCTTTTTTTTCTTTTTTTAAAAAAATAAAAACATCAGCATCGGTCAGGAAGGTTCAGGATGATTTTAGCCACTAGATGGTGAGTTGAGCCATTTTCAACCCATAAAATGCAGATTGTTATAAAAATGGTAATTTTGTCCATATTAACACAAGCACTGATGGGTTTCAAATCATTTAGTTTAAAGCTCAAAAAACTGTGTGCATTTAAGTGTGCAGTGTCTCTTTAAGCAAATTCTATCAACCACTGCTAACACTTTATTCATAAATCATTGACATTTCCGATGAAATGATCTAATCGGGGCCGTCGGGATGCTGGTGTAGAAGCCTGTGAGTGTTAGATATTACCTCATGGACTGAGACACCGGGTTCAGAGTGAAGTTTGGGTTCGGGAGAGAAAAGAGGATTAGATGGAGGGATTACACACTGCTGTCATCAAGCTAGACACACACACACACACTTCTTATCCATACAGAAGGGCATTAAAGTAATGAAAGTGTAAGCTATCATTCAAGATTTCACATTGTATACAACAGCACTCCTGAAATATCGATTCTGATTAGTCAGAAGGTGTTGATTAATTTTCTTTAACAGCAGCCCTGATTGTTGTTCTACAGCTTTACGTTACAGCATTAATAACATTGTTATAATACATTATAGTTTCTATAGTAGCAGCTTATGGTGGATAGTCAACGTGCCTCATAAACAGGATTAGAAAACATGTATAATTGCTGATACGGTTACTTTTTCTGTAAAATGTTTATTTAATATTTATGGAAGGAGTCTTCAGTGTTAGTGCTTTGTAACAGTATGTAAAAAGATGTTTTCCCACACAAGAAAGTCTTCAGGACAGAACACTTTTTTGTTTCTAGGTACCATGACAAATGGAAGGGTTTTTTTGTTTGTTTTTGTCTTTATGTGTTCAGTGGGGTTTGTTTGTCTGTCTGTCTGGCTTTAAGCAGAATTGCGCTAAACCTACTGATCCAATTTCCATGAAACTTGTTGGCAGGATGTAGAATGGGCCAAGAAGAACCCCTTACATTTTAGAGCAGATCCAAGTCATGGAACAGATCCACAACTTTAGTTTCTATTTCACTAACGTTGTGAGACGACATTTAGGCTTGGTGTTCAAAGTGTGTTTAAAGTTCAATAGTGAAAACACAGCCAATGTAGAAATACGATGACTCCATTGGAAATATATCCCGACATATAAAGTGGTTGCATATCACAGAACAGACAACTATTGTCCTTGGTCTGCGCTCTCCAAGATCCCTTCTGGATAAGTTCAAGAGAGAGAAAGAAGAGAGGCTGGCGTCTCAGAAGGGGGAAGCAGTGCAGTGTCAACATATGGTGGGGATGGTGTGCTGCTGACCTTGACTTGGGACATTGTGGGTCAGTGTGGGGAGTACTTTGAAGACCTCCTCAATCCCATTAATATGTCTTCCAATGAGGAAGCAGAGCCTGTGGACTCGGAGGTGGGCTCCTCCATCTCTGGGACTGAGGTCACCGAGGTTGGTCAAAAAACTCCTCGGTGGCAGGGCCCCATGGGTGGATGAGATACGCCCTGAATTCCTAAAGGCTCTGGATGTTGTAGGACTGTCTTGGTTGACATGCCTCTACAACATCGCATGGACATCAGGGACAGTGCCTCTGGATTGGCAGACTGGGGTGGTAGTCTCCCTTTTTAAGAAGGGGGACCGGAGGGTGTGTTCCAACTACAGCGGGATCACACTCCTCAGCCTCCCTGGAAAAGTCTATTCGGGGGTCCTGGAGAGGAGGGTCCATCAGATCTTGGATTCAGGAGGAACAGTGTGGTTTTCTCCCTGGTCGTGGAACAGTAGACCAGCTGTATACCCTTAGCAGGGTCCTGGAGGGTGCATGGGAGTTCGCCCCACCAGTCTACAAGTGTTTTGTGGACCTGGAAAAGGCGTTCGACCGGGTCCCTCGGGGAACCCTGTGGGGGGTACTCCGAGAGTAGGGGGTACTCTGATAAGGGCTGTCTGGTCCCTGTACGACCGGTGTCAGAACTTGGTCCGCTTTGCCGGCAGTAAGTCGAACTTGCTTCCAGTGAGAGTTGGACTCCGTTAGGGCTGCCCTTTGTCACCGATTCTGTTCATAATTTTCATAGACAGAATTTCTAGGTGCAGCCAGGGCGTTGAGGGGGTCCGGTTTGGTGGACTCAGCATTGGATCACTGCTTTTTGCAGATGTTGTTGTCTTATTTGCTTCATCAGGTCGAGATCTTCAGCTCTCTCTGGATCGGTTCACAGCCGAGTGTGAAGCGGCTGGGATGGGAATCAGCACCTCCAAATCCGAGACCATGGTCCTCAGCCGGAAAAGGGTGAGTGCCCTCTCAGGGTCGGGGGTGAGATCCTGCCCCAGGTGGAGGAGTTTAAGTATCTCGGAGTCTTGTTCACGAGTGAGGGAAGAAGGGAGCATGAGATTGACAAGCGGATCGGTGCGGCATCCGCAGTGATTCGAGTTCTGCATCAGTCTGTTGTGGTGAAAAAAGAGCTGAGTCGTAAGGCAAAGCTCTCAATTTACCAGTCGATCTATGTTCCTACCCTCACCTATGGTCATTAGCTATGGGTAGTGACCGAAAGAACGAGATCGCGAATACAAGCGGCTGAAATGAGTTTCCTACGCAGGGTGTCTGGGCTTTCCCTTAAAGATAGGGTGAGAAGCTCAGTCATCCGTGAGGGGCTCAGAGTAGAGCCACTGCTCCTCCGCATCGAGAGGAGTCAGATGAGGTGGCTAGGGCATCTGATTAGGATGCCTCCTGGACGCCTTCCTGGTGAGGTGTTCCGGGCACGTCTAACCGGGAGGAGGCCCCCGGGAAGACCCAGGACACGCTGGAGGGACTATGTCTCTTGGCAGGCCTGGGAACGCCTTGGGATTCCCCCGGAAGAGCTAGAAGAAGTGTCTGGGGAGAGGGAAGTCTGGGTCTCTTTGTTTAAGCTGCTGCTCCCGCGACCCGATCTCGGATAAGCGGAAGAGAATGGATGGATGGATGGACTTCTTGTTCTTTAATCAATAAAAAATATTCTTAAAGCACAAAAATAATATAGACATAGTGTTTCCCTTTACAATATCTCCTAATACTGATATCACACTGTTATTCACTGATCGACTGATTTATCTAAATACAGCATTGCTTCACTAGTTACTCGATTCAAGAGATTAATTAAACAGGAATTCATTTATACTTTGTTCCTTCACTGCCAGTCACGATCCAATAAACATTGATGGATTATGAAACTATAAAATGCAGATCCGCTCATGCGTTAATGCCCTAGCCAAATCTGTAGCAGTAAAAGCTGAACTATTTATCTTTACAGCGTAATTACGAGGAACTTGATCGGATAGCTTGTGCTGGCTGTGTGTGTGTGTGTGTGTGTGTGTGTGAGGAGGGTGGAAGAGTGACGTGCAGTGGCCTGCTCAAGTCCCTGCTATACCTGCACTTTGCTCTGTACAGAGACCCACACATATTTCCACTAGCTCACTGCAGTCTGAGAGTAAGTGAAGAGCACGAACCCATCATGTCGTACCTCAGGAGGGTCCTCGCTGGATTATTGCTTCTCGTCTCAATCTGCCAGGCAAACACTGGTAAGAAATCTTATCTTTTATTATTTTATAATCATTTTCTGATTTAGCAATTTATTATATTTAAGGGTTTTTACGGCCTGTGAGTTTCAGATCTTGTATTTTTTGTGTAATCCAAACAATTACAAATTATACTTTTCAAAGAACGACGTAATATACTTTTTATCCTTTTATAGACAAGTTAGCTCCTGTTATCATTTACGGTACAGCTTTACAGCCTGTTACAATGCGCTGACACTGGAGACTCCTTTCAAAAATGTCAAACATGTCATACATAAAACTTCACCATATCAGTGATTACACATGTATTTTCACTCTGAAGCCTCCATCATACAAGTCCCTGAGAATGATCTGTAACTATAGAAATGATAACACATTACAACAAGCACATTAATATAAACCATTCCGACAAATCAAAAGAGAGATTATGGTATGTGGTTTAATTAGTTACCAAACAGCTGTATGTTAGTTAAGTTAGTTACTTAAACACCTTTCCATGTATGTGAACAAATGCAGGAGGTTTGAGGACCAGCACCAGCTCCAGCACTCAGGGCAAAGGCTTGTTGACCAACGCACTGGTGGGATTGGCAGCGGTGACCGGCTTCCTCTTCATCGTCTTCATCATCCTCATAGTGAAAAGAGTCTTTTTTAAGAAAGTCAAGTGAGTATACGTCATTAACCTGAAAGGTGTTTTCTTCACATTTACCTCAAGAGTTCAAGATGGATCACTAACAAGGTAGCAAACAAAAACAAAGTACTGGATTCTGGGAGGGTGAGCCAGCTTCTTTAAAGTGTCCACGTCAAGAGCATAAGAAATGCCTTCATTATCAGAGCAACGAAATACTGGCCTTTAGAAGTCTTTCATTATACTAGTCACTAGAAGCACAAACTCGAGGTTTAAGAAAACATTTAAAAAAAGGAATGACGTGGAAATACATCGCAAGTTGTGTATTTGAATAAGACATTTTCTAAACGCAAATACAAACAGAAGAAACGAGCTCCTGACCTGTGCGGCTTCCTGGTTGTCTCTAATTACAGATATATATATACAAATGTACTTTTACAACTTTTACAAAGAATAATAAACCCAGACCCATTCTCTATGATTTTTTTTTTTTTAATTTTCAGGAACCATATTACAATGATTGAGTACCGAATGGCCAAGCTGTTCCGCAATTTATAGCGTTTTATGGCCTTTTAGGTGATACGACGTTATCTTTGCACGTGTTCGGACGCCGCCCCGAGGTCTCACACATGCACCAAATCACGTCCATAACACGCATGTCTACCAGCCAAAGCACTCTGATTAACACAATGATTAACCAGCCTCCAAGGTTCCAGTGTTGGTAGATTTCTGTAAACGTCTAACTCAAATTTATTGTTTATACCTGATTTTGTCTAATTCGAGGGATGTTTTCCTCAACAGGGATGAAGAGGAGCCTGTCCCTAAGGTCTGTAAAGTATATGAAAACCTAGCTCTCGAGGTGGAGACACCAGAAGTAGCCAAAACCACCAACCTGTAATTTGAGGAGAACACACACAGGACTCGGAGTGCTTCATTACACCGTCTAGCTGATGTCTAATTTGGACTTTGTACAAACACTATAAACTACAAGGTTGTTGCTTGAAAGGATGATTTCAAATCGAGCTATTCTTTTATCCAAAGTGACTTCCAGTGACTTCCAATCCTTATATACAGCTGAACAATTGAAGATTAGTGGTCTTACCCAAGGGTCTAGCACAGCCGCTCTTAAACATTTTGGGCAAATGACCCCAAATACACTTTATACATCTTCAGTGACCAAGCCTTGACCACCCTGGGTTATTTGTAATTCAGGACTATTGAAATGTCAGTAACAAAAGTGTGAAACGTACACATTTAATTTATGCAATACTTATTATGTCACACTTAATAAAAAGTTTCTGCGTATTTTCTTGTTCATTTTCTGGACTTCCTGTTCCACTGAGTCGGAAGCACTCGATGTTGTAGATCTCGATTTGTTCAGTTTTACTACAATACACTACACTAGCGCAGCATGTCACGTCGTGGTTAGAACGATATTCCTAAAATTAACTTGTTAAATAAATGATTAAAACAAAAAACAAGACTGAGAGATTCTCTCACAACCGTACTTGCAAACAGGGATTTGAACTCGATACCTCCTGAACACTTGAGCTTCACCGAGTCATCATCATAGCAGTGATTCCTGATAAAATCCACTGAGCTCGTTACATTTCCAGCATTTAAAAGGCTTCGCATGGTATTATGAATGCTAATATTAATGTAAATATTAAGACAAAATGTACACATGACGTGAAGTTGGATATACACCCACTGACAGAGTTTATACTCTGTACATCTGTTCAAATATCTAATCAGCCTATCAATAAAAGCATCAATCTACTGTGATTTTCACAGATAACTGTCTTAAAAGCTATACTAGAGAATGTTGTGAGGAAAGTAAGCCGTAGGTTTGTGAGTGGACTCATCTTGCTAGTTTCAGTTAGTCAGTAGAAACATGTGATTTACGTATTTTATCACCGCAAGTCTGTTATAAGATTAGTCAGGACACTGTTGGGTTTCTGTGTGGAGAATATCATGACTCTGTGTTTAGCTGCCGGTGAGCAGGGTGATGGGAAAGGGGGGAACATTCACAATAACGTTAGCTCAGAGATATAATGAACAGTACAACTAAAGGTTTTTGATAATAAAATACTGTTTACAACTGCCACGATAAATTTATAACATTTTAAACTTATTAAGTAAGGTGAAAAAGGAAATATTTATGGAAAACTACATATTCTGTGTGAGTGTCTGCTTTCATGAGACAACAGTGAGTTCTGATCCGCTTATCTGATTGGTTGAGCGGCGTTCCAAGAGTGCCGATATTCAACATAACAGCACCTTTCACTGTGTGTGTTTCACTGTGTGTATCACCCCGTTCCTCTGTGCTCTTCCACTTCCTAGTTGGACCCAGTTACTACTGTAGTGTTAGCAACGTCATCGGCAGACATGGCAAAGGAATGTAACTTTTGATTTAAAATCTGAAAGCTGTTCAGATGAAGATGAAAAGGAAGACGGGAAGCCAATTTTACCAGAAGCACCTTTAACTGGAACGTACAAATCGACGTGAGCTAGCTAGTCAACTAGCCGACATGCTATGACACGAGTGCTCCCTCTTCATTATCTATTTCTGCTAGCTGGGCGGAAAATAGCTCATGTTCATACAACTGTTGTATAAAAGCACTATCAATATCACCCTCGAGGTCATGCTGTTGTACTGAATATCAGCACGGTTAGGTCACAGATTGCTATCTGCTGCTGTGGAGTGCGACATCACAAATACATTCAGTCCTGAACACGGGCAACTCCAAATCTCCATTTTCCCCCAAATTCCTCTGGTAAAAAGCATTAATGTACAGATATGTCCTGATATATTTTGGATGGAATATGCATGACCAGAAACCAAGACACGTCACCAGCTAGTCAAGCTATTATCGTCTTAAACAGGCTTTTATTTCTGTCACAGTTTGAGAATACGTGTTAGTTGAATTGCAAAAATCTTTAATTGGTGTCAAATGGTGAAGGGGTAGCGTGCATTTAGCTCTCTTACTCATGGAGAAGCCACAATAGTGCATAAAAATGTTCTCTGTCAGGCTGATTGGCTTTAAACAGCCAAAGGTTGGTAAAACACTCTTCTGAAAAATGCCTGTCACATAACCACCGACTTACACCAGAACACAGCACTAGTACAGAACGAGTCCTCATAAAAATGCTATTCGATTGCTTGAAAAACTGTAAAATTAAACAGGAATACTTTTTGTTCTTTTTTTGTACATTTCTTCCTTCAGGAACCATCATGTTGTTGAGTATAAATCTAATAAATAGGTACAAAAAGCTCTAAAACACCTGGTTTGATTTCTGTGCAACGTTCCTTCAATCTTGCCGGCAGTAAATGCAAGACAAAGCCAGTGTCTAACTGTCATTCCTATATCAGCCACTAGGTGGGACCAAATCATTTGGTCTTTTGTGGAGTCTTTGTGGACTTTTTAGAAAGAAAGTCTCATTTCACTAAAATCTCCTCATGTTTTATAATTTTCCTGTATAATTAACACTGAAAAATACCCATTTTTAGGAAATGCCACATTGTCTTCATGAACCTTGAGCCAAATACACTGGGACACTTATCCACAGTCCACATAGTACTACTTTAATCAAAGCATTTAGGGCAATGATTCTCAAATACGGGTCCTGGAAGCATAGCCTGGACTGAGGATCTGCGATTTTATCATTTTGTTACAGAGGTAGAAATCACAAAGAGCCATTATACGTAATTACGCCTGTAAATAATGTCAATCGGAATCTAATGACAATTTTAATAAAAATGGTTCTAAGGAGTGTTAAAACTCTCTGGTTCCAACATGACTTGATACATAATCTGGCTAATATTCTGCTTGTAAAAGAAATATGTACTTAAGCTCCATTTTTGATAGATTTATGATTGAGTTGTGTAGGCGTGTCTGAATAAACATTTACATTCATATTACTATGTGTACGTCCCTGTAACAAAAGCTGTAATGTTTTAACCATAGAAACACTGAGTGCCGGTCTGTCATCAGAAACTTCGAATCAGTGTCTTTGGTTCAGAATTTGAAGGATGGGGTGAGCTTAGTGAAGCTTAAAAGGTGTTTGAGGAGTTAAAGTTCTCCGAGGTTTGGCAGCGTGCATGATGCAGCTCAACATTTGGATTTATGAGCAACTCAAAAGGTTTCCGTCACGTTTAAAATTGTGCGCATGTGATGTTGTCCAAGACTACGACAGAAAAGTGACCCGTTCTAACAGTATAAGCATCTACTGGGGTAAAATATCTCCGATCATGCATTTAATATAAAATATTTTGTCCACACACTGAAAAACAGAGGAAGAAAGTTTCTTTTAATGGACTGTTTTTTAAAGGTCCACTATGTAGGTTCAGCCGCCTGAATGTCCCTCCCTTTCCAAGCATGTATTAGAGCGTACGGTGGCCATCAGGTGCCAGTAGCGTACTTTCAAGTACTTACATTCACACACTCTTGCTTTTTTCTAAGACTTCTGCACAGTACTCTATATATGTATGGAGAGAGAGAGACAGACAGAGAGTGAGAGAGAATCATTTTT
This sequence comes from Parauchenoglanis punctatus, assembly GCA_030068025.1. Classification (NCBI taxonomy): domain Eukaryota; kingdom Metazoa; phylum Chordata; class Actinopteri; order Siluriformes; family Auchenoglanididae; genus Parauchenoglanis; species Parauchenoglanis punctatus. Next base: position 2,646,300 of record JAQQZU010000039.1, read on the forward strand.
CTCTTAAACTCCTGCTGTTTTTCTATACGTGCTGCTGGAAGCCGTCAGTGTCTTGACTCTGGAGTCGAGCTGCGCTGTTCTCTCTCATCCATCAGTCCACATCAGGCTTGAGAGACAGAAACACATTCACAACTACAAAAACCAACAGGATAACGCCGATGATTTGTTCTGCTCAGTACCTAAATCCACAAGACACTTTAAATCAGGGGTTCTTAAACTTTCCGTAGCCAGAGATCCCTTTAAACTGTGAGATAAATTCCACTGACAGCCCCAGTGCTGAGTTATTAACGTTTCATTAACAGCGCCAGTCGAATAGGCTAATAAATATATGAGACCCAATAATAAATATAATAACTTTCATAATAGTGGCTTGCATTTTCCATTTCAACCCTGGGACTCTCTGAGGTACGGCTGGGTGATATGATATAGATATTGTGATCAATTGTGTCACAACATGCATTACTGAGTTATAGTGGATATTGTAATATCGGTAAAAACAGTTATCATAAATTAAATTGCGAATTGACTGCAAGCAGATGACATGGTGTTAAAAAATTGTATTTAAAACCGGATAATATTACATTTTTGTGCCATATTTATTTATCTATCTACTTATTTATTCAAAAGTAAAATGTTATTTAAAAAAAAAAAGCTTGTGAGCAAACCTATACAGTATATTGTGATGCATATTATGTATCGCAGAAATACCTTCAGGAATCGTGATGCTATTTTTTCCACATGGCCCACCCCTACACATCGCACCGCATTTTAAAAGCCAGTACTTTAAATGACCTAATACTTATAAAATCCCGGAAAGGGACTGTAATCTCCAATTTCGGGCCTACAGAGTTTATAGATTAAATTTGAACTCTGAGGCCATTCTTCAAGGTAAGAAATGCACGACATTATTCCATCCAACCAGCAACAGGGGGTGTAGTCCAGCCAATCATAGGAAAGGGGCAGGTTGCCTTGGCAACGTGTGTCCGTGAGTTTGGTGGAGGGTGGGTGTGGTTTCTGAAGGAGAACTACAGGGAGGTGTGTATTAGTTTCGCTGTTGAGTTCAAAGATCAAAAATCTTTGATAAATAAATCCAGGTAATAAGATAAATACACTGTATATACACCATTTAAATAGACATGTTAGTATATATTTCTTCTTATTGACTACACTTAGCTACAGATCCTGTACTGAAGCTGGCTAGCTTAGCTAATATTAGCACAGAGCAAAATTTGTCATTTATATAATATATATATATATATATAAGGGTAGGTTCCAGAGAACAGACTGTGATGTATCTGAACACAAAACTATCCAACACACCAGGTGGTCAGTAACAAGGTCCGGTCATTTTTATAACATAGCACAGGATTTCTTTTTTCTTTTTCATGGCGGCGTGGCGCGATCAGGACAGCTTTTGAGAGAGAAATGAGTCTGTGGGGAGTTGCAGTCCTTTGTTAAGACATCTGGAGCTTATTACTGCAATGTTTTTACAAGGCTTTCCCATCACTTTCTTTAAATTAAGATATTAAATTCATAAAACACAGCAAGCGAGCGCACAGCGGAGAAAAAAGCGGGAAGGAGGGGGAAAAGAATATCCCTTTGAAACTTCTAAAGCCGAAAAGTCTAAATAGGGGTAATCAAAACAGCCACGGTTCAACCATGAGGCGCTCCCACCGAGCAGAGTCATTAGCAAATAAATTACACTGTCTGTACATTTAGTGCCTTTCTCTTATTCTCCAAGCACTTAGAGCAATATTATATATGTCAGTGTGTAAAAAAAAAAGGGGAAGAAAAAAAAATACGCTTAGTTTGTGCTGATAAAGTCCTTGACTGTGATTTTTCCCACTGAGGTCTGATTCAGGCTTTTATTGGAACTTAATACCTATAATAAAACTGGTAGTAAAATGTAACTGCCATACAATATGCACTGCAACAGAGCTATAACATATTTACAATTTGGGTAATTATTGTGTTTCAGGTGTAAAATCTCCCACCATAAATACCGCAATTATGTTCCATTACATGCTTCTGAAGCAGCCGAGGCAGGTATGTGTCTTAACTAGTGGAGAAAAAGAGGAAGAAAAGGGATAAAGTAATATGAGGAATCTAAACGTTGTTCAACATCTCTGTTCTTCATCGTCGCTGAACAGGTCTGATTCACACTGAGAGCGGGAGGATTCTTTGACGTGCCGTGTCACATCCTGGCTTCACTCACGCAGCACCACAACGGATTTATCTGCTGCCAACGTGTGCTGAAGGCTGAAGGCTAGAGAGAGAGAGAGAGAGAGAGAGAGAGAGAGAGAGAGAGAGAGAGAGAGAGAGAGAGGGGTGCTAACTGACGGAGACAGTGACTTTCTGCTGGAAGAACTATAAAGTTTTCACTCCGAGTCAAGCATTCAGTGAGACGTCCACACAACTTCTCTGTCCTTTACTGTAGATCAGCTTTGGTAGATAGATAGATGGTTAGACAGACAGGCAGGCAGACAGACAGATGGATAGATAACTAACACATAGACATACTTAGATGGACTGCCAGATAGATAGATAGATAGATAGATAGATAGATAGATAGATAGACAGACAGGCAGACAGACAGACAGACAGATGGATAGATAACTAACACATAGACATACTTCAGTATGCCTGAGAACAGTATCTCAGGCACCACCACACTGAGCACTGGGGCCCCCCAGGGCTGTGTGCTCAGTCCTCTACTGTTCACTC
>JAQQZU010000039.1:2650343-2670420 GCA_030068025.1 Parauchenoglanis punctatus
GAAACAACAGTCCATCATTATCCAGTCTCTTTTAAAGTCATAAAAATAAAGAAATAATTGAATTAGAAGGTGTGTCCGAACTTTTGACTGGTAGTGTAGATGATATTATTTGAGTCCGGCGAGCACTATATCTTTTCTTGATTTGTTTAAACACGAGGTGACTGTGTGTAACAGCAGACGAGATTATATGATGGGGTTTACAAGCCTCATGTATGAACTTATCGCTTATATGTCATAAGTTATAAATAAACGTTTCATCAGTTTCTCATACATGCTAGAAACACATGCTTTGTTGTTACTCTGAAGGTGATTTCACACCCATCAGTCCAAATCAGCGCAAAAATTACTCATTTGTTTGAACTTTTACACTATTAAACAAACCAAAACGTCAGAGTAAAGCCCTTTCGTGTCCACGATTCAGTCCTGCAGGTGAGTCGATTCAGAGTCGAATCACTTTCTGACAAATCAAACAGCGCTAGAGTTCGCTTGGAAGTAGCCGTTTTGGTCTGAGCCTGAGCGTGATCAGGACAGGTATCCGTTCAAATAGATACTATCAGAGCTGTCCTGCTTATATGTTTGTTGTGATGAATTATTTTTGCATTCTGATTCGCTATTTCCTGCCTAGGCCTTCTGTAATCCAGTAGACAACATGTGCAGCTGCGTTACAAGCAGGCATGAGAGAACAGCAGCAGAACACACCTGTTAACATCTCTACACTGATCTCCTGACCTGACTTCTGCTCCGTTTTACTGCAGCGTAAAGCTCTCAGTAGTAGAACTCCTGCATACATCTCTGAACGCTCGATGGCAGCGTCCCAAACTGAGCTTTAAGCTCATCAATTGCGCATCCCGAGGGTGAAACTCGACAAATGTGCTGAGGCACCTTTTTTGTTTTCATGGTCCAAAAATCTGGAACGCATCACATATGCGGATATGCTCCTCACTGTCAACTGATAATTATAGTAGCGTCTTATTGCTTTATTACTTCACTTGGGCTTTATAGCACACGTCTTATTCCTGGTCTATTTATTATATTTTACTGAGGGGAAAAAACGCGGCGTGTAGAACAGAGGAAAGCAAATCAATTTGACAGCCCTTTTCGTTTAGTCAGGAATTCCTGAATTAGAGTACTGGAAGCTTGTTTTCCATTCCCTGCACTCTTTCTCTCTCTTGTTAATTGTTAACATTTCTATTATTCCCCATTTCTGTGGTTCTCTTAGGCACTCAGTGGGAAAAAACTCTCATCGGTTCAAACAAACTCCAGGTGAGACCATGTATTGGTGTTTGCATTTGGGCTACGTCCATGGCAACGTCAACATCCACGCTGACATCTTGAATGGCCGAGTCTCAAACCAAAAAACAACCTCCTGACAAAGTGAGTCATCCGTGTGCAGCTGCCTTCGGTTTGAGACACACCCACCAACGTCGGGATATTATTCATTCCGTGTGTTTTGGACTTACCGTTAATGAGGTCATGCAGTTTTGACATGCCTTTTAGTACAAGTTTGGCTTTGCTTGCTGACCCAGGGTCATTTCAAAGGAGAGGTACGAAGTTGCCTGCGTGAGTTGTAGATGAGACGATCAGCTAAGACTAGGTTGGTGTGTTCTCAAGTTTCAGATAATGTAGCTAACAAGCAGGAAAAATCCAGACAAAACACAATTGCGAATGCTCTGTGCTTCCATTGAGTGTTGTTATGAGATTGAAGCTAGGTTTTGTCCTCACTCAATAATTCACACATTCCATATCACACGAATGTGGAAAAAAAGTGTACCCGTTTCTGTTTTGTGAAATACCGCATTATCGAAACTTTTTTTTTTTTTTTAATATTTGAGACTTTTTTCAAATTCACGTTTTTCCGTTTGTCTTTTTGCAGTTTCAAATTCGAACATTAATGGAAACACGGATTGTAACGTCTCGATACGCGTTTAACGAGAGGTCATTCCATGACAAGAGCAGGTGAAACCACGGTAACGTCCATTCTTGGTAGCTCAGTGGTTAAGATGTTGGACTAGTGATCGGAAGGTCAGGCGTTCAAATCCCAGTGTTGCCCAACTGCCGCTGCTTAAGCCTCATCTGCTCACTTGTACAAAATGAGACATACGTAAGTCGCTCTGGATAAGTGTGTCTGCCAAATGACTTAAATGAAATCGTAAATGGGAACTAATCGCAGTTCAGGAACTAAAGTTAGTGAGTGCGGAATTGAAGAAACTTCGGACCACACACACCGAAGGATCAGTCTGAGGAACCTAATTCATGCCAGTGATTTGGATATATGTAATTTGCATAGAAATGAGAAAATCGCAAAAACTTGAAACCGTGTAACGTAAATAGAAAATAAATGATAGCATGTGGTTAAGTGTGTATGGTGTGTATATATATATATATATATATATACACACCATTAGCAATGAGCTCATATGGCTTTTCACTGGGTTTTCATGTCAACACTCTCACCAAGCGCTGCTGCACTCGCTCACCCTCGCATGTCAAAAGAAAAAAAAAAGTTGGCTAGTGATACTTTTTGACTCATTAAAAAGAAATAAGACTTGACTTCCTTTCCAAAGGGTAAAGTTGTATTTTTCCAAACCTGGGTTCCAGTGTGCTTGTATCTAGGGGATAATGGATCTCAGAGTGATTAAAGTCAGGTGCGTTCAATCCCACGGCCAAGTTGGAGTGAAACCGTACACCACACCGCACTCTTTCTCTTCACTCTCAGCTCATTTGTTTAAAAACCCGTTTCCATCATGTTGGTTTTTCACAAAATTGAAAATGTCATTTAAAAGGATTGTTGATGCAAAAGGTTAAATCTGAACACACACAAGCCATGAGTCATGTCGAGTGAGCTGACAAATTGTGGCAGAAAATATCATCAGGCGTCCGATTTTAGTGCTGTAATTATTACACATACTGTAAGAGTTTTAGGGATTCGTTTTTATCAAACCAGATTTGTCACTGCTTGAAATAACATCATAAATACTCAGTTGGAAAGTCCATTTAACATGCCAACTGAAATACACACAACATGTTGCAAGCCGTGGCCGTAATAAACAGCAGCGATAAAATCCAGCATGCTGGTACAGTAAAATAATCAACAACATTGTTTACTTTACAGAATAAATTTCCAAATAACATCAGCAGATCCCACATGCCTTAATCGGGAAATGCTAAATTTATAATAATTTGGAATATCGAAACGGAATATGGTGTTCACATGACCTCTATCAAATTCCGAACACTGTCACGTTCGGAATAATACTGGAATTTCGTGGAAATGCAGCGGTGTCGAACTGGGGGGAATAATGGAACCTTCCGGGGCCTGTTCTGAAACCAAGCGCTGGCGGACTTTGAGGCATGAATGCGAATTCGCAAGGAACCCTGGCTACGCTACCTGGATGTGGCGGAAAGAGGAAGCTACCAACAGCTGCACCAGATTTCCGAGGAGCGCAGGCGGCCAGAAACCCTGCAGCGTTTGGAGGACGAGATGGATTCAATCGGGTATCAGGAAATCCTTGGAGAAAACGTCATGCCGTCCGTGAGGAAGCTGAAGCTTGGGCGTCACTGGGACTTGCAGCAGGACAATGATCCGATCCCAAGCATACCTCGACGTCCACCAAGGCTCGGTTTCAGAAAAGACAACACAGACCCTAAATTCATCGGATAGACCAGATTAGAACCTTCACTGGACTGAAACGTTTGACATTGCTGACTGTAACATAGTTTACTATTTATATGTTATTTTTTCACCCCCGGAGAATTTATTTACTTATTTTTTTCGCCCACTGATTACAACTCCGCCAACTCACTATGGTGAGGAGGCGTCTTTCTTTCCTGAGACAGAAAATTAAGAACCACTAGATGGCATTTACACCACAGATAAAATGGACCGGTCCATGAAACCGAGGCCCAATCTCTGTCCCAAAATAAACAATTACAAGTAAGCTAGTTATATTGCCATGTAAGTATTTTTAAGCTGCTCATATTCAATCATTAACAAAACTATTTTTATGCCAGCAATGTGTTGTCCTTCATGTTGTCTTTTCTCCTGAATAGTTGGTTGGGACATAAAAACTTTTCTGAAAAGTTGTTGGAAATAACGAGTGATGAAAAAAACCCCAGCAGCAGAACACACACACACACACACACACACACACACACACAAATACAGAGAATATGGACAGCAATATGGATACATTTCAATACAGTTTTTTGATTACTGGTTGATTCAAAATGCTTAATTTTCCCTTCCTTACATGCAGGATGTCTGAAAATACTTTACCCGGTATAAAAAGTCCAGCAGGAGATGTAGAAATACTCGGCTGATTTGAATCATTTTAACTTTGCTCATTAAAAAAAAAACAACTTTTGTGTCCAATTGTGTCCATTTAGTTGTGACTGTAATTTTTGAACCCGTTGCACACAAACAGTTTTCGAGTTACATATCGTAGTACGTCCACAGAAATAATATAATACAAATCATTTTTGTCACATGATCCGTCCGACATGACGCACCCACACGAACACACAAGTCAGAAAGACTCTTTTGTTGTCTGAGTTGTAGCATAGCTTTGTTTATTAATTTTTATATTTTTTTTTTGCATAGAGAAACATAATCACTTCCAGTACTGTATTCATGAGCGATTTTTGCAAACAGCGATGGCGGAATACAATTATAATGAAATATTGTCAAAGCTTTTGTAAATTTCCCCTCACACCAGTTCCGAAGCATGGGAGATTTAGTTAAGTCGTTTTTTTTCACGTGTGTTTTTGGAGAACGAGAAGATTTCCAAAAAAAAAAAAAAAAAAAAAAAAAAAACGGACCCAGAAATGGGATGTCCTGCTTTCACAACCAAAAAGCTCTAAAAAAGAAAACGCTCTGTGTGTGTGTGTGTGTGTGTTGTTGAATTAAACCAGTCGTGTGTAAACTAAATGTCCTCATGCTCCTTCCTGGTGTGAAGTGTGTGTCTGTGCAGCAAGCAAGCGGTTAATGCATAACTACCATGGTAATATTCGCAAAGAATAATGAGAGGAAAGAAAACAACGAACAAAAAAAAAGACAAAAAAAAAACCAAACTATAACAACAACAACAACAACAACAAAAAAAACCCCTTAAATTTAACACTGCATCAGAATGTTTTCTGAGAAACATTTCATCTCCACTTTGTTGTCGCGTCAACCTCCAAATTAGAGAGGAAACAGCATGCTTTATAAACCGAGAAAACCTATTACACAGAGGAAATGAATACCATTACGGAAAAAAATATAGTGAAACAGAATCAGAAATCCTATTACTGGGCGCGAGCACGATGAACCAAATGTCTTGCATCAATATTAATGTGTCGCAGGTTTGTTTTTTTTTCTCTTTTCCATTCCATCTCTGAATGACACACTGTTAGCGAAAAAAACAGACAGCGCGCTCGAGTGTTTTGGCATTTCAGAATTGATAGTATTATCAAAAAAGATTGCATAACTGCAAAGCGTTAGCATGGCTTTCACCCCTTTGAACAGAGACTAGCGGCGAGCAGGCACTGGAGCCTCGCTGCCACGCCGAGGCCAGGCTTACGCAAGCCTTCAGCCCTTTCTCATATAACACATAACACATTGGCAAAAGAAAGAAAGAAAGAAAGAAAGAAAAAAGGAGACATTCCTAAAGACTGGTCGTGGTGTGTGTATTGCACCAGTCGTGCCGTGTTTTTAAGAGGCTTGGGTAAATCTGGCTCTCGAAACCATTCACAAAGTGATGGACTGAGCAGGATGAGTTCAACACAAAGCAGGAAAACGATCAGGCACTGCTCACTGAGGATGCGTCCGTCTTTAGGGTTTTTTTTTTTTTTTTTTTTTGGTTTCTGTGTTTCTACAGGTGTAAATACTTTTGCATTCAGCTGCTGGTATTCATTCTTGAGGATATCAAATGGGTTCAAAATGGGTGAAGAGATACTTAAAAAGAAAAATGGATCAAAAGCGCAGGCTGGATCGCTCCGGCGTTTGCGTTATAATCAGTATGATGTTTCGAAAAAGTGTGACCTGAAAGCGACCTGGAATACACCAGGAGCAGGATGGGGACTGATTATTTGATCACATGACAAGCGATGGTGACAATCCTTCAAAGGAAAACTCCACCCTGACACATTACGTACGTTTCTACTGAGACGCGGTTAGAGATTCTGCGGCCGATTGGTTACCATTCCGTTTAAAAACGAAGAAACGTCTTTTCTCATTCGCTACTTTCCAGAATCATCCGGCATGAGAAACCTGCAAGACTCAAAGTCCCAGAATGCATTGCGGCTATGCCTTAGCGATCTACGAGGTGATGAGTCCAGTGGTGGTATTAGCATCAACGTTAAACGCCGATCTATTTAGGGAGGAGGAAGGTGGACTTGACTGAAGGACTAAAGCGCCGCTGCATCGCTCTCTTTAGTTAGACATGAAGCGAAATCTGAACGCTAGGATCGGCAGGCGGCTGAACGGCAGCGTGGGTAATTTAGGAAACCGCAATAAAGTAGATTAAAGAGGCGTGAAAAATGATATAGATGGTGACGTTGATTTTTACTAAAGATTAATATGCACGCCATTCAGGGTGGATTTTTGCTTTAAATAAGGATGAGTCATATTTTACCGAATGCTTCATCGGATCTTTCCGGGATTAATGTGCGCCGAAGCAATCGTGGACGAGAAAATAAAAGTGAAAATAATAATAATAATAATAATAATAAAAAAAGACCAGATTGAGGTTCTGACCTGAAGAAGTTGTCCAGCCCTTACATACGAAGAAAGGAAACAGTACAAAGGTGCACAGAGGTTTCACGTTACACAGATCTGTTAGTCCCGTCAGCGATAAGTCATCCAGACCATGGAAGAGTACTTGATAGAGTTCAGTCATGAGGCGTGAGCTGCGTTTCACGCCTGTTTTCTGTCAGCTTCGCTACACATCTCTAACGATGAAAGTGCCAACGCTCGTGTCCTGCGATCACCGCGATGTTCTAGTCTAGTGCATAAATTCAGCTATATTATTATAATACAGTACTAATCTCCGTGTCTAACACTGAACCATCAGGAAACATCGTCTCAAATCATCTGCCATTGCACAACTGCTCTGAGATCCGAAATCCTCCAACATTCAATACTGACCCATTAAAGGAAAAGGCACTCTGATCAGAGTGGCGCTCGGATGCTGATAATCACGTCTCGGGTTCAAAACCAAACGGAAAATCGGCATCACCCGCATCGTAGCCCAGAAGTCGTAACGTACTTCCTCAATCCAACATGGCTGACTTCTGTCAGGAGAAATGATGCCAAGTGTCAAACAAATGCTGTTAAAGCAGCTATTTTCTCTCCTTCTCGCTCTCTGTCTGCCTTTCGATGCGTTTTGTATTCATCACTCAGGTTGACGGACAGAAATATTTCTACAGGAGCACATCATAAAAGAAAAAAAAAAAAGAATTCTCAGACAAAATATCAATAATCAATAGCAGGTTATCTAGTGCAATCTTTCGAATGGAAGGAAAGAAAACTAAAGTGTTTATCGTCGAGTGAAAATAGTGAATCGTAAAAGAAGTGCAGAAAGGAATCGGAAAAAAAAAGAAGTAAAATAGTGATGGAATTTGCATATCCCCTCGAGGCGAACCGAGGCTTAGTTTAAAAAGACAACGAGGGAGGCCGGAGTCACACGAGTCCGCGTTCCCGAGCCGAACGCGCGAAGCTCTCGGGTCGAGGCTTGAGGATCGAGGTGCCGAGCCTCGACACCAGGAACAGCAGATCCTTTAGAAGGAACATGCAAAGTTTTCCGTGGCTTTGCCACAAGCTTATGATAACGAAACCCAAACCACAAACACAAACATATTTTCTTATACAAAATTTTCTGTACATTTTTTCCTTACTGTACTAGATATATATGGTAAGCATTTATAGTACACAAGGTCATGTGTTCAAAATGTAACAATATGCATAACAAGTATTCATTATTCAGTTCTGTAAAAATATTAGACGAGGGTTTTTGAAATAAAACGTGTTTTTTTTTTGTTGGTTTTTTTTTTGTTGGTTTTTTTTTTTTTTTTTTGTACATGCACCGGCTCGAAGATATCAGCCATCACCTGTGGCCACTTGAAGAAAACGAAAACAAAATGACGCACTTGCGGTGACGACAGATCTGGTCTTGCTGAGCAGTCCTGTCTTTGTCTGAGCTCTCCGGCTACGAAAAAAAAGGACACAGACGATGAGAAAAGAACGGGAAAAGGTGCAGACGGCGTGCTCGCAGGCTCTCGCTGCTGGCGGCGACGGCGGCGCCCTGGCAGGACGGCCGACGGCTTCAGATAGGTGAGTGTGGAGCAGTGCAAATCTTCACAGGGCAGGTGATGGGCAATGTGCATCTGCCCCAGGGGAAATACTCACAGTGCTCAGTGTGCGGATCAGGAGTTTTACCACCACATGGGCACGCTGAGTAATTGCATTTAGTAAGATTAAAGGTGCGGTTTGCAATTTTTTAGGGGGTGTTTACTCAATGTACTCTTAATTTGGTCATTACATCTGTTTCCCGCCCTCTAGCTACAGTAACTCTCCACATCACACGACAGTTACTGGGGAGGACGAAGGCTAGCTCGTTCTAAACACTTGACGGAACGCGCTATCCGCCCTCTTCCACATACTCTAACTCGTAGACGTCCACGGTTGGCTAGACAGAGTGTGCCGTCCCTCCCGCTCGGACAGCATGGCCATTTTGCTTTCTTGCCGACTCCCAGCTGTCAGAATTTCAACCCTTTCTGTTTGATTTTGAGCTTTTTTTGTTTAAAACACTGATTCGGAGTTTTTCCTTGCGATGGATCTCTCTAGTGTTTTTTTTTTTCTGTTACATTTCTTTTCTCAGCCCAGAAAAGTGACTTTTTGCTTCTGCTTTTCCCCCCAAAAAGCAAAGCAAGCACCATGGATCGGGTCAGTTTCAGTGAAAAAAAAAAAAAATTCCAATTTTGTTGTTTCATTGCAATTTGCCTTGCAACCAACAGAGGGCTGTAAAAATGACATACTGCTTCTTTAATGAGCTTCGCAGCACACCATAGAGCTGTACACATTCTTTAATGAAACGAATCCTGCAGGTCGTTGATGTTTTTAGACATTCTAGATCTTTTTGCCCTCGGGATCACTTTAACGGGGAAAATAAACTCTTTATCTGGGCATAATTCAGATATTATTATTATGTGACCAATCAAACTGGATGAAATATAAAATGATAATGGTTGGTTATTTTTCCATCAAAAAAATATTAATAATAAAATAAATCCCAGGCTTCCCGGCTCTGCGTTACGGATCCCACGGCTGTAGTTAAAGGTGACTCGCTGTGCTCGTGTTGCGGCCTCGCTCCTGCATCACGGGCAGAAACCCTGCCTCATCACCTGCTCTGTTAAATAAAAAGAAAGTCGCTTGCTGAATGTTGACAGCACTGTTTGTTGCGTGTGTGTAATATGGGTTTGCTGGAATGGGTTTAATCGCAGCACTCCTCTCCTGCCAGGGCGCGAGCCGGACTTCGTTCTCCATCGACGGTCTCGAGAGATCTAAACCACGGGCTTCATGTAAACAAAACCGCTCGATCTACCAATTCTGCTTTTCACAAATTGGCATTTTTAAAAAATTTTTTTATTTTTTATTTTCTTCTTGTTTTTCTAAACGAACTAACTACCGGCAAATCGCAAATAGCTACCAGAGCTGCAAATCGGCATCGCAGAAACAACACATCACAAACTAGAACTTTACCCCTCCAACACAATCATCGTTTTATTTGTCGTATTCAACACACTACGAAGCAATCAATTATAAATTATCTTTCCTACATGCTAACCTTAGAAAAAAAAAACGAAAGAAAATACAAAAGTATACTTGGAGTATCTATAAACGTAAGGGTTTTCAGGACAGCTCAAGTCCATGTGAAAAGAAAGAACCCCTCATAAATGTTGAGTTTGTAAATTTACGGGTATTCGAGGAAAGGGAGAAGAAAATAAAAAGATCCGGCGGCCCGTCAGCCGAAACGACCTCACTGCTAATCAGAGACGTCGTAGTGTAACAAACCACATCATCACTTTAACCGCCGTAGACACTGATCTGGAACTCGTCAAGTCACAGCTCCGAAGTTCTGGACTAAACACTGAAATCTGAAAAGAATTAGGCCTATTAAAAGAAGTGTGTGTGTGTGTCTGTGTATGTTTGAGTGTGTGTAACAGAGAGAGAGAGCGAGAGAGGGAAGATGGGAAACACTGCTGACTTCATGTTGAGTGATTTTCAGAAGCAGGAAGCAGGAGTAGCTCAGCAAAAATGCTAACAGTGCTACGATGACCGAAAGCAAAATGGCCGCCATGCCAGATTCCATCCTAATCGATAGACCGCAAGTTAACACACAGGGGACTTAATTTCATTCCGGTAGATGTTCAAACATGACGTAAACATTTCTAAAGGCTTTTTCTAACAAGCGTCCGCTTGTTTTTCTTCTGTTGTCTTATTTACCATTTCTGCTCCTTAAGCAAGTTGTTTAAGATTTCGGATTCTACGCTTTAATACGAACACCTACGGCCATGACGCTGGGTTGCGTATGCGTTCTGCGATCTTTACATGAACTCAGTCTTCTGTCACACGACTGAAGGCGTCGCCAACAAAACGGACGCCAGCTGACGCTTGACGGAACAAGCCTTTAGAAACGAAGTCTTCTGAACATCGCTAAATAGAAGTGCTAGCATACATGCTAACTCGCTAGCTGCATTTAAACTGTTTTATTTCTAATTCCGAAGATCTGCGGCGTGGAATCGCCAGAACTGAGCACAGAACTGCCGTAGAATCCCGTCATCTAGCATCTGTGCAGCGTTCCCAAATCAGTTTTCAAACAGGTTCACACACCAAACACTCCAATGCTATTCGGCCCAATTCTTTTCCTTCTTGTCATTTTACAACCTACAATGAAGGTTTTTCTGTCCAGCGGGTTGTTTTATTTGTTTTTGTTGTTGTTCCTGGCTGTCGTGATCAGTCTGTACGCTAAGCTTCATTCATTCTAAGCATTAAAAAAAAAAAAGAGAAAAGCGTTAAGAATAAAAGCTCGGGTGAATAAAAGGAAGTTAGCGATGATCGGAAACAAGCAGCGGGTACCGTAGCGGCTCGCTAACCTACAGCGGGAGTAATATAAATGAAATGTGAAATGACAAAAAAAAGCATGCAGTGGAAAGACAACTACCACACGTCTCAAAGGGGGGAAAAAGGAAGCCAGTCTCACCCGTCTCAATCTACTGCACTCTATCAGTCCTAATCAGATAGTGACAAGCAAACATGCATCGTTAAACTTTTTTTTTTTTTTCTTTTTTAAATCGTTTTTGTCCGGCGACGTCTGGTTACATAAAAAAATTCATTTACAATTCTCAATCATGTATTATTGTTCTTAACTAAAGGCAAGGCACATAATGTGTTATATAAAATGTCGTGCAAAGTCGAACGGGGTCGGGGGATGGGCGGGGCGGGGCGGGACGGGGAGGGGGTGGTTGCGGGGGTTAAAATTCAAAACCGATGTCGCGCATCGCAAGGTTAAAAAAAAAAAAGGTATCCGTTCGCAATCCCGATGCGCTCTGTACTGTGGGGAATCGGGGGTTTAAGTAGTTTCGAGTACGAGCTTAGCTTCAGAGATTCTACTGAGATTATCTGCCATGCGCCCATGTCAAAGATACGGTGGTCTTTTTTTTTCTTCTCTTAGAAAGCACCATGCAGTTATATATATATAATTGATATATAGAGATTCTCATGTCAGCACCTTGAACGCGGTCATGTCGTATGCTCATGGTGAACAGAACTGGTGTAAAAAAGCGCTACGATGAAAACGTGGGTTCCACTACTAAGCGTGTCGGGGCTTTAGTCTTCGCAGGTCTGTTCAGTTGGGAGTATTTATGTGTGTTTCGTTAGCCTGTGTGGAAGCTCCTACTTGGTACAACTCACCGGGGTTGATAATAATAGTCAGGGATGCATCGATACTCGTGCTGGTATCGGGAATCGATTTGCTTGTTCTGATATCGCGTGCTACTCGCGTAACAAACAGGCGACAACAAACTGGATGCATTTCGCGATCGATTCCATTAAAGGTAGCTAGGGTTCGCAAAGGGGTCGCCGCTAGCGACAAACGCTAACTAGTGCTAGGTAGGCGAGAGAACCGTCGCCGCGCGATAGGACCACGAGGGAAACAAAACAAAAGGCGTTCTTCTCCACCGCGATGCTACTGAACCCGCTGACGTCGTAAAGAGCGCGCCTCGCAGAATACGTGGGCCTTTTAAGGGTGTTATTTAACAGAGGAAACATAAACAGAGCTAAATAAAAGGTTCCCTGATTGATTAACACCAAGAAGGTTACTCAAAGAGAACCAAATAAAAAAACATGAGCTCGTACTCGTATTCAGATGCTATCGATGCATCCCTAATAATAATAATAATAATAATAATAATAATCATGATTTAAAAACCCAAATCAACTGAAAGTCTTGTGATGCTGTAGGCACTTTTCATGGCTCTGGGATTATTTTGGGTTCGGTAGCGGATTCATAAGCCCTGATGTTGGTGAATTAACACTTTTGACTCGGCACACAAGCCTGCTTTAAAGCAATCCCGATAGGAGTTAGCCACACCCACTGTCCCCACGCAAAGGATTCTGGGAAGCACAGAGCTACATGGCTAAATCGTCAGCAATTTGGCTTAAATACAATCAGCGTTCATGGTGTGTGTGTGTGTGTGTGTGTGTGGGTGTTTTGTATTTGACAGTAAATCGTGTGAAAATAAAACAGGGATCCTGAAAAGCGAATTTCTTTCTAAAGTTCCTTGAAGCACGGTAGTGGTAGCGTTCCCCAAGTCGGGATACATGACTCGAGCAGGACGTTGGATGGGATGGATTGTTGTATTCGGGCGCTCGCCGTCTCCGGAGCGAATATTTGCGCACCCTGATAAAAGGAACACAGCTATACATTTCCAAAATCCTAAAAAGAATAAGTCAAACCTGCAGCATTCATATGTATAGGCCAGAAAGATGCAAAGAAATCAAAGGAAGAGAAATTCAAAGTAGTGCAATGCCTGTAAATTTCCAATGCAGTTTACACAAAAAGAGAAAAGAGTCCAAGAAAAAAAAAAGTCTATACTAAACCCAATACTGTCTTATTAGTGACAGATCTTTAGTCCCTACTAGCGTCGTCACTATGTAGGCTAACTCCACTTTTCTACTTTATTCTACATGATTCGAGAACGTACTGCGGAAGTAGATCACTAAGGATGGACAAGGGGCTGTAGACGTGTACGGATGTCTTCCACACGGACACACGCCGTCCACGTACGCTGCGTTCATTCATTTGTCTTTTGGAAATTGTATACATGTATTCGAAACGAGAAATACGCTTACATTTTTCCTTTGAGTGTTTCGCAATTTGTTTTTGGGCTAAAATTTTTAGTATCCAGATGTGTATCAGCAATAAAAGGGAAGATCAGAGATTAAAGAACGCCGTTAGTGCCTGACGTGCTGGTAACGCGGATCACAATGTGCTTTCTTTCGAAGATAAAAAGGACAACACGATGGCGGGAAAAAAATCATCAGGATTCTCTAAGTGCTGCAATTTCCAACTATTTCCGAAAATGTTTATTTCCGCATATGCTGATCCCGTTTTTTTATCAGCGCTTTTATGAGAGAAGAAGAGGAATACTTCCAGGTCGAGAAGAATAAAATAAATAAATAAAAATCTGATTTTTAGAAAGAATTTGAAGGAAAAAAAAAAGATACATTTCCAATTTTAGTGTATCGAAAGAATACTTACATAAATATTTGATTTGATGTTTTCATTTTGAATTAAAAAAAAATATATATATGCATGAACGCAACGTACATGGACCACACACACACACACACACACACACACAATAAACGAGTTTCAGTGTGACACAGAAAAGACAAAAAGGTGCTCCGTCACTCCGAAATCATCCGAAGGCTTCGAATCGCCCTTCGCTTAGTGTATTAACAGTACAAGCCATTTCTGAAGACTGTTTGTAAGGGCGTGTCAATATGTGTGTGTATGTATTTATATGTGTGTGTGTGTGTTTGTGAGCGTAATGTGACCTATCAATCAAACCCACAGACTGCGACCTATAAAGCCACAGACGTACCACATCAAAGTTTGAAAAGAAAAAAAAAAAATCAGGCACCCACCAAAAAGTGGATCTCCGTTATAAATGTCAGATGTGATGCATAAAAAAAAAAAAACCATAAACATGATTGTCAATAAAACTGAATGAAGTTTTTGGGCCGAATGTTAGGTGAAGGGAGATAAAGGGGAAGTTGTCGTCCCTTCGTGTTGCCCCGAAACCTCTGCCCACATTCAAATTAGTTTCAAACGAAAAAAAAAAGAGGAAAAATAATAGAGGGACACAATCAGCTCTGAGCGCGTGGGAAAGTCCTAAAGCGCTAAAACCCCCGTCCGTCATCAGGGCTTCCTTTCCCTGGAAAGAAAACATACGTATTTTGCATATATGAGGAAGCAGCACCTGTAGCAGAGGGAGGCTGAGGAGGGCCGTTCGTTTCCAAGAGCCAGGGGAAGCAAAGTGGGCGGGGCTTTATTTTCCCTCGATATCTTTCCTGCACGCTTCAGTCTCTGGCCTGCAGTTCGGTGTGGCCGCCCCTCCGAACGACATCCTCTCTCCTCTTCTCTCTTCTCATGCATCCACAGTCTGTTCCAGCTCCTCAGACATTCGATTCTTCACTGTCTCTCAAAAAAAAGTTTACTGAAGCATTTTATATAGCTTTACGCGTATATATGTGTGCACGGATGTGTGGATAGGTACACACATATGCTGTATATATACAAATACTGCATATATCATCAAATTTTTCCCTCTTGCATCTTGTTCTTGTTTTTTTGTAATTCCACCAAAAAAAAATTCGCTTTTTGAATCTCAAATCCGTGTCCGCGCCCGCTTTGGTGTATCCGCCGAGTCCAAATCAGTTCCCCAGATACCAGGACTGTGAGAGAGACAGAGACAGCGAGAGAGAGGGAGAGAGAGACAGTGAGAGAGAGAGACAGAGAGGCAAAGAAAGAGAGAGAGAGACAGAGAGAGACAGAGACAGAGACATAGAGAGAGAGAGAGAGAGAGAGAGAGAGAGAGAGAGAGAGAGAGAGGGAGGCACAGAGAGAGAGACAAAGAGAGAGAGAGACAGAGAGACAGTGAGAGAGAGAGAGAGAGAGAGAGAAAGAGAGAGAGAGAGAAAGAGAGAGAGAGAGAGAGACAGAAAGACAACGAGAGAGAGACAGACAGAGAGACAAAGAGAGAGAGAGAGAGAGACAAAGAGAGAGAGCAAAATTAGTAATACAATCTGATTAAAGAAAAGGTTAACCTGTGAGGAAATATATAGATGAATAAGATTGTAAGATTGGATTAACAAACACAATATTTCCTGATCCTCATAAACTCATAATAAATCTGTACAAGAAACCCAAAGTTCATGTCGTGCCACAGTACTCACGCTCTACTACACATGATTCAAAAAGGCAATAAAAAAAATCAACGGAATCTTATATTTCTGTCAACGGAATCTAATATTTCTGAATAAATATCTAGCTAGCTACTAGAGATGGCCCAACACCACGTTTTCCTTTTCGAAAGTAATGCTGAAACCCACTGGATATTGTTTTCTTTAAAAACGACGAAGCTTTAAAATCTGTTTTACAGTTAAACTTTCACACAATACTCGCTTGCGTTGGAAATATAATAAAGTGAAAATACAGAGAAATAACCCAGCCCTGTCTTTTTATACGGGAATAATTCCAGTTCCAAAAATAATTTCCTTTTGCTAATCCGATTCCAATCATCCGCTGGTTCCAGGATCCGATGACCCATAATAATGTTTCTCCGAGAGCCAATCCAACGTTTTCTCCGGTGCCGACACCGTGCCATCTCAACTAACGGATAATTAACCGCTCGTCTGTTTTACAATCTGCGTAACCTGTTGAGCGTTACACCGAGGGACTGTCAATAGCTAAAGCTCAGACTAGCTAAAGATAATTAGCTAAACATTTACTAGTGGTAGCATGATGGCAT
This sequence comes from Parauchenoglanis punctatus, assembly GCA_030068025.1. Taxonomy (NCBI): domain Eukaryota; kingdom Metazoa; phylum Chordata; class Actinopteri; order Siluriformes; family Auchenoglanididae; genus Parauchenoglanis; species Parauchenoglanis punctatus. The sequence goes on from JAQQZU010000039.1 coordinate 2,666,418, forward strand.
GAATTCCTGCTCTCAAGTGTGTCACGTCACGTGCTTCTGTTTGTTATGACCATGCGCCTTTGTTTTGGTTTCTGTCTCGTCTCCAACCTGGTCTTGTTATCGGTTTGTTACTCTACCGTGTGCACCTGTTGCGTGTTTCCTTCCTTTGTGCACCTACTACACGAGCCACGCACCAGGAGTCGGCAGTCTGCAATGACCTTTAAAAAGCTTCCCGTTTAGAATGGTAAAGTGGTTCGTCCCTTTGAGGAAGCGCTTGTTTGACTCCACGACAAAGGGCTTGGCTTTCAGAATTTCCAATCCGACTTTGTAAACCGTCATTTTTTTCTTACCCTGACCCTTCGGCAAACCCTGCGACTCTCATGCATGCGTCGATCAGCCGTATCAGTTGTTCTTTATTCCCCTCTATAGAGCATAGGGCTCTCTTTCTCTCAACACCGAGACGCGTATAAACAAAGGATAACAGATTATCATGAACTGCTGATGAAGGGTGTGTGTATTCTGCGATGTAAATTATAGCTCTGAATAAGGCAAAACCGCCAGACTCGGGCCAAAACGGAGCGTAATGACTTGCACTTTCCAAGCGCCGGGTAATCAGCATCTCCTGCCCCAGTGGGCTCCGAGCGCAGATAGCTGTCAGAGTTTGGAGAGCAATGCCGCTATTAAACATAATACGGGGCTAAAGAGCGGAGAGCGCCAGCGCGAGCGAGCCCGGCGGGCCCCAACGCAGACCTCTTAAAACACATAATAAGGTTTTGGCTCGCTCTTTCTCTCTCTCTCTCACTCACCGCTCAAGTCTTTTTCAAATCTGATGGAGCCTTATAAAAACAGCAGCGGTTCATAGTTCGCCATGTTCCACTGAGCTCTAAGTAATTCAACAGCGATCCAAACAGACGTCTTCGGCTACACCCAAAAGCGTCGATTTGATAAAGCTTCAGAAAACAAAAAGCACTTGATAGTCATTGCACGGATTGCAAACGCACACATACAGTACTATGCTGCATTCGGATAGATAACAGGCCCAAGATTTGGGGGGGAAAGAAGAAGGAGGAAAAAACAGCCGGGAATCATCCTTGGGAGTAAAATTACAACCAGAAGAGTGAAAGGAACTGCCAAGGAACTGAACTGCGTCCATATGAGAAGCAGACGGAGCTGGAACAGAGCTCCAGAGAGATGCTTTGGCACACGACGGCACACCACAATGAACACTGCCAGCGTACACAGCTCAGCACGGGAGAGGAAAGAGTGACCCGGTGCTGGCCGCCTCTGCAAAAACAAGAATAAGGAGGACTATTTTTACTTTGGAGGCCTTGGTGGACCTTAAACCGACAGAGACGCCAACGAGCGGCCAGCAGATGGGGCTGTAGCCCTGCGCCAGGGTGCAAAGGCGGGATGTGAGGCATTTCCTCGCTGCTGAAAATCCCAAAAACGCTGGTAACTGAGTAACCTTTGCGGCCTCGTTTATTTTTGCTCCATGGCTTCGGTGAGATCCCCGGTCGGGTGAAGGAACGCTAAATTAGGAGATCTGAAGTCTCTTGAAGCTGTGGTTAGGATTGGGGAAGGATGGGGGAAAAACAGTGCAGCAGTGCTTAAGTGGAACGCTTTTCCCTAAAAGCGCTTTCTGTTGGAAGTCAGAACATGACCGAGCCTGCACCCTGACAACAGCACGCGAGTTTCACGCATTAGCATTTCACCACAGCATGAAACCCACTGGCTTTGACGAAATCGACTGGCAAATTTCCAAACGCACACTCGCCTCCTCACGCGAAAGCTCCGAACCTCTGAACTGACTGAAACCGAATCCGTATTGCTCCAAAGATCAACGCTTCTCTGAAAAACAGCGCCACGGATCGAGAAACATGTCACGTGATGCCGTGGCGCATTGAATTCGGGCGCAAGGTTTCGAATCGATTTTTATGATAACGGGGTGCGGAAAGATTCAAATGTACATCTTAAATTCATTCCTTCAAATTCAGATCCAAGTTTTCAAAACTATGCCACTGACTGAATTACTGAATGACTGAATTCCAAATAAAAAGGCATAAAAATACAGATGGCAAAATCAGGAATCCCATTCCATACTCCCTTCAGGGTTTCCCGAAGCACCAAAATGTTTGCTCGGAGCGACCACGTGCCCATTTCGAGCACCAAACCATCACTTTTACATTCACTTTTACAGTATGAGAACTCAACCGCAAAGAAGACATCATGGCCGACCTCCTTCTTTCCTTCTTTCTATTTCTCGCAACTCAAATAAAAAACTCCATCCCAGCCCATTTAGCTTCTCATGTCTCTGTAGAGTTGCTTTTTAAGGGAATTCTTTGCTTACTGAGGAACCACTGAATCCTCCAGAAGCAAGAACAAATCGAGCTTTCGCGTTTCTCGTTCATGGTGAATGCATTTCATGGTGATATTTTCCAAGCAGTGACAACAAATCATCTGCTGAATATTTCCTGTTACTCCTCGAGGGAGCACTCTGAGCCATGTGGTACACTTTATACACTTGTGGAACCGTTCTGTCCTAACAGTGTGAGAGCTAGAACGCATTTTATCTTGCGTTTTATCTCGATGCAGTTTTGAAAACAACAAAAAACGAAAAGGAGCAGATTGCCTCCCGTGTCAGAGCCTTTAACAGCCTTGGCCCACCGTTTATTCTGGAGCTCTTACGTTATGCCAGCTGCTGAAAAGATCAAGCTATTTGTATCAAAGGCGCTAGTGCCTAAAAATAACCTCCTGCACTGCTTTCGTCCTGCAGAAAGGGGAAGCAGCGGCGGTGAAGAGAGGCCAGCAGCGGTTAGGCCTCGGCTCCAACCGAAATATTTAGTTTGCTATAAAAGCTCAAGGCTTTGTCTGGGTGACAGGTGGTTAAAGTTATGAAAACGCAAAGCCAAGACCAGGGTGTGTTCACGGTTCAGGAAGGGGAAAGGGGGCATATTAGGCCACGAGGGCTTAACCAAATGACAATCTATCCATTTAATTAAACGCTTCAGGGGAATTGGAGGCGAGCCTGAAACATGAGGCACTTTGAAAACACAGGCTGTTACTGATGTTCACATTCTCCATGAAGAACGTAAAAGAAAGAGATTTAGAGGAAACGGATTTGTTTGGTTTTGCTGTGTTGTCATTATCCCTGTGAGACGTGCGAGAGACGCTGCTAACGCAAGCGCAGTCACGGCGGAAGTGAACAGGAGAATTGTTTCAATGATCTCAGACACAATTGATAATGTTCAGGTTTCGGTGGTGGCGATGAAGAACAAACAAACGAGCGAGAGCTTCTATTTTTGGCCACCGAGGTAGAAGAAACCGAGACCCAGAATGCAATGCAGCTGTACCACTGTCGATGGAGCTCTGTATCTGTTTACAGCATACAGATGAGGTGGAAAGAGAGACGGACAGGAATCAAGTGCTGCTGCATCTCTGTTTTTAAGTAGACATGATAAACGGCTACTGGCGCCACTATCAGCAGGTCACCTGAAGGCATTGTGGGTAACATGTAGAGCAGCATGTTGATGAATGACATTTAGCTTGTACGTCACTGAAGAACAAGTCAATTGTAAAGGTTAGAACATCAGTAAAAAAAAGGCATTATCCCGGCGCGCTCCACTCTCCCGAGATCGCACGATTCTGACTGGCAATACATCAACCCAGCCTGCTGTTGTGGACGTTCCTCTGAGTTCAAGTTCACCTTACGATTACATCATGTCTGGTTTCCCCTAACAACCAGACTGCTCTGGACGTGAGTATCCTGGACCGGGGACATGCTTGCCCTTCCTTTCACTCTTCTTTAATGTCCTTTCTTTTTTTCCGCACAGAGTCACGATGATCTCATGAGGAACGAGGAAGCTCGGCAGATTAAAGTCGGGGATGCCAGTAAAAACTGCTTCTACAGTCGGGATACTTATATACTTGTACGTCAGCAAAATACCCTGCACACACACACACACACACACACGCCCCTCGTAGTGCAGTACACTTGCACTGGTTATTGGGCAGAGAGAACTGCAAT
>JAQQZU010000039.1:2670520-2682791 GCA_030068025.1 Parauchenoglanis punctatus
CACACACACACACACACACACACGCCCCTCGTAGTGCAGTACACTTGCACTGGTTATTGGGCAGAGAGAACTGCAATGCAGCAGCAACACTGCAACGTGTGGCTAAGCCTGCAGTCCTGCAACTAACACACCACACATACCACACACACGCACACACACACACACACACACACACACACACACACACACACATCCTCACATTTGTAGCTGCATCCTGCTTACCGGCCTCATTACCATGTCTTAAAGTACAATGAAAAATAACCAAAGGTACATTCTCTCATAAAGAATCTATAAATATGTATGAATATGCAAATTGGGACGGATCGCCCCTCCCCCCCATATAAAACGTATGCGATAAGCTTGCAATACAAACAACAAGCAAAACAAAAAAGTATGTCTCCTATTCGTATCTGTATTTCGGTTTGTTTAGCGCACGGCTGTTATTTAACAATAACGTATTCGGGAACATGTGGCTGTTATGAAGTCGAAACGATCCCGTGACAAGCTTCATGTCGTTACGAGTTCATTTACTCCTTGCGTGATTATGCAAACGCGTTGCATATAAAAGTAATTTAATAACGATTACTATCAGGGAAAAAAAGGCAACGGGAGCAGGCGGGACGGGAATCATAATAACAACAGTTTTATATAGAAATGTGCAAATCTAATATGAATAAAGGCTATTTTCACTAAACGCTAATATGATTACATTTTCTAAGCTAACACGGAACCGGGATGTTATGGGAGTCATTTTTCTGGGATCGGACGGGACAGAATTATTGGGATTAGGATTGGGACGGGACAGTATGGTTTTGTGGGTGTGGGATGGGACATACACAGGATTATTAGAGTTGTTATTAACAGCGCTACCTGGCTGTGTGAAATGTATAGGTGGGGCAGGATGGAGGAGTGGAGGTGTAGTACCTGAGCCTGATACAGACTCGCAGGGTCTCGAGGACCGATTCCTACGAAGGAGCGGTTGGCAGGTGGTGTCCCGGGAGCAGAGTATGCTGAGAGAGAGAGAGAGAGAGAGAAACAGCATTCGTTATGTTATCATTAATCAAGCATGTGTTAGCTATGACTAATGTGAGGTGAACATAAAAGCTTCAGATGTCTAGGCGATTGATGTTGTCTAGGCAGGGCTGAGTGATGAAGTGTGTGTCCTAATAGGTTTGTAGAGACGGTTAAAAAACCTGAACCAATGCGGAGACTGCAGATGCTTCCAGACAGATGCGCGGCATGATGCAATTAAGCAATTAACATCCTACTATGCAGCGTGGCGTGTATAAAGATGCTGAGCAGGCCCAGTTAGCCCCGAGTGCTGGATCACTTTGACAGAGGGTTCATTATTAAGGGAGGGAAGTCGAATCAAACAGCCTGGCTGTCTTCCTTTCAATAGGAGCAGCGAGGAATGTGATACTTGCATTTAGATCTATGGGAAAAGGGTTGGGAATCGAAAATACGCATAACGATCAAGAACGATCCATCAAGGATTTCCATCCAGACTGATGTTATGTACACTTGAGAGTTGTAACCATAAGCACAGGTGAGAGATCGAGATCCAGTACACTCTGTTATGCTTTTAGTTATTTATTTGGCTGGCGTGGTTTGGCTTCACTTGTCCTTTTAGAGCAAAGGGTTACTACAAATCAATACAAACTTCTTCTGACTGATCATCTTTATCCTATGATGGGCGTGGTCTCTTCCTGTATGGCTCCGCCCCCGACTCCACATCTCTAGGGCATGCACCGAATGAGGATGAAAGCTATGGCCTTCGTACTCACCACATCTCAACCCAGAAGCATTCTGGGAGATCTTTAGGAAGAATGGTGTTTATTCTGTGGCTCTAGCACAGCTCCTGAGGATCTATACCAAGCTAAAACATCTTACTTAAGCACTTTTTTTCCTTCTATTTGTCTGTACAGGCATGATTATACAAAGCGCATGTATTAGTCTGTGTGTGTGTGTTAGTCTGCCAGCAAACAAGTCAGCGCAGAGCATCTGAACGCACACGGCCGAACATAAGATATCGTTACGTGTCTCGTTAATGAAAAATCGCCGTAATGCTCTCTGATATGTCGCTGTAGATCGAGCCGAGTAATTAAAAAAGAGGCAGACGTGTTTATCTGTGCCTCTCTGAGGAAATCCCATATAAATACACACACACATTTCGCTTTGCAGTTTTGCGAAAACGCCATTTTTCAAGAGGTTAAAACCAACACGTTCATTCGCATCAGGCTGAGATTATCGGGAATCCATAACTATTAAGCGGAGGATGAGCTGCATGGGCAGACAGACGCTCTAATCGTATTTAGTGAGATGAGAAGGGTGCAGGCCACACATCATTGCAGCACTGTGTGTGTGTGTGTGTGTGTGTGTGTGTGTGTGTGTGTGTGTGTGTGTGCTTGCATGGGTGTTCAGCTCTCCTCAGCATTTCTTAATGAAATTACAATTAATAACGAACGGCAGCATCTATGGCAGACCGCCTCGTCATCTAAAGTGCACGGCTGTTTACAGCAATGAAACTGATCGAATTAATTCATTTTCTCGAAGGAGGAGCGCACTGTACATATAATCCTCCTTGATCCAGCAGGAAAATGGTTACAGATCAACATTTATCCACTGAGAAGTAGCTTGACCCAGTGACTATAGTGCTTTTTTCCATGTTAAAACCTGCACTTATTTTTTTTTTTAACCCCAGCTTTGGTCTTTTAAGCCGTTATGACATGAGACAGTAAATGACAAGAGCAGATCACCAACTCTGAGCCATCCATAAGCAGTACTGAATCATCAGAGCACAAGATTATCGCATTTCTCTTGCACACGAGAGCCATACTGTATGTATGTAGTTCTTACGAACACTGGGTGATCACATAGATTGGAGATGATTTTTTTTTGTTGCTTCTGTTTTTGTTTTTGATTTGGAGTTTGTGAAGAGTGTTTTATTTAGTGTGCGTGATTGAAGTCTCTAGAATGTTCTCTCATAGTCATATAGTGCTCCATTAGCCTAATCAGTTTGCAATATGACGTGTTGCATGTAAATGAGTGATGGTGGCAGACCAAATGGATTTTGAAGCGCAATAAAAGAATTCTAGCTTAGTAAACGTAAACTAAGCTTTCCGTGACTCTGTCAGAGTATTCAAGACTCTCTTTGCTTACAATATTAACTAAGCGCCACTGAGCTACGTGTCTAGGAAGCTGGACAGGGCGGGGAGCGAGCGGGCGTCACAGTGGGCCACTTACTGGGGGAGGTGGGCGAGGTGGCGGCTGCGTCTGGCGAGGTGCTGCTGGGTTTGGAGTCAGGGGGCAGCGTGAGGCGAGGCAGGGCCGGGGGAGGCGGGGGGGCCAGCATCTGAGAGGAGATGTAGTGGGGGGGGACCTTCACCTGACCACTGCCATTCAGCTGAGGGAGAAAGAGAGAGCAACGTCAGCCAGCACCCTATACGGCCCAGCTCTGGGCCAAACATCGATATAACACACACAGCTGCTCTCTCTCACCCGCCGCCTCGCTCTCTTCTCCTCCCCTCTCCTCTCCTGTCTCAATCCCAACTACTTTCACTTAAAATCTGCTTTATGACTATCATTACAGGCTCTGTTTTCAACCTAGCATAGCCTCATCGGGTAACATTACATAATGCTAATTTGGCTGGACAGATTTTTCTAGCTAGCTAATTGGCGAGAAATTAACACAGGGTAGAGTGGCACAACAGGTCCTGGGCAGTGATATTTTCAAACCCCCGAATCATTACCACTAGGGGGTTTAACGCAACGCCACCACCTGTATCTGTTTAAACATATCTATATACGGATTTAAACCTTAAGTGGGCGTGGCCTAAACCAGACATAATAAATAATAATAATAATAATAATAATAATAATAATTCTACCACTATGCCTTAGGAAACACTGAAAAAACCCCAGATGTAGAAATGTGCATTGTAGCACTGGCTCTAAAAGTTCCTCAACCTCAGCTGCATCGCTCCAGTTCATAACGTGTCTCAAATAGAGATGTTAGATATAGAGACCCTATAGAGATATATTATCTGATCACCTGTCTAACAGTAAAAACCTCCCATTCTTACCCACAGCAGACCATGAGATCAGACCACACCACCCAATCATTAAACCCTCATACATACAACATAACATTCTGTTTTCATAATCTGTTCCTCGTCTAGATTTCTAGCCTCCTTCTTCCTTCTTGCATACTCACCTGGATGTACTCTTCATTCTTCAGACACCCACCTGCTCTCTGTTCCTTCCCCTAGGCTTCGTATCAGAGGAGACGGGGCTGCTTGTGTCGCATCTCCGTGCTTATTATCTCCCATTCCACATTTTTAATGCACAACTATTAATATCTCATAAAGAATTTTGATCAGACTATCCGCTTCAAAGTTGTCAATCAATTTTGAAGGTGTGGCCAATGACTATACAGCCAATATCTCGTGATATAATGATCCAAACCTAATTACATTTGAGATGCACAATTCCTACAGCATTCTTTGGACTCACACCAAATTAGTGAAATTACGTCCCTAGGGGGCGCTACAATTGACACAACTATTGACTCTATGGCTAATATCTTGTGATGTAGAAGTAATAATCACATCCCTTAGAAGCACACAGGCAAATGTGAAATGTTTATTCTTGTTACTGTTTACAGTGTTATTCATCTTCTCCTCTTGCTATCTTGGTGAGTGTTTTTTTTTTACCCTTTTACCTTGAAAGGTGTTTATACATTTCTTTGATCATTTTTACCTTGAAAGGTGTTTATAAATGGAATTCTGTTATTATCGACATAATTAAAAGCCGAATTTCTTACCACGTTTGAGTGAATGCCGGCGAACGTTCATGGTTTCCCCCATTTGACACAAATCTGTATGTAAAACCTGAGCAGCTGATGCACACTCAGCTAATATCACCTAACTACACCCTCTGAAAATGTATTTATACTAATCCCACCTTTAGTTTTCACATCCACAGCACTTTGTGCCAGGTTACTACCTACATCTGCCATGTAAACACACCAATCTCACGCCTTGTTTTTGTGCTCGAATCAGGAAAATAAGACCCACAATTGCCAGTGACTGAACTGAAAAAATTTGCATAAGGAGGAATAGCTATCCCTAGATCGATCCCTTGGTGATTAAAGTCACCCATGTGGTCGGTATTTCATGGTAACTGTGGCTGGTGTGTGGGGCGGTTTGGAAAAACCCATAGGACTGTCTAGGAATTCAAACAAATCGGTCCAAAATGAGGTTTTCAACTTAATAAATATAGATATTTTGGAAAGGTTTTTATTTACTTCACATAATTTCTCTCGACTTTGCTTTCCTTGAATTTAAAATACGAGTCTAGCTCCGCCCCCCGCGCCCCCTCCATCTCTTGATCACGCTCTGTCAGCAGATATATGAGAGACGGGGTAATGTTCTGGGCGGATGTTCTGGCAGACAGCCGCTTATCCGTCGTTCTTTCTCTCTCTATCTGTCTGCATCCATCCATCCTCAGGACTGCACTCTCACTCTGCTGCACAACAACAGTTTGGTGCGTGAGTCAGCGACATTGTGGGCCGCTGCTGCTGTCCTTTGTGACTGGCTGGCTGCAGTCGCACTGCGGTGGGGCGAATTTCAATGAGACTGCAGGACAGGCCAAGCCTGACAAATCTCAAATCTCTCTCTCCCTGCCAGCGTCAGCACTGCTGCCAGGCACACACAGGAATCTCCTCGTTCAAACGCGTACTTCCTCCCGCGCTCTATTTTTCCCTCTGATCCCTCTCTCTAGTTTTCTGTCTGATCTCTCGGTCTCTCGCTCGCTCTTGCCCTCATTTCTCCTTCCACCTAGATAATGAAACAGCTTTCTGACTCAGGATTTTCTTCCCTGTCGGTTACCCCTGAAGGCGAGCCTTTTGAAGACAGTAGCTGCAGTTCTTCTAAAACCAGCAGCAGTGCTATTAAACTGCAGCACAAGTGAACGTCTGGCCACTGGCAGATGTTTGAAAACAGAACCTCAGTCCAGATCAAGTCATAGCCATACTCCGGTACTGATTTAATGCTTAAAAAACATTCCTACAGGTTACTATGGTTTCACTGTAGTACTATTTATTTTTCACATATACCTTAGAGTACTCTTTTCTTAGCAAATCGTGATAGCACGTAGGCATCCTAGCCCCAGCATGATCGCATGTTAGCGTCGTAGCACTGGATAAGCCATTTTATGGCACTCCTGGAGCAGACAGTGTTAAGGGCCTTGAATCAAGATCCCAACAGAACCCCTGACCTTCTGAGCAGTACCTCGGAGCCTAACCACTAACCAGCGAGCCACCATTGCTCAAAGACAGTAAAGACAGTTACGCTGCTGACCCTTACTCCCACTGTTTAACTTATATATTTTTTGGCAACTGGTTGTCATATTCTTGATCATGGTCTTACTGTAGTCCAATTTTAACCTACATTTCCAAATTTCTATCAGATGATAAATTTATACATAATATAAACAGTACTGCTGAGACTTAAACAAGTATGGCTGAGGTATTAGTAGGGAGAAGAACAGCATTGTTTTTTTATTCAGAGGTTTTAAATGGTAGAGAAAAGTGCTTAGGTGTGTGTGTGTGTGTGTGTGTGGTTGTGGTAAGAGCGAGGCGAGGAGGGAAATCGAAGCCTCCAGGTCTGTACGCGTCTAGATGTCTGTGGTTGAGTCACTTACACTCAGGTTACACCAAATACAGTCAGCGCAAGACACGATGAGTGTTTATCTCACATATATGCACATTCCTGTGCACACACACACACACACACACACACACACACACACACACACACACAGGGCTGCTCAATATATGCAATAGAATGTATGTGGTTATTAATATAAATATGAATCAGTATGGATGGCTCAGAATTGTGTTCTGTCTGAGGTAAAACAAAAACAAAAACAAACAAACAAACAAACAAAAACAACCCGGTGGTATCTCACTTTGATTGGGGGCGGAGCTACAGGCTTACCGGGCTGGGCTGTTGACTGGATGGGTCGCAGGCCATTGTGACCAGGTCCTTGAGCGGGTCTTGCGAGGTGAGGTGGGGAGGGTAGCGGATGGCCGTGTGGGGAAAGTAGGTGGAGGTGGGCTGGGGCAGGATGGGGGCCGTCGAAAAATGCAGCGACGATGATGGGTGCGGACTCCGAGAGATTCCTGCAGGGAAACACAAACCTACTTCTGTTAATCTAAGGTCAGTTCAGAGCAGGTTTGATGTTATGCATACAAGCTGATGCTAGGATAATAATATCTCATAATCTCATGATCTCATAATCCTGAGATCAGTCAAAGATATCTATCAACAATTGATTGAAAAACAGATTAGGTGGTGTTTTGTTGTTTTCCAGGTTCATTAAAGACTCCTGTTTTTGGCTGACGGGAGCAGAACCCGCTCTCGCTGCCCATCCTCCTCAAGGTTCTACATGAGAAGCTTCCCAGCGCAACACGGCTGTAAGAGTGGTTATTTCAGTGGCCGTAGCCTTCCTGTTAGCTCAAACCAGTCTGGCCATTCTCGGGAGGTTTTTTGTTTTTCGCACCATTCTGTGTAAACTCTAAAGGTTTCGGAAATACTCAATCTGGCACCAGAAATCCTGCTACACTGAGATTAAAGTCACTGAGATCACATTTTCCACCTGATTCGAATCAGTAATTGGACAACCACATGAATGATCAGGTGTGAAAAAGCTTCATGCAGAAAAATGCTGTTGAAGTAGCAGGAAAATATCGCCACTTATAAGTTACCAGACTTTGTATTGCGTAATTCATCTGTTTGGCCTGGTTGTCAGGTTTCCTGGATCTTTATTCTCCTAATCCTCCTGGAACGACCAATTTTCAGCGATGCTGATTTCCGTAATGCGCCGCGACAGCTGTGATTTCGGCGCTGACACACTTTTCGTGGTGACATATGGCGGCGACGCTCCACCGGCTCACTTGAACAGCCGTGCTAATTGTTGTAGCATCGTTTGTGCAGATAGTGGAGCGTTGCCAGACTACAGATTACGCCTCATTGTCCCAGAGACAATTACTTGTCAGAGAAAGCAGTGCTGTCTGCATGGAGCTCTCAGCTCTGCAATAAAGCGGCTCATATCCCACACACACACACACACACACACACACACAAACGATTTGCTCTCTCTGTTCCAGACAGCCTGTCAGCAGCAGTGTATTAGTCTCAATATACACTCAATACACAAGTGAGCACTTACTACTCACACAAGGTTAGTGGCACAAAGTGCATTTGTATACTTAAGAGCAGAAGGGCGCACAAAATGTATCGCTATTGCAGTAGCGGTCTTTTTCATATGAATATCACAGAATGCAGAACCATTTTTAAAGGTATAGTCTGTTATAAACGATGAAGGTAGAGATGCCCTCCTTGCTCGGAAGGAAGCAGCAGAGAGCTTCGGTGTATCTAGTGAGCGTACTTCTGCTAGAGCGGTTAGCTTGTGCTGCTAATCTGTCAACAATGCTAATATGAAGCCTAGCATAAATCACTCCACTGATATTCACACTGATTAATGACTTCATTTGTGGATGAAAACTAGTTTAGGGGTTATTTAAAGCTATGACTGGTTTGCATTGGAATTAAAAATAAACGTGCCAGACAGTGCACGTCGACGAGATACAACAGTAGCAGTCGCTACACGGGCGCCGCGCGTGACACGGGATACGTAGCGCTTGCGAGTGTGGACAAAGACTTTAGTAATGGCGGAATTTACTTCACGTAGGCGAACTTTAACGTGACTTTGGTTCTCAGTAACCGTGAGTGAAAAGCAACATAAAGAAAAGTAAGATGATTGAAAAGTTTGAAGCAAGTATTACTTAATTCTTCATTTTTTAAAATAAAAGACCACTTCCTGTTGGCTCACTGTATGCAGGGGGTCTATATTTTTCCTAGCTGAACTCCTTGTGAACAAATGAACGTGGATTCCTTTAGTCGTAAACCCTTCATTAAGTGCACTCCTGTCTGGAGAATCAAGTGTAAGTTCCGGTTGTATGTTGCCAGTGGTGCGACTCAGGAACGCACTTGTCTATTGATGTTCAGAGATGCATCTGGGATTTGCCGTAACGTTTTACTGCCTTCCGTGTGTGTGTATAAATGCTTACCGCTGTGCACTGCGATGACAGGTCTGTGGTGTTGTGTGAAGCTGCCAAGGCGGGGAGAACTCTCCTGAGGAGATGGACTATCCATCTCAGTCTTCTTCACCGGGGAGATACCTGACAGACACACCGTGAAGGTGAAAGAGAAAGAGACAGAGAGCGTGAGGTCAGATTCGCTGACCGGAACTAGATGTAGTGCCAGTACTGACCACAGGGTGGCGCAGTGTGTAAAAAAAAAAAAAAAGCACATTGGTTTTTATAGTGCTGCAGAGAACTGCAGTGTGTATGGGATAATCGCATGTCCCTGTGGACATCCAGCAGTGTGTGTGTGTGTGTGTGTGTATGTGAGACTGGAAGCAAGATGCACCAGCAGTGGATGCTAAAACATATAAGACAAGATATAGTATAAAATATTGCCACAGTAAGATATGTTCACATTTGCATATTATCTATATAATAGATTTAGGTGTAGCATCTAAAGTCCTAATCAGACAGGATTTAACATTGCAGGACGTCTATAGTCATTCTGATCGACTCTCATTGGAGAGACGGGATTGTCTCTATGACGTACACACGGTCAGCAATTTAAATGCTCTATATCTCACTGTAATTCATCCATCCATCCATCCATCCATCCATTATCTATAGCGCTTTATCCGTCTGGGTCGCGGGGAAGCTGGAGCCAATCCCAGCATCTTCGGCCGAGAGGCGGGGTACACCCTGGGCAGGTCGCCAGTCCACCACAGGGCTCACTGTAATTCATTTGAATATAAACCGATAGTTTTGAACTTTATCAGCATTGGTGCTGTAGTCAAAACAAGCCCCAGACAAGTCCAAGACCTGGACTAGCCAAGATCGGATCAAGTCCCGAGTGGCCAAGTCAAGAGGGAGTCCATATGAAGGCAAGGCCAAGTCAAGACTGAGACCAAAAACCATCAAATCCTTTTCAAGGCCAAGCTTTTACTTGGCTTCATTCACGCAATTGTGCCAATGATTAGGCTGTTTTCTTCAAGACGTTATCTTTACAGACTTTTAGACAAAACCAAGAACATGTTTGGTGAGATCAACACCCTAGACTGAGAAAAGTCCAGTACGAGTGCGAATAATCCGAGACAAGTCGATACAGAAAATGCGTCGAAACAAGACTAGAGCGTGGCATTGGAGATGTTTTACGTCGAGACATTTACAGGACACGATTTGCCAAAACAACGATGCCCCATCCCCCCTCCCCGTGTCCTGTGATTAGCTGGAATACGCCCTCTGTTTCTGATTGGCTGGAATAGTGTTGTGTGGCCCGACTGTCGCTGCGTCGCCGTTTACAGAGCCAGGGCTGTGTACAAGCACCTTATTTTTATTCAGCACACACAGAGCGGACAGAGAGTGGGTATTCGCTGAATTCGACAAAAAGTGTATTGCATTAGAATCGATGACTGCGCCTTTAACGTAAAAAAACCCCCAACTATTACTGAATTCTGAATGCTGCATGCTAACACTGTTTATAAAGTTAAACAGAGAGACATGTGTAGGTCCAGCTGCTGCTCGGTCTGCTCTACTTCTCTTCTCTCACTCTCTCTTTGTCCCGAAGCAATCAGCCAAGGAGGCACGTTAAAGAAAACCTCGTTGGAGCTGTCTAGACAGGAAGTGAGGTGGGCATGCAGGACGTCTCATCGAGTCCTGATTCCAGAGCAGTTCAGGATGCTAAAGTCATGCTAATCACTTACTACTAAAAGGAGCCAAGGACACCTTTAACTGTAAAGTAAATGCCTTCCGAACATCCTATTATGGCTATCGGACCCATAGAGCTTTTTATTCCTGAACCTTCCGCCATCAGAACACGATAGCTGATGTAGTTTATGGGCTGCTTTGATTTTGAGGTGTTGAGTTTTGGATTAAATCTATTCAATTCAAGGGAAAACTCAAAACAAGCTCACTTTAAAAACTCAGTAAATATAATAAGTATGATCATGGTGAGGTGTGAACAGGATACATCGCCAGACCTCACTCTGTTAACTGCTGCTTAACATCAAAGGTAAAAAAGTCAAAGGCAATCCGTGGATCCAGACTTTTGGGACACCCTGTATAATTCACTATGAGAGTTATCATCTTGTTTGCACTTTATTAATCCATTATACACTATGAATTAATTCGTTATTTTAAGTTGTCAAATTTATTCATTGAGGTCTCATTCATTGTGCTCTCCTGTAAAGAAAATGTGCCCAAGGATAAGCTGACCGAACTCTCATCTGCTAAACTTAACATCTAACGTTAAAGCGCCACTATGTAGGATTCAGCCCCCTGAATGCCCCTCCCTTACCCCCCCTACCCCCCAGCGTGTGTCAGGGCCTACGGTGGCCGTCAGGTGCCAATAGCGTTCTTCTAAGCACTTACATACACACTCCTTTGCTTTTTCTGTGCTGAATAATAAGTACGATCCTCCATCTTTCAAAATTTGGCTTCTCAAAATTGTTATCCAGCACCGGCAAACACCGATTCCTCTTCTTTCTCCTTCCTTTGTTCTTCTTCGTCACCCTTTACGCTGCCGCTTGTAAAAACGTAAACGCCGATATCCCACAAGGAAAATGTTTCGAAGTTCAGAATAAATGAGAAACGCCTTTGTTTTAGACAAACATCCTCGTGTGCGTGACTTCTAAATAGCGAGAGCTATGGAATTTCATTACTAAATAACGTGTGCATGTAAATGAACTCGGAATACGCCGACGTTGCCTGAATATCTATAAAAGATATTTCAGGTGAAGCTGCAGCTCCGTCTTAATGTAATTTAACACGAAAAATCTGCTAAAAACTAAGCTGGACTGACTGAACGTCCCTGATCTCGAGTTAAAACCAAGACGTGTGTGTTTTTATAAAGAACTACAATAAGAAGGCTGTCAGGAATTACCCATCCCTAAACCATTCCGTTTTAAGACTTTTAAACTGTCGACTTTGTCATTCTTTATGTGTCAACAGCACCGACGGAAACTAAACACAGGAACAGGTTTTATATTAGTCACTGGCAAAAAACCCCCACCAAAAACCTAAACACAACTCTGATTACATTGCAAACATTATGTTACAACCACCACAACTATATTATAACCACATGTAAGAAAGCGCGCACACGCTGACACACACACACACACACAC
>JAQQZU010000039.1:2700036-2717168 GCA_030068025.1 Parauchenoglanis punctatus
CATGCAAACTCCACACAGAAAGGCACCCTGGGTGACCCGAGGATCGAACCCAGGACCTTCTTGCTGTGAGGCGACAGCGCTAACCACCGCACCACCGTGCCGCCCTGTTTCGATTCCAAAATGGTTTAAAAAAAAAGAGGTCAAATGTTTAAAAAACAAAAATATCTTTATTCCTTTAAGTGTCACAAAATAAATAGCACTGATGCATGACGTACTCATGTAGACAGGTCCTGGCAGATAGCTATGTAGGGTTTATTTGCAATGATACAGTAAAGCGTTGTCCTGTTTATGAACCCAGAAGCAGAACCATAGTTCTAATTTGGAGCCGAGTTTTGGTTCCACACCCTACTTATAACTGATCAGATATTCAGCTGCTTGGTTGTTTCTTTACCAAATATAAATGTCATAGCGTCATGGTTTCCTGAATAAAAGTGTTGATTCTGAAGATGGCTTGTCGCATACGAAGCTTTTGTCGCCGTCTCTCAACATGACGATTAAAGGAAGGAAGAGTACCAATAAAGAGGATGGAAAATCAGAATCCATTTCAGGTTCTACCAAAATCTTCTTCAACTGCTAAAAAGCAGAAATGCCCCGTTAGGCTCAGCAATGCCTAACCATCTGCTAGACCACACGGGTGGATGACGAAAACGTGTGTGTATGTGTCAAACACGGCTCTAGGCACAAGAAAACACCAGCATGACCTCACAGGATTTAACCACATGTTATAAACAACTGGTGAGCCTCAAGCACCAAAAAAAGGCCAAGTCGCAATTTGGTAAGTGTGAATAAAAAACGTGCAGCGCTCCAGGACAAAGTCCTACTGACAGTTAAAAGGAAGATTAACGAAGTGGGGAAAGTGGGGAGGAAATAAAGGAACTGTGCATGATCCAAAGCATCCCAGCACATCTGGCGAGGGATTCACAATGCAGCTGACTCACTGCTCTTTACTGATGATGTGATTCCCAACAACAGGCTGAATCCTGACACGTACAGAAGCATGTGCACGGCCTGGATCCCACCAACTGCCACGAAACACGCAGAGCGGTGACTTGTCTTGCAGCTGGGCTTTGGAGTACAAGTCCGCTGTAAATAAGGTACTGGCAATGTTGTTCCTCCAAGTCCACTGAGGCTTCATAGCAGTCTGTAAGATCTGATTACGCACTTTCTTTACATTCTTTTTCTCCAATCTTGATTATTTTTTTTAACTAATGCGACAAAAAAAACATTCCCAAAACTCGCAAGAAACTCCAATGGTCAGTTTTTTCCTTTTTTCCTGACAAAAAAACTCAAAGTGAAACAGAAACACTTTACAAACGAGGATTCCCGATGTCGTCCGTATCGTTTATTAATCATCATCCCAACGATGTCTTCTCAAATCTGATTGGTCCGAAAGTGATGGTTGATTTTCCATAAATGCGGCTTGGATAGCAGTTTCAGCTGCAAGGTTTATGTCTAATACGTTATATTTCTACAGTATATAACAACTAATACGACAGAGTTTACGCTTTGCGAGCAAAAAAAGACAGGCTGACCGATTGGACGACTGTTTACAGCTGCTATAATGTAACTGAGACAAGAACTAACATAAATCGTGGACGTGCACAACACCGAATGCAGCCATAAATGGATAAAAAGTGCCATTCTTAATAATAATATATATTCGCGTAATCGATGAAACAAAGTAAAAAGGTGTGTATAAAACAATCCACGGGGTGCACAGCTCATTCATGGATCATTTTCCTATTAAAAAAAACCTTATAATAAGAGTGAGTCTCTAACGAAAGTGGGAATGAATTAACAGAGGTATTAAAAATACATTATTTTTAAACGTATTTAACCAGGGGTGCCAATACTTTTGCAGCTGACTGCATATGTAAGTAACAAAGAACGCTGATCATGGATGGTTCATTTTTGTGTATTGTTGCTAATTTCAAATGACCAAACACACACACACACACACACACACACACACACACACACACACACACCAAAACCGAGTACGTCGTCACTGCGTTTGTGGCCGAGATGCACAGCACTGCCAACGCTAAGGGCCTCACTCCAACTGTCTGTGTGTGTGTGTGTGTGTGTGTGTGTGTTTCTCTGTCAGCTATCTTCAAATCCAAACCCACTTCTGCCAAGAGCTGGAGCAGTTTGTAGGCAAGCCGCCCTCACGCTAAACCCCTGGCATGGCTCACTGAAAGAGAGAAATAATAATAAAACGAGGGCGCAGGAAGGGCACACACTCATCCCCGCTCCTAACAGTCAGAAGGCCGGGAAAAAATATACTCTAAAAACTCCACAAAAAAACATGAAATGCGTGAGGAAGTTTCTCGGAACTAAAAACCTTGTGGTTTTGTTTTTTTTTCCCTTCTTTTTTTTATACACTTTTTGGCGCCATGACACTTGAACAGAAAAATAGAAAAGCCAGAATGGAAAGTATGATGTAATGAAATATGCTCGAGCAACTCGCCGGCGTCCATTTTCTCTCGGCAGCACAGGGCCGCCATTTCGTAAAACGATTCCTACATCACTACCGTTTCTTCCACGGGGATGAAAAGTTTCACCGCGACGCCTCAGTGACGTCCGTACAAAACAAACTTAAAAAAAAAACCAAACCAAAACAGTGCGACGGCATGATGAATGATTCTCGGTGCATGTCTGGCTGTGTTTCTACAGAATCTCTTCTGCGGACTTCTCATCACTGTCCCTTTATGTTTCTATCAGGATTCAGGAGCCGCTTTGGACGAGACTCTGAGAGATTTTTCGGCTCTCGGGGTTTCCTGTGTGTCTTCGGCAAAGTCTTCTGAGGATAACGTCCACGTTGTTGATGCTTCTTTTCAACTTCTTTTCTTCCCAGTCAAGAATCGTTCATCAACTCAGCCCTTTAGTTTTTTTTTTCTTTTTTGGCAGACATTTCATGTGCAGAGGAGTTTGCTTGCTTTTGGCAGCCATTTTAGGTCCTTCTCGCCATGCCATCTAAGCAAGAACACACAAAGTACGACAAACCCGACTGCGCAGTGCCAGCGTGCGGATAGAGAGAGACAGAAAGAGAGAGAAAACTGGCAACGGCTATCTGGATTCAAAAAATGTGTGTGTGTGTGTGTGTGTGTATGAGGGGTGCTATGAACAGTGTAACAGTGTGTGTGAGAGAGAGAGAGAGAGAGAAAGTTTTAGCTGTGGAAATGACCTAATGAGAAAGACATTCCTTGCGCTTAGCTCAGCTTCAGAAATGAGTAACAGCTAAACAACAACTCGAGGAGATATTACATAAACAGGAGAGGCTGAGAGACATCGAAAAAGAGTTCTCTCTCTCTCTCTTGCTCTGTAGGGGGAAAAAAAGCAGTAAATCATTACAATACCACTCGCACACAACTACACAAATGCATAAAGCACATAATAGGAACCATGAGTTAAACTGGCGCCAGTACAACATGTGTCACTTGTGTTTATTTCTGCGGCGAGCCTGACATGAAACACGCCTCGACTCCAAGACAACGAGTCAGCTACAATTCCGCCGTATGGATATGACGACTGGCATCGCATGTCTTCGAGCTAGACGTCATCCGGGTTCGTTCCCAACGCCGGACATGTCCTGATTCTCAAAGCTAACTCCCGATCCGGCCAGCAGGGTGCGCCGGCGCCGCCTTACCCAGCGTCCCACCACAACGCTGAAGCAATTACTATCTCCGTTTACGCTACGCAAATGGAATTTCATACAGACCTCTTTTAAGGCAGTGCAACGTGATCGTTAAAACACAAGTCCAACCACAGCCCGGGTTTCTCACTGCTCCAAGGCTACTTTGTGCTCTTAATCTGTTTCTGTATCTGTAAAATGTCATGGTAGGCTACACTCGAGCTTAAAGTTGGCAGGAAATTCACAATATGATGCCTGTTACTATACAGAACTCGCAATCTGATACAAATAGAAATCAGATCCTTACATAAGAGCAAGGTTAGAAGGGGGAAAAAACAGAAGAGTGGAATGGGATCAGGTCGAGCAAGAAAAAAAAGAAGAAAAAAAGAGGGATCGGATTCAATGAGGAAAAGAAGGCCTCTGAGTTTGAGTTAGAGCTATTAAAGCTAAAACTTACAAATATTCTTGACGAAATTGTATACCGTTTGCGCTACGAGGCTAGCGCTGCTAACGACCGGTTGAACGCATGTGCCTCAAACCGTGTCAGGCTCGTTAATGTGGCATCTGCTGTGTACAAAAATGAAGAAAAGGACTTCTTTCGGCTATAAACAGTCACAGCTTCATGCTGAAAAAATGGAAATACTTTCTTTTGTGTCGCTCCAGATTCAGATAGGAGGCGTGGCTTAAAGTGGAAAGGTCATTAGAAGTTTATAAATTTTTTCAAATAAAGCTGTTTTCCTTCAAGTCAAAAGTCCCCACGAGATATTCCTATCCTATCCCTGTGAGCGGTCTGGACCTCCTGGACGCCAGCGCAGCGTGTGATCGGTTTCACCGCGGCTTTGCGCGGCTCTAACTCCAAAACCGCTTGAAATTAAGCGTTCGATCCGAACGTGATTTAGAGCTGACAGCATCAGAGACGGCACTGCGCTTCTCAGTGCTACGACTTATGAGATGTCTGTCCCTCCTCACCGATGGTGTAACTCAGAGCGTGGCTTTTCCTGCAGGAGCACGGTGTGCATCTGATTCAGCTCCTTACGTCTTCCTTCTGCACCCCTGGTGTTCCCGGGATAGACTCCGGATCTCACGCCAGGATGAGGATAAAGCGTTTACTGAAGAATGAATGAATGACAGTCATTATTTTTTGACGCTTAGCCTTAGGGGTGTTGATCGTTTCAGTCAGATAGGACAGAGGTTGTGTTGTTTGGACACAATGAGAGGAACACTGTAGCAACCGTGAAGCGTGGTGCTGGGAGCATCGTGCTCTGGGGCTGTTTCGCTGCCAGTGGAACTGGTGCATTGCACAAAGTGCGCTTTCGGCATAACCTCGACCCATCAGCTAGACGGTGGGACACAATCGGAGGTTCCAACAGGACAACGTCCCCAAACACACGTCGACGCTGGTTGTGGAATGGATAAACCAGGCTAACATTAAGCTCAAAACAAGTCCTGACCTCTAGCCAATCGGTGTATGAGAAAACACTGAATTGTGCTAAACAGAAACGTTAAACAGTGTCTGAAATGCCTCCTGAGGTCCAAATCAATGAAAACATGGCCCATGTGACAGAAGGATGAACAATGGAAGTGTCCCAAACCACATGCTCTTTTAAGTTGTCTTGATGAAGGATGTTCTGGTAAGAAGAGTCTGCTTGAGCACTAGCAGTCAGGACACACGCTGAGAGCAGAAGGACGACTATTACTGCCATGAAGCCGATTAAATCCACGGCCCGTTGCTATTAGGAACCCTAAAATATTTAGCCGAGTCTTCTGTTGATGAATGAAGTAAAGCATGAAACACTTCCTCGGGAAAAAATGCCGTGATGAAGAGATGAAACAATGATTATATTCCCTTATTTGTGTAGTTTAATTGTTTATTAGTTGAGCAGGCAATCACGCTATTGATCCGTCAGAACACTTTTATTTACCGCGCTTCTATCGAGCTCAAACCAACTTCAGCTCGTCCGTCCGGGACCTGAATCGTGTGCTTGTGTACAGCTTTTGGACTCATTTTCTAGTTTTCCTGTCGTTTTTTGCCCCAATTGAAACGAACGGAGCACCAAACGTAATACGCCATGTCAGAGCAGCTCACCCGACACTTACACGAAATCGGCTCTGACCCGCATCGATCTTTTTCATGCTTTTCGTCCATCCCTTTTTCTTCCATTGGACGCAATGCATTTTTGGCCCCATTGAAATGAATGGAGTTTCAGATTCAGAGTCTTCCTGCTTCATCAGAGAACTTCCAAACATGATCTCTAAACTGCTATGAACTCGCCCTGCCCGCACGTCCGTCCATCCGTCACACGTCTTCTTTCACACTGTGGAGCAATCACGCTCGCATTTTCTTGTGCAAACGCATGTCAGGTTATCACTCTTCGATTATGTGGAGCGTCTGAGATACAACTCCCTGACGAGGACCTGTTACTATGGAAACGATACCGTATCAGAAGAGCGCGTGAATACAAACCCGTGATTTGCAGCTGACCAATCAGATTTGAGAATTCAGCAGCGCTGTGGTATAATTTGTCTTCATCTAGCTTTATCTTTTTGCTGACTGACTCGAGTTTAATATGACTGTAAATTCAGCAGAATCGCTTTTTTGCACTTTGTTTAGAACTCCTAATCAATCTCTCATCTATAATTACATTATATTCTGGAACTAAGTAAACTCAGAGACCAACACTTTCTCAATCAGTTTCTACTTCTTTTAGTCTCTTCGTTGACTCTCTCTCTCTCTCCTTCTTTGGGTTTCTGCCTCCCTGAGGGGAACACCGTCTGCGCTGGAGTTATCGATCCTCCTCTGAACAAGGGAAAGAGAAGGAGACAATGAGAGGGGGAGAAAGGCAAAGAGAGTAAAAGACTGAAGGAAAAACAGAGAGAAAGAGACAGAGAGAGAGAGAGAGAGAGAAAGAGAGAGGCGTCTCGGTGCATTAGGCCGGGTGAAGGAGCGCGCGAGCCTGCAGGCCCTCACTGATCTGAAAGCAGCGGGAATGCTTTAATGGCCAATCGTCGTATCTAATGACCATCAGCGCGCTGTTAAATTTAGTGCAAACACTATCAGTCACGGGGAACGAGGTTAAAATTGAGCTCAGAGCACTTTCTCTTTCAAAGCAGACGAGTGTGTAAACAACTGCCACCGCACGGCACGGCTGCGGGCCTTCTGCCTCCTTTAAAGCGAAAAATCAAGACATCATCGAGCTGAGGAGAGAGAACAGAGAGAAACAGAGAAGCAACAGCAGGGCTCTGGCCCAAAGGAGTCCTGTGTTTGCACAAAGAGAGAGAGAGGGAGAGAAAGGGAGAGGGAGAGAGGGAGAGAGAGAGAGGGAGAGAGAGAGAGGGAGAGAGAGGGAGAGGGAGGGAGAGAGGAAGAGAGAGAGAGGAAGAGAGAGAGAGGAAGAGGGAGAGAGGAAGAGAGAGAGAGGAAGAGAGAGAGAGGGAGAGAGAGAGAGGGAGCGAGAGGGAGAGAGGAAGAGAGAGAGAGGAAGAGAGAGAGAGGAAGAGAGAGAGAGGAAGAGAGAGAGAGGGAGAGAGAGAGAGGGAGAGAGAGAGAGGGAGAGAGGCAGTAAAATATTTGAGGTCATGGTGTCATGGTAATGGAGTGATCATGTCTCATTCACTGTAATAACATGATAACACATAACGTACTGCTCCAAAAATGTGAAAAATGTGAAGTAGCCAAAGTTTATTCAAACTTCTTAAACTTTAAAATGATTTCTGTGTTGCTGAGATTAGAAAAAAAGGCTCTGAATTAATGTGTCCAAATTGATTTGCACATTTTTAAATTAAATGTCAGATTTGTTATCAAATAAAAAAAATGGAAAAAGAGACTTTAATGAATATTTAATAACATTTAATTTCATATTGAATAATTTTTACGAATGTTTTCCAGCAGATGTTTATTGGAGTTGCTCTTTTTCTCCTAAGGAATAGTTCTGCCTGACACACAGTGTGCTGTACAGCCTTTAGAACTGCTTTGGGATGCAGATGCCAAACAAAATGCCAGTATTAAGTTCTTTATAATTCTCAATACAGAATCTGACCTTATCTTGTAACACCTTCAGTCACGTCTTAAATTAGATTCAACCAAGTGAACGAGGAGTGTTTAATGAGGCACAAATTCAAACAACCATCACTAGAGCAGGTTGGGGGTGTAAACTTTTGAGTGAGTTAATAAAGAGACTTGCTGACTGAAAATGTAACATTGATGCTCTAACAAGGTTTTAATAAGAACATGTGGATGTGTGTTCTGGTTAAATCATATATAAAAAAAAAAGAAAGAAAGAAAGAAATAGGGGGCACAAACTTTTGCAAAGGCCTCGGATGAGCGTTACAGATATAATTTTCTGAACGGGATTTGAGGATCAGTATTCCGAACCTCTGGACTCTGATTGGTCGTCAGGTGTTGATTCATTTTCTACACAGTAGCGCAGCTGGCAATCACAGGGGCATAGTTTGTTCTAATACGTTATTGTTGCTATAGCAACAGCTCATTTACATGGACTGGTACAGCTAATGCACCACTTAAACGGATTTCTTTTTTAAAGAAATATCATTGCTATGGTGCTAAGTTTAAGTAAGGAGAAGTTTGTTTCGCATGTACGGAGGGAGTCTCCAGTGCCGGATGTAAAGCTTTCTGTAGCTCTAAGTTTACGTTTAGCTGCTGTAACGTAAGTGTGAAGAGGAACTGGTTTCTTGCACAGGTAGCTAACCTGTAGCTATAAACAGATAAAAATGATGTCATTCGTTAATACATGGTGGATGATTATGATAAGATACGTTGTATAGGAGCAATTAAATGCTTGTTCCAGAAAACGCCAGAGTTGTTTATTTTCCTCTAACAGCACACTCTGAAGAATTGTATCGCTCTTTTATCTTTCCGTCTTTTTCTGTTAGTGTCTTTCTCTTCCTTTGATCTTCTCTTTGATGTGGTTTCACAGCTATCATCCCTTCTTTAACTGAGTGACTCATAATGTCATGGCTTCATCATTTAAACCCCATAAGCGTGTACACACTCTGTCCCGCCCACCCCTTCACTGCCCATGCCATGTAACAATGCTTTATAAACACACACACACACACACACACACACACACGCTCAGGCTTTGAACTGATTGCATGTCGTAGCACATCGTGGCAGCACAGATGACTTGTGGCACCATTTTGGATTCTCGGTGCTGAGCTCACCACACCGCAGCAGAAGTTTCCAAAATTCTTCTTCATCAGCTCGTCTCCTGCTCCAACATGAACACCGAAACACAACATCGGGAACAAAAACGGGTCTCCCGAGTTTCTCAGGTTACAGCCGAATCTCTCAGTAGAGCTGAACTGAACTTCCAGCCTGACAAAATGGCCGACGCACAACACCAGCTAGCAACGACGGCTAACACAGCTACTGCTGCCTGCTGTTTCCCCACAGCTACACGCGTGGAGGAGCACACACGATTTACTTTCATCGTCCACGTCTAATTCAACAGCACCGTTTTTCTGTAAACACCAATATTCTAATCCCACTGATGAGGAAATAAATAAAACATGTTGATGAGATTAAAATACGCATGACATGCAGGAGCTGATTTATAGGCACTCACCTAAACAGCATTTTAAACTCTATTAAATAATATCATAAATATATAATAAAATAATAATAATAATAATATTTTAAAGTAACATTATTTATTTATTTATTGTAAAAATGCCATTACATTCCATTTTCAGACAAGTGATTCAGAATTTAATTTTTTACAGATGATTAAAGCCACTTCTATGAGAGAGAGAAAAGATAATGAGAGAAGGAAAAGAAAGATAAAATATATATATTTAGGCTAACAGCAGCATAAAATTCTGTTAAAACTATGTGTGTGTATGTGTGTGTGAGTGTGTGTGTGTGTGTGATGGGTTTAAATTATAGTAACTGCTACACACCCATGCGAATAATCATGTCACACATTACTGACCGCAAGCACATTCACAAAGAATTAAAGCACGCACACACACACACACACACACACACACACACACACACACACACACACACACACACACACACACACACACACACACACAATTGCACATTCGTCATGACTGCACCATCACCAAAATAACAAGGCTAGTAATGCCCCAAACCAGTGACCCACACTCAGACACAGCGACTCAGTATTAGCGACCCACCCAGACACCCACACACACACACACACACACACACACACACACACACACACACACACACACACACACACCAAGTATCACATACACGCAAAAATCTCCAAACTGTCCTTTGCTCTCATATGAAGAAAATTCCACAATTTTCCGAAACCAGCGCCTGGATTTCTCATTCCTGTTTCCAATTTTACAATTTCACAAAAACACAAAACTCACAAACAAAACCATCAGATCACAGCAACTCACTCACACAACCCAGCTACTGAATCTAATTGATCAAGAACTGTAAAACACACACAAGTCCTGTAGTCCATATCCACTCATGGCAGCATTTTCACAGACTGACACGCTCTCGCTTTACCTCCGAGAGTCATTCCTGCCTCGAAGCACTTCTTCAGACGACAGGACGGACAGTTCTTCCTCCTCAGCTTATCAATGGTGCAGTCGTTCCTGCTCGCACACAGATACTTCTGCTTCCCTGAGAGACAATCACACAGACACACAGACACACACACACAGACACACAGACACACACACACAGACACAGACAGACAGACATAAAAATAAACATTCAATTAGAAAAAAAACATGTTCCTCAATGTCATTTACATTACAAAATATGCTGTAAAAAAAAAACCTGTATTATGTTACATAGCATGCATGTCATGATCGTGAATCAGAGCTCCAGACCGCGACCAAAATGTTCACATATGCGACCATTTTTTGAGTGTGTGAGTTAAAATATCACCTGGTCATATTTGTGCGAGTGCACGATGATTATTTGTTTTGGTGCCCTTCTCGCCTGGGTACTGCGTTTGTGGTTGAAAGTTGTAGCTTTTTCTCACTGACTCAGTCTGTCTCTCCCTACCTGTCCTTTAATTATCAGCTACGTACAGGCGCATGGCACACTGATGATAAAACACGAAAAGCAAAGGTGACGGGATTACATACATCGTTCACTGCTTATCACGTTTTTAATCACTTACCATACCTTTTGCAGCAGTGTGTCTGTATTTCAAGCCTTGATGTGCACAAATGATGAACGGACAAATTCAAAATAGATAAGATAAGAATAGATAAGAAAGGATAACATAAATATCAGCAGCTCCTTTTGCTTGCTGCGTGCGCGTGCGAGGTGAGTCACTTTCACTGCGTGGAATCGACTCCAGAGATTTGCATTTGACTATGTTTTCAGTGCCCGAGATTAGTGAATCGACTCCTTTTTGGGCTCGACTTGTGAACTGAAAGCAGGATGGAGACTTGATGACTTTAAACACAAAACCTACATACAGTATAGTGTGTATGCTAAGAATATACAATCGTTTATCAGCGCTACTGGTCAGAAACATAAGCTAGTTTAACTTTTCACAAGCTAAAATTTTTTTACAGCTCTCTGTTGTGCATGTACAGAGAAAATAAATGGCAGTTTTGCCACTCACTACAGTACACACTGTAAACACAGGTATAGGATGGAACAGAATCGAATAGAATAGAATGTCATAGATGATATGAAAGGAATTAAGACACTCCAGCCCATGCTGTAATAAGAAAATAACATAAAAAGTGCATTATTTCTGTATAACAGCACAGTCTGGAGTGTGTTACTCACTTATACCATAGTGATTTGCCAATGATCAGTTTTACCAGAAAGTGTAACTGAGACAGAGATCTTACAGCAGATACTGCTAAATAAATGCCAAAATCTTCTAACAAAATCTTCACCACATCAATGAAATTAGTGCCACCAAATTATGTGCTGGTGAGACTAAATCAGAAACTTGGTAGCACCAGTGGAAAAGTTAATCTGGAGCCCTTTTACTTCTGCCACCTGCTTCGAAATCTCAGCGATCCACAGACTCAGTTTTCCTGCAGTCTTAGCAGCCTTCAAACATGGCCATTGAGGACTGGAACTCCCAACACTCCTCTGCAATTCTCTGCTCACAGTCTCCTGATTATTAATTGTTTTCACCGGTTTTGTGTTTAGTTTGGCCCTACTGCTACATTATTTAAGGTCCTTTGTTCTTTGTGTTGGTTGGGGAAGTGTTAATCTGTGCTCAGTTTATGACAAACCTTTGGTCCTCTTGTTTAACCTGGTTTTTGGATTACTGTTTTGGACTTTCGATCTTGCCCTAACCATGCCTTTGAGATACCTGTTTGCTAAGTGTTTTGACTATTGCCTGTTTTTTGACTTTGCCTTTTGACACTTCATCAACAGTCACATGCCAAGCTTAATGCCACTGAAAGAGAGAGATGCGAGCGGCTCTGCTACTACTGAAGGGAGTCTGACCACATGGTTCACCTCTGTCACTCATAGCACATGAAGCCAGGCACATGGGCAGAGACTGAGGGGACGCTGCAACCTCCATGCCCTCATGCGGTGAGTCCTTCAATACTCATGTCTCATAAATGTTTAACTGAGAAAGTTCAGATAAGGCACCCAGAGAAAGTTTATGTTCTCACAGCCGTGAAGCTACCCATGCAACCTCTCCAGCACCCTCTACACATTCAGGCCATAGATGGAAGCCTCCCTGCAGAGGCGGTGTCACCTTCTGCACTGAGCTGCTTCACCTCCAGGTAAGTGCCCTCCACCAGGAGTACATCTCCCTCCTCATTACTGTCACTATGGGCCAGGCCGTCATTCTTGGATTTCTTTGAAGGCAACAATACAACCTACTGAGATCCTGACAAGACCAGAAATTCATCCAATGGTCCATGTTCTGCAGAACACATTGTTAATTTACACTTAAGTTTTTGGCATTTGGCAAACGCCCTTAACCAGAGTGACTTGTTTAAGTGTTTTGAAGTCTCTATCAGTAAATATATTCTGATACTGGTTTACTAGGACCCGGGCTAAGAATACCATCAGTCTAAAAACTGGCAGGTAATAAAGAGGAAAGCATGCAAGCTAATTTTTTTTTATTTAAACATAAGAATACTGAAAGTGCTAGTCCAAGTACTTCTGAAAGAGGTACATCTTTAGTTGTCATTTGAAGACATCCAGTGACTCATCTGTTCGGACGTCTGGGGAAGTTCATTCCATCACCTAGGTGCCAAAACTTAGAAGAGTTTAGATGCATGTCTTCCTTGTACCTTGAGAGATGGGGGAACCAGTGGAGCAGTACTGGAGGATCGGCAGAAGTGTGGTGCAGTGCAGGGTGTGATAAGCGCTTTGATGTAGGAGGGTGCTGGTCCATTTTTGGCTTTGTAGGCAAGCATCAGTGTTTTGAATCTGATGTAGCAGCTACAGGAAGCCAGTGGAGGGAGTGTAGCAATGGGGTGATGTGGGAGAACTTGGGAAGGTTGAAAACGAGTCATGCAGCTGCATTCTGTAACAGTTGCAGATCGAATGGCGCTCAGTGGCAGACCTGCTAGGAGTGAGTTACAGTAGTCTAGTCTAGTTTATTACTTCCATGTGCCCAGAGACCCAGAGCTATGTTATCATTGCTAAGCATGAGGTCTCTGAGGTTTTCAGCAAGGCCAAGACCACCGACATGCCCCCACACAGACCTTATGATTGTGCCATTGATCTTCTCCCAGGTACATCTTCTCACCACAACAAGATTTACAGACTCCTGCTCACCAAACAGTGCGCCATGGAGGAGTATATTCAGGAGGCACTTAAGCAGTGCTACATTCATCCTTCCAGGTCACCTGCCTCAGCTAGGTTCTTCTTTGCGGAGAAGAATGGAAGTGGACCCAGGCCTTGTATAAGTTACCCTGGACTCAACCAGATCCATCAAAGTCTTTCATGGTTGAGGTGGTTGCCTCCGAGACTGGTGTAGGAGCCAGCCTGTCCCAGCATTTCAGTGAAAGGCCCAAACTCCTTCCAGTGCCGTATTACACCAAAAAGCTAACACCAACTGAAGGAATTATGACATTGGGAACTGTGAGCTGTGTTCATATTCTACCTGTGCCAAGTTCAAGGTTCCTCCCTATTGGCAAGCTCATGCCATTGCCCAAGCCAACCCAACCATGGTAACATCTCACCACATCTCTCACATCTGCATCACCAATCTGCCTGAGTCTCAGGGCAATATGGTCATCATGACTGTAACAGATCGCTTTTCAATGTCTCTTCAGCTAATACCCCATCCTGAACTTCCCACAGCATTCTGTATGGCTGAGCTAATCTTTAATCATGTACTCAGGTACTTCGGCATCCCAGAAGATATTGTGAGCGACCAAGGCCTGCAGTTCACATTCTGAGTCTGGGCAGGCTTTATGGAGAAGTTGGGGTTCTCCATAAACCTGACATCATCCCCAAGCCAATGGACAGGTAGAAACCAAGAAGTGCGATGATTCCTCAGTTCATACTGTGTGGAGCACCGTAACAAGGACTTCAGTGACTGGCGCAGGGGAGAGATCTCTACCTACAATCCAGGGGACCAAGTCTGGCTGGCAACCAAGGACCTCAAAAACACCCCTGGTTGTCGTAAACTCAGTGCCAGGTACATAGGGCCATACTGGATCGTCAACTGCATCCACAACGTTACCTAGCAGCCAGACCTCCCATGCCACAGCTGCATTCATTCCATCTTCCATGTCTCCTGCCTCAAGCCAGCTGTCTCGGGTCTCTGGCCACCCATGCAGCATCCAACACCTCTCCTACTCTGCTGGGGATCAATGAATGGCTGGTCTACCTGGTCAACAACATCCTCAAATCGTGTCATAGGGCTGGCTGACTGAAGTATCTAGTGGAGTGGAATGACTGTGGGCCTAAGGAGCAGTGCTGGGTCCCCCGGCATGACATACTCAATTCCATTCTGTTCTGAAATTTTCACACACAGCACCCTCACAGGCCCGGCCCTTCTGTCACCTCAACTCTGCCACCTGATTCCCAGTCTCAGCGCTCCACAGAGTCAGTTTCCCAGCAGTCTCAGCAGCCTAAAAACATAGCCACTGAGGATTGCAACTCTCAGCACTCTGTAATTTCCCGTTGACAGTCTCCTGATTATTAATTGTTAACATCTACTTTGTGTTTAGTTTGTTCATACTGCCACACAACTTAAGGTCCTTAGTCTTTATGTTAGTTACGAAGTGTTAATCTGTGCTTAGTTTATGCTAAGCCTTTTGTGGTTTTTTTATTACTTTTTTGGTTTACTGGTTTTTTGATTACTGTTTTTTACTTTCAACCTTGCCCTAGCCTTGCCTTTGAGATACCTGTTTGCTAAGTGTTTTGACTATTGCCTGTTGTTTTGACCTTGCTTTTTGCCACACATTTTGGACTTTGCCTGCTGTTAATAAACTACCCTGCTTTTACATATATTACCTGTCTGCTCACCTGACACTACACCACAGAAATGTGTGATGTGTGAGAAATGTTCCAGATGTTTGTGTATAAGAACAATGTGTAGGATGTCCATATTGTTGCCTAGCAACAGTTCTCCTTTCTCATGTTTTTTACGAAATGTTTACAAAAAGTTTTACAATATTTACTAGTGAAATATTCCAGATGATGTTCCAGATGTTTCCCTCTCATTTCCACTCTCACTTTGTAAGTTTTTATTCATGCATACTAATATTCCACCATTATTCTGAATTTGACAATTTTTGGAATTTGATATGGATTATGTAAACGGCATATTCCGTCTGTACATGCCGAATCTTTCCGCATTTTCTAAGTAAGGATTTAGGAGCATTCTTTGGACATGTATACAACGCACTGGGAATATACATCTCATTCAGGGTTCTTAAAGACGTTTACGACAGACTGCATTTCACCCGTGTACACTCAGCTCAGTGTATTGTATACAAACCAACTGGACAACATGCAACATGCTTATGCTTGGCATCCATATTTGGTATTTCAGGATATTCCTCTCTCATTTCCAGAAATATGGGTTATATCGTCCATCATCATTTATAGCCGTCAAAAGTTCTAACATACAGGGGCGCCCAAAAATTTCACAAGTTTTCACAACACACACACACACACACACATATATATACTAATCTGATCTCTCTCTTTCACTCACTCTCTCATATATATATATTTATATAATGACAAAACACTGATTTCAGATTTTAAAAAGTAATCAGATTTGTTGTTTTGTCGTTAAACACATGCTGCCCACTGTTTACACACACACACACACACACACACGCACGCTGATGAGCTGAGGCCACACACAACGTCGGCACTACAACAAGGTTCTCCTTCATGCCCTACGTTCAAGGTCTAAAGCAATCAGAGTGAGTCTAATGGAGGTCACAGAGCTGCAATCCTGCTGTTACACTGCAGCCTAATCACATTCTTTCTTACTCATACTCACCCCACTCACGCTTTACTTTTACATGACTACATGCACAACACTTATATAGTTTAAAAAATTAT
The DNA here is from genome assembly GCA_030068025.1 of Parauchenoglanis punctatus. Classification (NCBI taxonomy): domain Eukaryota; kingdom Metazoa; phylum Chordata; class Actinopteri; order Siluriformes; family Auchenoglanididae; genus Parauchenoglanis; species Parauchenoglanis punctatus. The sequence goes on from JAQQZU010000039.1 coordinate 2,716,161, forward strand.
ATTCTTAAAAAAACAGAAAGATAAAAAGAAAGAAAATGGAAAACAAGGAAAAGGCAAAAAAAGAATGAATAGATACAGAGCACATCTTTTAGAAAGTCAGAAGTATCTAGAGAAAGAAAGAAAGCAGTACAGAGTATCAGAAGTATTCAAAGAAAGAAAGGAAGAAAGAAAGTATTAAGAGAAAGAAAGGAAAAAAGAAGTGTGAGTTGAAGCTAGGTTTCTGATTGGTTGGCTGCTGTAACGCTCACTATGATATCGTCAGCGATCAGTTGGAATAAAATTCTCTACATTGTAGTAAATTCTCTGTGTGCTTTACAGATGGATCTGCCCAAGTTTAGCAGAAGACATGTTGAGAGTGAGACAGGAGTCACAGTCAGGAATATAACTTCAGACACAGACATGTCAGTAAACACTCAGGGAAAGTACTCAGTGTTAACATTTTATTTTAATTATCTGTACACAGTTCACACCTCACAGTCTGCCAGCTGTTTAAGAGGGAGAGCTGTCAGCAAAGCCATTTCTCAGTTTCATCTTTAAACCAAGTGCATGCCTTTATGTTCGGAGAAACTTCCTCGTTTCTGCTGAGTTTACAGAATTAATGGATTACAAATCTGAATTTCTCATGGCATTCTGGCTGGAGTCCATGAAGAACAGCACTTTTACAGAAATGTGGCTACCATTTATTTTAAAAAGCTTTGATAAAAATGTTTTGTACTTGGGTGATGAGGTTTAAAGTTAAGAGTACTGGAGTTCAGGTTGAGGTTGGGGTTAGGGTTTCTGAGGTTGGGTTTAAGGTTTCTGAGGTCAAGTTTAAGGTTTCTGAGGTCGGGTTTAAGGTTTCTGAGGCTGGATAGGGTTTCTGAGGTCAGGTTTAAGGTTTCTGAGGTCGGGTTTAAGGTTTCTGAGGTCGGGTTTAAGGTTTCTGAGCTCAGGTTTAAGGTTTCTGAGGTCGGGTTTAAGGTTTCTGAGCTCAGGTTTAAGGTTTCTGAGGTCGGGTTTAAGGTTTCT
>JAQQZU010000039.1:2731850-2743025 GCA_030068025.1 Parauchenoglanis punctatus
GTGTGTGTGTGTGTGTGAGACATTACATTGCCTGATACTGATTTTAAAGTGCTAAAAATGATTAGTGACTGAAAATAGTCACTAATAACTGAATGAGGGGGAAAAAAAAACAAAACTTTTATATCAGAACTTGTAAACAAATTAATAACCTAAAACCCACAGTGACGTGTTAAAGAAAAGCAGATTCCCAAATCAGTACTTCATCCCACAGCACGTGATTATTAGGACAAGATTTATTGATTGATTGATTGATTGATTTAGAATTAAAGCGGTGAGAGTAATCTTACTGTGTTCTTGTCTCATAAAAAAAAATATATATTTCTGAATAGATTCATCCTCAACAGACAGTAGTATTGAAAATCTAGGAATTTCTTTTTCTTCCCCACTTAAACCTGGAACGAAGAAAGAAATTCCAATATCTCGAGTATTTAATTCGGAGAAATTCACTGTTCAGCTGTGAAACTGACCAGCCGTTTTGTTTTTGCGTACACGCACAAAATGTTCCCGTTTTTGTCCTTATTCCGAGGAAAGAAAATATTGCAAACATTCTACGCTGTTTACATGGCTAATGAAAATGAACATCCCATAATATTCCTGTTCACAGGCCTGCATCTCTACCTCAGCCTTGCAAACTGTCGTCTAGTCGGATTGTGTACAACGTGCAGAGCGTAAACAGGAAAGAGGCCGCGTGTCTCGGACCGCCGTAAAAATCCCGGCTGAGACCCGTATCCCGAACGCAGCGTATGCATGTCCAAAGAAACCGGAATAATATCGACACGCCCCGCACGTCTCAATAGGAGAATGCTAAATTCAAAATAAGGACCAAATGCTAAAATCCATGTAAATGTTTTTAAGATTGAGATGACACGGATCCGACCCTCGGTGCCGGGATCAGACAAAAAAGGTCGGATAGCAGAGGAAAAAAGAAAAAAGAACAAATTCTAGCCTGAAAGTTCAGGGAATCGTGTTTATGTACACAACAAAGTACAGCATGTTCAAGCACGTCATGTTACCCAACGTAAACAACGACCAGTGAGATATTGTTACTGGAAACACACCAGATTAAAAGACAATTATTTGCTTTGACACATTAAGAGACTTGCCTGTGTTTTGTTTTAAATAATATATTAATTATATATTTATGTAAAAAAAAAAAAAATAAATTTTTTTTTCCGGGTGGGGACTCTAAAATAAATAAATAAATAAATAAATAAATAAATAAATAAATAAATATCAGCTGATACACAAGGTCTCAGACTCAGTATCAGTATCAGAAAAGCGAATGTGTTAATGTTGTGTAAATTTCTAACGCTGTGAAAATATTTTGTGCAAAAAAGCAAGACTGAAGGCATGAAATGACTTTTGGTTTAGATTAAGATTGACATGAGAGCCAGAGCTTTAAAAAGACGACGATGATGATGATGGATGGTTTGGCGTGTCGTTCAGGACTGACGTGAAACTCCCGTGTTATACCACTTAAACCTTTACACCCGAATATTTTCTTACTAACACTGCGATAAAGGTTTATGGTTGAAATGTCCCAGAGAAATGTAGTGATCATAGTTACTGCGCAGGTATAAATGCATTTCTTAAGACGTTTTTGCTTGCTTAAACTTGAAATTTTCTCTAAAAACTCTCTCTCTATTTCTGTTTGGTTTTTTTGAACTCGGGAGACGTTTAATAATAAAAGGTTCTGCATGAAGCCGGTCGAGAAGACGTGGAAAACTCACACTCGTTCGCTCATTCGGAGTCGATTCGGAGTCAACGATCCGCCAAACAGCGTGCGGGAGGAATGAGAGGAAACCGGAAAGACCCGGAGGAAACCCGTACGGACGCTGGGCGAGCGCGTGAGAGAGAGACGGCGAGACGGATTACTCATATTTGTAGTTTTGAAGTCAAGAATATTATGGGAAATGAGGTAATCCGCAGTGTCGAGCTCGTTAACTCTCTGGCGCGAAGACGATGGCGCTGGAGGGACGGAGGGTGTGGTGTGTGTCTCGGAGACTCAAGCGCCAATCAAAGGCTGGGCCAATCAAAAGGGTTAAAAATCACAGAGAGGGGATTTAGACAGATCTGACCCTGACCTGCTACTGCGGCGTAGGCGAGAATATTCGCCAAATTGGTTTGTGTAGTAAAAAAAGGAACCGCGGCTTTCTGAAACGTCTGGTGGAGCGGGTCAGAGATACAGCCGTGAAGAGAGAGGGGAAAAATACAGCTGGGGGGATTTTAGATCCAAAAAAACAAAAACTACCCAACGCTAATCCTGTTCTATTTTTTCCAAACAGGAGCTCTGGCTGTTCTTCACACAAAACTTTATGGAAAATCTTGGAGACAAACACCAATCCATCCATCCATCTCGCCAACGTTGTGATGTGATCTTAATGCAAACTTCATGCAGCACGGAGAGTTAACAAGCTCCACATCTGGGGGTTTTGGATTCATCCAGAGCGAACCCCAAACCCCGTCACTGGCGAAGGATTACGCCGCCTTCCTTTTAATGTCTCCTAACACTCAGCTTCGCCCTTCGAGGGAAAGGTTTGTAATTCTAAAAGGACAAAAAATCGCTCCGAGCATCTCCGTTCCCAGTGCGAGTAGAAGGCAGGGTCTGTCTTTCGAGACGTGGTTTTTTTTCCTCAGATCAGAAATCTGGAGAATGGGTTTCTGGGGAGCTGACGAGGGCGGAGGGGTCGCGCGAGGTCGCAGCTGTGTAACTCGAACCCGTCACACAGCTGGTGCCAGCAGTTTCGCTCACTGTCTAATCCCACCACCCAACCACCCACCTACCAGCGCACACTGCCAAATCGACACATTACTCAAATATTCGGTATTTTTCAGCAGGGTTGGGTGGGAGTCTGAGAGACGGAGAGAGAGAGAGAGAGAGAGAGAGAGAGAGAGAGACACATCGCACTATTTTCCTCTCAATTACAGTAAAGAAGCGAGGGAAAGGCAAACACACTGATGGGACTGTGGTCTGGATGCATGTGTGAACTTCACTACTCAGGGTCACTCTGTTTTGGCTCGGGATAAAATAATAACACCCTTTCCCTCCTTAATCACGTACTTCTCTCGCGGTAACACTAGCCATGCTACAATTAAGGGAATCGAGTTTCAAGAGCTGCGTGAAATGAAAAATTGTCTTGAGCGCCAAAACGTATTTCACCGCACATAACGCACGTTCTTAAATGTCACGGCTCTTTCCAACATCAAAAACCAATGGTTTTTTTTTTTTTTTTTTTCGTATCCCACCCAGGAGCGATCATGCGCCGTGCTCTTTGATCTGTTCCCACTTTAACAAACCAGCTTTACTAAAACTTGTTCATCACCTTCCTAATTCATCGTACGTTTTTATTCATTTATACTCATTTTGGCTTGCGCAATCACACCGTTGTTACCCGTGATACCCCTTCTTTCTCTTCACTTTTCAATATACTGACCCCAAACCTGCACACAAGGAGCAGTACGTATAAAACACGTGAACCTTACAATTTTCTTTATATCATGAAGGTCCACTATGTAGGATTTCAAGGGAATGTATTAGCAGAAATAGAGAATCTATTCCATAATATACTTAAGGAAGTCATCATTATTGCGCCGCTACACCAGAAAAAAAATTGACAAAGAAGAAGAAAAGACGAGGAGGAGGAAGAAAGAAGAGGAATCGGTGTTTGCTGGTGCTGGAGAGCAAGTTTGAGAAGTTCAAGTTTGTAAATGGAGGATTGATTTTAATGCACTGTTATTGTATGTATCACTGGTGTGATTTAAACTGGTTTACAACCAAAAAACGAAAACAAGAAAAATCACTTTCCTTGTGCTGATCCACCTTGACGATGTGTCACGAGTAAGTTTCGGAAAGACATATTAAAATCTTTCTCTCTGGTTAAAATCTAGACGTCCTGCTCCTGCTGACGTCAGCAAAGACATCTTTTAAACACCCCACCGCTCTTGTAAGTAGACGTTACATCAAGAAATGAATGTAATTTTTTTGCAGAGAAAAAAATCGAATAATCTTCCAAATAAGTTCTGAGTGAGTCGAACCGTATCATATGTACATACTAATGAAGTGCAGTACAGAGCAGTCTATCAAGAGATGAAACCATAATTCGTTTCTGGTCATAATACAGAGCCGTGGTTCGATTAAAGCTACGTCAGCAGACTGTTTTGTAATATTTGGTGCCATTTCTCAAAAAAAAAAAAAAAAGCCCATAAAAACAAACACCTCTGTTCTTAGTTCTAATCAGGACCAGGTTGGGTTTTATCCTCTTTCTTTCTTGTGAATAGTTTTGGGGGGGAAAAAAACACCAACGGCTAAGTGAATAAATAAAGTCCATCACTTGCTGCATTATCCTCTGACTCTGTTCTGTTACCTGGCTAAATTTCTCTGTCTCTCAGTTTCTCTCTCACTTGCTTCTTGCCTCCATGTTTTTCTGCGGTTAATATCTCACCGAGGTGGCATTAATTCGGCGAATCTCCCTAAATGCACCTTTTCAGCACTTCGACGCACACTTTCCGCTCCGGAGTTCAATTTGTGCCTCGGATTTACGGTGCGGTGTTATGTTTTACTGCAATTAACATGCCAGCGGAGCTCATAAGGGACACCTGCGGTCCGTTCGCAAAACTTTCAGCGCTGTCTCTCAGAGCTCTCGGCGCAGTAATTTGCAGTCGTCCGGGTTCACATTATCGGCCGGGAAAACAACGCAGCCATTCACGGCTGCCGTGCAGAACCTCTCCCTCCGGCCGTAAACATAGCCGTGATTAAAGATGACAAAAAAAAAACGCTCTGCTTCTGAAAGGATGAAGGAGTGAGGCTCGATAAAAACAAACCGGCTGTGATTATTCTTTGAAATCAGCCCTCTCTCTTTCTCTTTCTCAGCAGCTGTAGCTGTGAGAGCTCAATCAGGACTTTGCTAATTAGGAGAGGGTCAGAGACGACAAGAGGAGAGAAAGGAAGAGAGAGAGCGATGAGTAAACCTAAATAACTGTATAATTGCCTGTTCTTTCACTCTTTTTTTCCTATCCTCTGAATGGGATGAAGAGAAGAATGCACCGGCTGCGTCTCCTCCTCTCTTTATCTCCTCTTCTGGTTTCGTTCCTCCCCCCGCAGAGGGATGGACGGGCAGCGTGCCAGGCGTGCCATCAGAGCCGGCGGCGTCATTGTCTCGGTGCCACTCGTGGTGCCAGCTGCTAGCCCTGGCAAACATCCATGTGACCAATGAGCAGCTGGCACTGGGCTGAGAGAGGGCCAGGAGGGAGGGCAAGGCGAGAACAGAGGGAGGGAAGGAAAATCTGGCGAGAGGCCCACACAAAAGACTTACAGCTGAGTGCAAAAGTCTGCACACCCTCAGGGTAAAAGCGGTAAACAAGCATAAGTATTCATCCCCGCTTGAACCTTGAAACACGTTTTGTAATGTTGAGCTGAAGTGGACTTGAATCTACACAAAATAGTCCATAATATTGAAGCAAGAGGAAAAGTCAATACAGTTCACAAAAATTAAAACACTGCATAAGTATTCACCCCCTAACTTAGTTCTGATGCAAGTCATATAATTAGTCGGTCCGTTAAAGGGTCACGTGATCTCACACCTGTTAAGAACCTAGATTTTATTTAGAACATAAAATCATACAGCATCATAAAGGACAAAGAACTATCCAACTATAATACTGATTGTTTCAGTCATGAATTAATTATGGGCTAGTTTGTGTAAATTCATGTAATTCATCTAACCCCAGTTAAGTCCATTTCACGTCCAAGTTGAAAGGCGTGAATATTCAAGATAGCCACTGTGGACTATATTAGTGTGTCCGAATTCATAGGTGTTCGTTTATTTATGAACATCAGAAGGAAGACGGATGGCCAAGGTGTGCGACTGCCCAGTGCCGGATTTTTTTTTACTTTTGTTTCCATTCAAACTATATTTGTGTTGATTTCCACATATATCTTGGATGGCTGTCTTCTTAAGTGAAACCGCTACATTTCATGGGACACGTCGAATGATTTTTTTTTCTTTTTTCCACCCCAAATACATTTGCACTGTAACCAATCTATAATAACAGGGTTGCTAGGCGACTGAGAAATGCCATATGGATGCTGCATGAGCTAGCTAATGAGTGAAGCTAACGATTTCACCAATTAAATTCTTTTATATGGACGATGTAAAGGTGGAATGACCATGGTGATGAGATTAAAAGATCAGGAATCTCAACATTTACCTCAGATTTGTTGGTAAATTTCTAGGAAAAGGTCTGAGTTTGGAGTATGGCTACAATTATCCTGCAATTGCAGCTAGCGGTGACCATTAGCTTAATTTCCCCCATGCTAAGAAGCATTAACCTTGTGTCACGCAAGTAAGGCTTGAGCATTAGTCGGTCACATGACCATAAATGCTTTTGGTTTCAGTGGGAGATGTTAGCAAAGAGCTAACTGCGCTTCCTGGGGTGACTTTATCCTGAGGAAAAAGTGTAAAATGCAATCTTTACCAGGATATAACGCAGCAGGGGTTTTTTTTTCTACTGGTAATTTTATACAGGATAAAAATTCAGATGCTTGTACATGCAAAATGACAGATTCTCAGATACTCCAGCAATCATTTCATTACCACATCTCATGGGTTAAAACTAATCCATTCCGAATAGAGCTTTCACACATTGAAAACAATTGAAAAAAAATCACAATACAAGTAACAGCCAATGAAAGCAAGAGCACACACAGGGGTGGGAGATGGGTTACGGAAAGGGTTAACCCTGTACGCCACCGCTTGGCTCTACCTCTCTTCGTGACTTTCTTTTTCAGATTGCTACAATGTGTGTCTCGGGCTCCGAGTGAGAACCGAACGAACATATTTCTCGCCGAGAGATAAATGAGTGACAGGTGGGAGGCGGAGCTGCAGTGCTCATGCTCGACAACCCCTTGCCGTTTTGTTTGACCAGAAGGCAGCTGGTTTAACGCCAATCGTTCCGCCAACACATTCCAGTCCATTCATTAGCACTCTGTGCCAACCTCATACTCTGTTAGCGTGAACGGCCATTCTGCTCAGCCAAACAGCTTTCCAGCAAACGTCCTTTTTAGGTCACGTCCAACCATCGGACTGTTTTCGTAGCCACACACGATGCACGATTTCATATTTAATAAAAAGTAACGGATCTCAATGAGGCTTGCAATGCAAATACGATGCACACACACACACACACACACACGAGCGACAGCGCGAGCAGCAGCAAGCTGACGCCAACACCATGACGATATTTTTCTTCGTTTTACTGGCATTGTTATGTTTGACTCGAGCTTCATGTTTTTACTGCTTAGTTTAAAATCAATATTGACAATGTATCGCCTGGTAGCAATGAAAAATAAGCCGGGACGAAAAAAATAGAGACATGGAAAAAATGAATAAAACAACACAGAATCTGTACTTCAGTTAGACCGCAGTCTCTCCTGCAAAGACTCAGTGAGCGGAAGAAGAAAGTAAAGACAGGGCCTTGAAAAGAAAAAAGAAAGATTTGAAGCGAGCCGAGCAGACAGGATGCTGAGAGTTGGCTTGGCATGGGCGAAAAGAACACACAAGCATGGAAGTTAACAGAGGAAAGAATCACAAACAAAACAGAGGGCAGCGAAAATGGGATCAAAGTCTTCCAAGCCACCTTGGTTTTTTTCTCCCGGCAGCCGTGCCCGCCGCCTGAACCCGAGTCTGCTGTAGCCAGGCTGGCAGCGCTCTGCCGCGAGGTCACGCCGAGCCGACGGGACAGGACAGGAGGTGACCAGATTAGACTATCTATCTCATATTAGACCAAGGAATGATGCGAAACAGCGCTAAGGGTCATTGAAGTACCGCAACAGAAATCGCTTCACACGAGTAGCGAATTATTTCTATTTGTAATGCCACGGCGCTGCTGAATTCTCAATTCTGCATGGTCACAAGGTGTTGATTCATTTTCCATAACATCAGTTTATATCAATGCATTCATTCTAACACGTTTCTACACTGACGGCTAACTCACAGAGATATGAATATAGAAATGGATTAAACAAATTTAACAAAGAAATGTTTATGTTAACATTGATGGAAGGAGCCTCCAGTGTCAGGACAATCAGTAACTCTTTCACCAAGGACAAAGGACTTCCTGGTGCGTTAGTAGCAGGACATGCTCATTATTTATCTATCTATTTATTTATTTTAAAGACTGCTATAACGTAAGTGACCCCAGAGCATTCAAATAGAGCTTGTCAAGTACATTTATGCTTTCAATGTAGAAAGATGAACGCAGTCAAGGAAACGCCAGTGCCGGGGAATAAGCTAGCTATTCACTGAAGCTAATGAGTTAAAGTCTGTTATATGAAGGATGTAAAGGTGGAGGTGAGCCTAAAATATCAGGAATAGCAATATTTACCTCGGATGTGCTGGTAAATATGCTGAGAAAAAAACCTTGATGGCTAAAATGATCACCTAGCATTAGCTATTAGCCTAACTGCCATGCGTTACTGTCACACTCAGAAGCGTTAGTATTGCGTCACAAGTCGAAAACCAAAAACGTCAAAGAAGTAAATATAACAAAGGTAGACCACTCATATGGAAAGTTCTTGTAAGCAAACAGTGAACACGTGACCCTATTTGTGTGTGTGATATTAAGATTTCGTAGCTTGCTGATTGTGTGTGTGAGTGTGTGTGTGTGTGTGGAATTGAAAGTGTTAAACTGGTGCAGGAACACACAGCCCCCGCAGAGTTTCATAAATTTATTCAAGAGACATTTGGACTTCTTCAAACTCTCAGTCAGCATGTTTTTTCCAGCCAATATAAATCCGTGTAACTCGAGCGGCCCGACCACTGGAGATTAGAATCAACTCCTACATGAATAATGGCTGATCACAAATCTGTTCGCAACAAATAAATCAAAGATGCTGAGAAACTTCAAAATAAAAGGTCACCTAACTGTAGTGAGCCTGATCGCTAAAACAAAGCCGACTCCGGGGCCTTCAAGTCTCTTTCCCAAAAAAAAAAAAAAAAAAAAATTTAAATAAATAAATAAATAAATCCTACACACGTTTCTGAGCCTCCATGCCAAGTTGGCTCGGCTCCGAGCTTTCCGAGCGAGCGAAATACTAAACTTATTATTGACTTCAAACACATGGTGTGTGGATTAAAAATGACAAGCAAAACTTTTCCAGAAAAAAAACCCCACCCTCAAATGCACGTAATATGTCAGATATCAGATATCCGAGCAGAGGACTCTCTGATCTCACTGATGCTACGATATGATCCAAATCGACTCAGAAACCTTGAGATGACGTGTAGAAGGCGTGTACTTTTGATTCAAAATCATTAAGGCAGACTTTAAGCCACGAATTTTAGGCCTTAATTCTGTGCTGTGCTTCTGCACCGTGATCCGGGTTGCCAGGTGTCACAGCATTTTAAACGGGTTCTTTACCTCAGTCTTTTGAATTTACACCATCCCTGGGTTTTTCCTGAAATGGATTTGATTCCACTTTTTGTTTTCTTTCAGCTTCAATCAAGGTATTTTTAAACTGGGCCAAAAAAACAACACCGGCAGACAAAGTTTTTCCACCTGCAACTTTGTTCCAAAACTAGCCAATTTGGCGTAAAAACCAAGACTCTGACTGGAACTGATGTGCAATCAGGCCACGCCACTTCTTCGCTTTCTGAATAAAGGTTGTAACCCGAATGTTTCCAAGCTGCAACAAGGAAAAAGCAAAGAAAAGATGGTTTCCTCAACTCCGCGTTCAGCAAATCGACAGGAAACAAACCTCTTAGCTTTATACGCTACGTAGCATTCGCTTTAGATCACTCAACGTAAATCACTATCATTGAGTATACAGTTTTGAGGAGGTAAATACGCATCACTCATCGCCGTTAGGCGGCTATCTTGTTGCTAATCAAAGAAAAAAAAGAAGACGTTCATAGTTTATTTTTCTACGGAACTGGAAGGAAATGACATAATCCGGAGCTCAGACTTTCCACTTCCGAGGTAATTTGAAAACATAACTGTCCCTTATGTCTGATATCATTAAAAAGTTTCTCCTATCAGATGCCAGCGTTAACTGCGCTAGCATTGTGCCCTTGCGTGGCAATAACTAAAATTAGCCAATAAGTTCGATTAATGAATCACCTTAAAAAAAAAAAAACTTGGGATGGGAGCAGGAATAATGACAATATCTTTAAGTGGCTGTGATAATTATGCGCACTGCATAATCGATTATTGGCGCATGCTTACGTCTAAGTGAGCGTTAGTGCTGAGTCAGCGCACGGAGAGCAATAAGAAAAGTGTTTAATAATGAGTGCGCACAGCAGACGGACAGCTCGATCTAACTAGCAGTGATGGAAAAATATGAATATATATATATAAAAAGTCCAGAGCAGTGCAGCTCAGTAATGCTGACGCTTCAAACTGATTCATCACCAGAGAAAGAAGACTGACTGGAAGAGCGCGGTGCGAGCGCTTGCGCCGTGATCAGAAGGCGACGATGATGACGATAAAAGAGAGAAGGATGAAGAAGACCACATCTGCGTGGGCCGACTTGTTTACGCAGCTTTATGCTGTGGGTGAGGTGTGATTCAGAAGCGATGCTGCCTTTGATCAGACAGAGGTCAGACAAACAACAAACCTGTAAACGCTGCTGAGAAGGCAGCAACCACAGGAGAAGAAACCAATCTGTCCACGTTCACGTCTGCGGTCACAGGAAGTGAGAAGGAACGATGAACAAGTGCATGAATAAAGGACAGAGATGTGTAGCGTTTAGAAAATAAGGAATGAAACGCTTCCGGGTGTGCTGTTGTAGGAAATTAATCAACGACATGAGAAGGGGGCGTGATACGGTGTGTTCCTGTCACTACGCTGAAGCTGATTATATTCCTGTAACTGCATGTCCTGAGGTGGTTTATTGCTTTTATATTACTGCAGTGATTTTTAATTAATTAGAGACCGACACGTCATGCTTTTTATCCGTTTATAGTTACCTTTAATGCTATGAAGTCTATTCTGTCTTTGAATTTCTGTTGTCTTGAGAGAGAGAGAGAGATGGAGAGAGAAAGAGGGAGAGATGGAGAGAGAGGGGGGGGGAGAAGGGGGGGAGAGATGGAAAGAGAGGGGGGGAGAGAGAGATGGAGAGAGAGAGATATGGGGGGAGAGAGAGAGAGAGAGAGAGAGAGAAAAAGAGGGGGGGGGGCG
>JAQQZU010000039.1:2752229-2772802 GCA_030068025.1 Parauchenoglanis punctatus
CTCTCTCTCGCTCTCTCTCTCTAGTGCTCTCTCTCTGTGTCTCTCTCTCTCTCTCTGTCTCTCTCTAGCTTTCTCTCTCTCTGTCTCTCTCTCGCTCTCTCTGTCTGTCTCTCTCTCGCTCTCTCTCTCTGTCTCTCTCTAGCGCTCTCTCTCTCTGTCTCTCTCTCTCTGTCTCTCTCTCTAGCTCTCTCTCTCTCTGTCTCTCTCTTTCTCTTTGTCTCGCTCTCTCTCTCTCTCCCTCTCTAGCTCTCTCACGCGCTCTCTCTCTCTGTCTCTCTCTCTCTAGCTCTCTCTCTGCCTCCCTCTCTCTCTCTCTAGCTCTCTGTCTCTCTCTCGCGCTCTCTCTCTCTCTCTGTCTCTCTCTCGTGCTCTTTCTCTCTCTCGCTCTCTCTCTGTCTCTCTCTCTCTCTCGCTAAAAGTCGAAAGCTCCAGCTCCTTATCTTTGATTTTACAGCCAAGGCTTTGTAGGCTGTTTTGCGGGTCAGGTGACTCTCGGGCCGTCTCTCTGACCCAGACAAGTGTAGCTGAAGGTCGAGAGGGAGGGAGGGAGGGACGGAAGGAGGGTGGTAGACTTTCTCTTTCTCTCTCCCCCTCTCTCTTTCTCCTCAGCAGACGTTCTCCCGGCTGGTCGTCCGGTCGCGGTCCTGTGACCAACCAAATATTGACGCTTCTCAAAGATGTGTGTCTAGTGAAATGATTCGGGCCCATGGTGTCAAGTTTGACATATGTGTACTCTTTCTCACACACACACACACACACACACACACACTTTTATGCTTCTAGCTGTGCATATTTGGAGTCCATGGTGTGTTTTGTTACGTCGGATTTCCTGACACAGTAGAGGGAGTTTAAAGCTGGCAGAGAGTAGGAAAAAAAACCAGATTGGACGAATTGAGAGATGAAGACGGTAATTCATCGGTGGGGGGAAATTCAACAAACACGCTTTCTCACCACATAGTGAGTCACTCCTGCCTCTGCCACTTACTCACACACACACACACACAAACCATCATTCTGAAACGCAGACCACTCTGGAGCATCGACTTCTTGCAACTTCTGCATTAAGCATGCAAACTGCTGCTGCACACACATCACTTATTCACAGTTGTAATATCAGACCTGCATTAGTGACGCCTTCAACATGCAAATGAGCCAAAGAATCTCAAATTAATGCATGGTTAATGCATTTAACCAGACACACACACCAGCAAACACACACACCAGCACATCCTCACCCTAGTCCATGCCAAAGTCACCAAACACATATTCTTGACTTGGCAGAGAATGACAAAACAGCTGGCCAGATGTGTAGGTCCTGAGCAATTTGATACTAGTCAATCCTGACAGATCCTAGTTATGGTTGAGTGCAGAAGTTTGAACAAAGACGCGTACGTTAATTGTGAGAATAAATATGTCGCATAGCTATCGAGTTCATGATATGAAATCCAAATAAAAGTTTACATCCCCGTTCTGAAAGCAGGCCATAAAATACTGGGGTGTTACCTGAAACTAATCAACGATGTAGTGGCACAGAGCAGAGTTCCTGCCACCAGGCTGAAGTCGATGCTGTGCATCCTGATGTGCTTTACTTCTCTTATACCACAGCAAAGTGCCAACCACTACAATTTAAATGTATTAACACAGGAAATGTACGGATTATCCGTTCACAGTTACTATGGAACGTCCGGAAACAGGTTCATTCCCGTTATCGCTTAAGCAAATAACCAAGAGACAAAAAACGTAGCTTGTCATACCGCTGACTCTGCAGGCCTGCCATAAACACTAAATAAACATGTTCTTACAGAAAACGTTACCTTGGCAACAATTACACGCACAACTCCCTGCGCAAGTCCTGAATTGTTACTATAAAAACGATGTATAAAAAAAAACAAAAAAACCTAGAGCTGCTCTACTGGAAAATTAATCAACACCGAGAATCCAGGTATAAAGCAAGATAATCGTATGAACTACTTGACTAGATTTCACAATTACATAACATGCAGGACGCATGTATTAGCTGCATTTATTATCGATACTTTTAAAAATACACACTTCACAATAGCTAATCATATCCTATAGCCTTCGTTTTTTTTTTAAAAATAAAAACCTGCGGACGATCCTGCAGCGTCACTTTAACGAACCTGACAGAGATAGAAAAAGCTATCAAACGTCTACGTGACGCTCCAGGTTGAGAGGGGTGTGTGTGTGTGTGTGTGTGTGTGATCTGAGTACAGATTCTGTTCATTAGCTCAGTCCCAGCCCTGCTAGCCTACACCAGTTTATCCGCGGCTATAAATTTGAGCACTTCTCCCACCCTGCCAGAGCAAGCTGCTCTCGTTTGCTATGATTTTACGGCCCGAGCCTCGGCTCTGCCTGATCTCCGCTTCCTGTACTTCTCTGTTTCTAATGTTGAACCTGAACATCAGCTTTTCTGTCGAAATTTAGGCGTGGCTTAGGGGTGCTGCTTAACATCCCTCGCTCTGTCTCTCTCATTGTGTCCTGTAAAGGGAAGAGATGACTCAGCCGGGGGTTTTCTTTTTTCTCAGAAGGGCATCTTCTGTGATTTGCACCGAAGCGAATAAAAGGTGTTCGTCTGTCACCTAACAGCTTTACAGAGCATTCTCGGTACTGTATTTCTGAATCAGAAGGCGGAGCGGTTCTTGGAATCCCTTTCCTTCGTTACTTTGCAAGACTTCCGCTGGCTAAATCAGTGAGCGCTACCTCATTAGCACACACATGCTAACTCACCTCTCTCCTGCACGAAGTAGGCCAGGTAGAGATCCAGCTCCTTGACGGAGACGCTGATGTGGTGCGGCTGGACACACAGGATGTGGTTGGAGCACTGCGTCCCCTTCACCAGGCGCTCCCCGTCCGTGCTTTCCAGAGGAATCCCCTTGAACAGGATCACCATGACCAAGTCGAGCCTCCATACCTTGTCAGCCTGCCTCAGGCAGTCGATCCTTCTCATCTTGCCCTTCTGGTCGGGGTTGGAGAGCACGCAGCACGGCGCTTTCTTGCCTGTGATGGACAGTACGAAGTCCTCGCGGCACTCGGGCCGGATGTCCTTGCGCAGCTTGGCGAGCAGGCGCGACGCCCACTTCTGCTTGACCTCGGGCTTCTCGCCCAGCAGCTCGTCCTTGACGGCGCGCTCCTCGTCTTTGGTCATGCGCTTCTCGTGCTTTTTAAAGTATTTGCGTTTGCGAGCCTGGAGGTTGAACCAGGTGTAGGCGAAGGCGCGGACGTGCGGCAGCAGTGCCTCGATGAACGGATGGAACTCATCCTGAAGGGAAGAGGAAGACAGGAAATGAGTTAAGGGCTCAAATTGCTCAGGGTTATCACCAAATCTTTAGGTACCTTTAGAGATATGTAGTATAGCTCGTGTACTTTTAAATGGAATTTAAAGGAGCGGTATGTAAATTTTCCTCATCGAGACTTTTCCCAGGGATCCAGTACATCCCTGAATGTGAACGGACAAATCAAAAGTTGTTCCTTTTTTTTTTTTAGAAGAAGAAGAATAAAAGTACATCTGGGGGCGGAGCCTATTTCAGGGCCAGAAATATTAAAACAGAACAGAAACTAGTTAGATCCGCTGCATAGCATTATGATGAATTATAGATTTGTTTTTTTTACGGTATCTTGGAAATGATATGATTACATTAGAGATAAAAAAATTGTTTAAAAAAATAACACACTGCACCTTTAAAATGCTTCCTTCTGCCCCTGTGCTGTTATTCTCTGCTATTAGCAGTGGCATGCTATGCTATTATTGGATCGTCAGGACACTAAAATATTTTAAGCATCACATTAGCACAATAATATCGTAAATCGTGATAATTATTGAGACATGAATCGTAACATGATATCAGCACATGCTTATTATCGTCGTATTTTGGTCTCACTATTTCCTGAAATATGCTCATTTTCCGCCAAGTCCTGGCAGAAGCACGTTTTGCGCAAGCGGGGTTTTCAGTAAAAACATCACAGCCCGCAGCAGTTCATTGTCACAGCATAACCACAGCCAGTCCTCATTTATCCAATTAGCTTTTGTTGACTATTTTCCTTCTTAGCGGTGAGTTTCGACAACAATACACATGTGTGCGTCTCCGAGGCTGCTCGCCGACCGCAGTTCCTCCTCTGTTTAGAGCAGCAGCATTACGCTTGGCCCTGCTAATCACTTCCATACTTTGTGCAGTTGCATCGCTAAATGCCAGCACGGTGATGTGCCGTAAAAAAAAAAAAAAAAACGCTGACTGAACATGCATGTAGATCCGTTAGCAAAACAAGTAGCATATGCATCTGCAACTGTGTGTGTGTGTGTGTGTGTACACATGCATAGTCATAACGAGAGCAATGCTCTCTAAAAAAAATTCCACCTATTAGTAATCTGTAGGACGAGTGCATTGGAGTTTAAATTGAGGTCATAATTAGTCATGATCGTCGGTCAGAGGAAACGGGTATCATGAATACTTCATCGTTACTCCTGCGTTCCATTCAGGAGGATTATGACTACGTAGGCAGAAAAATAAAGCCTGTAAAAATTTCTTTTTCATTTTAGAGAAACGCTGTAATTCCGTCCGCTGGGCGATAGGACGAATCGTGATACTCGAAGACATTTCTACAGAAAACATTTACCACTGAAAATCAAACATTTTATACAAAATTTTAACATTTCAGTAAATTTGAATTTGGAAAAGTTTTTGTTGTTGTTGTCAGGATTGATTTTTATATTTCTATTTATACGTCATCCTATTTTCGGAGAACTGATTTTTGTGTGGACGCCGCGGTTTTGTGTAAGTCGTGGTTTTACGGCGCTCCAGGTCCAAAAATCAATTTCAAGCTTACTAGATTTTTGTGTTATTTTCTAACTTTTTTTTTCTTTTTTAACACGTATATTTAACAAAGAGAGGGAAACCAAATGAGCAACAAAAAAAATTTTTTTAATAATTAAAATTTAAAGTAATTAAAAAAAATTTAACCAACTACCTGGAGAAAACAATAAACAGAAAGAGAGGAAAAGAAAAGAAAAGGAAAAAAAATGTAGTTAAGGTTTTAAATTAAGTAATAGTAATGGAAGTCATTTAGGGAGGGGGGAAAGAGGGGTATAGTAGTAGTAGATACCGGCAGAGGTAGGTTTTAAAGAATAAAATATCGTTTGGTTATCGATATCGTGATACGATACTCAAGGTTTCAGTCTCGGTATCGGCCCAGGCCCAGACGAGGCTTCCGATAAAGTTTGAAAAAAAAAAAAAACCACGGCTGACTGCGGAATCAGCAACAGTTAGTTACTAAACCGTGATAAAAGCTACCGTCGACACCGAACAATTCAAGCGCTGTAAAAAAAAATTAAAATAACCGCATGCAATAAAACTACTTTTCAGAATGACATCATTTCCTTCCAAACCGTTCATTTTATTCATTTCCACTTAACTCGTTTGGCTGTGACTTTTCTAAAGGTCACATATATTAATGTACAGTAAGAATAAATTACAGTTTCAACATGACACGTTAATCAAGGATGTAGAATATGATATACAAATATACACTCACTGTCCACTTCATTAGGAACGTTTGCTCGTTCATGCGGTTATCTAACCAGCCAATCATGTGGCAGCAGTGCACATGATCCCAGATTCTGAAGTACAAACCAGCCCATCTGGCACTAAAAACCATGCCACGGTTAAAGTCTCAGATGTATCGTTTATCTAAATCATGCATGTGCATGATTTTATGCACTGCATTGCTGCCACATGATTGGCTGACTAGATAACTGTATGATTGTGCGGGGGTACAGGTGTTCCTAATAAAACGAACAGTGAGTTAACTTTCTTTTCTTCGGCCTCTCTGACTTCTGATAACAGTCGCAAAAACAGAAGTCCACAGATTTTCTGTCTCAGCCTTATTCCACAGTGAACATGACGGGACATGACTTAAACTATTAATCACGGTAAACTATTCTCAAAAAAAAAACCCTGCTCTATTACTTTGCAGTATTTTTTCAAATCAAGACATCACTTTACATTCGAGTCCTCGCCTTCTAATCCATCACGCCCTGCCTCTGTCCTGCTTTTCCCGCCCGCCAGTTTAATTTGATGAAAATCTCATCACATGACAATAAACTGACGTGCATTCTCGGTATTTTTTCATTATCACATTTCACACACCGACTAACAATTTATTCGCTAAAGTCAAACTTCTGTCAGTGTGTTGTAAACACTACAGATAATTGTTGTTTCCCGTCGATAAACATTCAAAGGGCTCGAATAGTTTTCCTAAAATGATAATGAATGAAAATCTAGTATCGGCACGTTCCAAGTCATAGTCATCATTTCAATGCCTGCTGATGATGCCAACATTATAAAACTAGTACAGACATGAGAGAGAGAGAGAGAGAGAGAATAAAGAGTGGGACAGAGAGTGCAAGAGATTGGGAAAGAGATTGAGAGACAGAGAAAGAGTGCATGAGAGGCAGGGCAGTAGAAAAAGAGAGAAAGACAGAGAGAAAGAGGGAGGAAGGGAGAGAGGAACAGAAAGATACAGAGAGAAAGAGAGATTGATACAGCAAGACAGGGAGACGTAGGCAAAAAGAAAAGAGAACTAGAGACAGATCCAAAGAGAGAAGGAGACTTCAAAAACATTAGACACAGAAAAAGAAAGAAAGTAAGAAAGAAAGAAAGACAAAGAGAGCTAGAAAGATAGAGAGGGACACACAGACACAATCAAAGAAAGAGACGAAGACAGAGTCAGGAGGAAATGAAGAGATGGAGCGGGAGTTAGACAAAAAGAGAAAGGAGTAGAGAAAGAGGCAGCGAGACAAAGAAAGACAGTGAGAGAGAGACAGAGAGAGACAGATCTCATACAATCAGATGTTCAGTTCTCAAAAGCACCAACACTAAACTCCTCCAGCTGAACAAACTCTCTTCTCCTGAAAACACAACGCACATTACCACACAACACAACACTACACAAGAGCACCATCATCAGCCAGGGAAACTCTCTTAACTCTCTAAACTCCTCCGCACGTAAACGGACCTGCTCCACCCAGCGCCCAACCAAACACTGCTCAGGACAACACAGGGACGCAACCCAAACAAACTCTCACCACCACACAAAGTAATCGAAACCATTCCAGCTGCACCCAACACGACACAAAACAGCACGGCACAGGGCAGATTCATGCACAAAAAAATCCTGACGTTCACATCGCTGACCTCAACGCACCTCTCACGTCATTACGGCGGAATAAGTGTGTGCGCTGACGTCTGCCTATAAAGACAGCGACACTTAAAGAGAAACCTGTTTCATCTCGCTCTCACTGTATATATACACGCTATACTGTATATACTCTACAGGCTCTGGAAACCTCTGCCTGGGACATCTTCCAGAGTAAAATAATTTCCAAGGACAAGTCTATCTCCACTAGAGTCATGTGATTTAACAAAAATAAACACGACGGATGTATGGAGGTCCCTGGACTCCACTTTTAGTTGTTTTTTTGTTTTTTTCCAGACCAAGAGAAAAATTTATTTACCATGTGCTTTAATAATATTCAAGGAAAACACAACCCCTGAAATACACTGTAAAAATGGCCATTATGTATACCGGTGCTTGACTACTTGACAAGTTATGAGTGATACTCGAGAACGCTGAAGGGCGAAGAAGGGCAAAGAAAAACTGAAGGTGTAGTCGACGTCTCAAACATCAATGGACTCCACTTTGAGAGCTGTGGCTCAACACCACCCATCAGAGGAAAGGAACACCCATAGGATGACTGCTGTTCAGATATTATTTGGGTGGTGCACACATTAATGGTCTGGCGGTGTGTTGCTGTACTCAGAGTTTTTCAGGTGCGGTAACGTTTCTGGGGTTTTAAACACATTAATGTCACTGCTGGGTAGAGAAACAGTCCATCAACTGAAAATCTCCAACCAACAGCAGTACTGTGTTTAAAAACTGACATTGATGAATGATAGACGATTAACATGAAGTGCATGGGAAAAGAACGAGCTTTAGTCTCTAATAGTACACCAACAAGGTGGAGTGTCTAAACGTTGCATCACTGACTCACTGATCTCATGGTGGTTCCTTTGCAACAGAGTAAATTAGGACAGAAAAACAGTGACATGCTGTATTCACAGTCGGTAAATCGCAAGCCTCCGACCTGACACACTAACCAGTAAGTGTACATTCTCAATAAACTAGCAACTCGGTATATGAATGGCATGTACTGCATACTCAAGGTTACGTTACAAACCTATTTCAAAACAGGAAACCATCAAGATTTATTCAAGCAAATTCAGATTCACTAACAAGGAATGTAACCTGGCATTTACTCAGAGTTACATAAAAACTGAATTTAATATACGATGTGCTTTTATGTCCCATTATTTGGACTCTCGCCAATGTAATAGGCGCTCAAAGCAATCAGCACATGGGTAAATGCATTGTTTCAGAGGGCCTGTCCTGGACTAAAGGCAGCACTGTCCAGGATCCCAGCATGTAATCATGGCTGGAAGACCACAGGCGATGTAAAAGTGCTACAGTCACTATACAAACTTTCCAAGGCTTGACTATAAAAGATCTGAAAATAGAGAGAGTCTGAGAGAGAGAGTGATAAGGATGGTGACTGCGAGAGAGACTGATGGAAGCCAGGGATCCGGTCTGGAGCGCAGAGACAATAGGCAAAAAATGTGAATGGATAAGATTAATATAACTCTGCCTTTTGTAAAACAACCCTGAACCAAAGGTTTAGAAGGCCAAACGCACCTCGGATTCTATGTCACCAATCAGAACTGTTGCAGTCAAGTATGCCCAGAGAAGAACGAAGACGAGTTACAGTCTCTAAGTGCTAAATTTCGCTGGAGGGCCACGGGGAAATCAAAGCTCCTAAAATGGAGCGCGAGTTTACAGACAGGCCCGAGTCCCAACAGATGGCCGAGTGTGTACTTTCTCCATGTCCGGATAGAGCTGCTCTCATTACACCAACTCCAGCACAGGCGAGCCCACCGAGCACTCCTTTAGTGAAAATAAACATTCATTAGGGTTTCCTCCACCTAGCAGCCTCAAATGATACAGCTGGGACCACTCCGAGTTCAGCCAAGGCACGAGATAGACCTTGATACAGGAGTAGCTTGAAAGAGCATGGAGCAAGAATGAAATTATTTGGACAGTGGATTAGTTTGGCTCTACAGTTACAGTGCCATTAAAGTGGAGTAAGCCAGATGGTGGAATAAGGAGGGTACCAGTTACCAGGATTTACTGGATTTACCATTCACTGGACTTTAAGGGGTAATAGAATAAGGAGGGGACTGGATTTAGCAAATCTTGTGTTCGCAAGATACTGGAGTAAGGAGGGTATTGGATTTAGTGTCAAACTGAATTTGACAGAGTACTAAATTGACAGGGGCACTGAATTTAGCAAATCTGGGGTTGGTAGGATACTAGAGTAAAGAAGGTGCTGGATATACCAAGAACTATGGTTGGTTGGGTATTAAGGTTAGGAAGACACTGGATCTAGATTGTCCTGTAGTGTATTTAGAAGGTCCTCCATTTACCAGACAGGATTTGTCAAGGCATTGCATTTAGAAGAAACTGGATTAACTACCACATTGGAGCATGTACACATTTACTGTTACACTACCACTGGATGGGTACAGAAGTTAGGATGCTACTGAAATTACCGCCACTCTGGAGTTGGTGGGGTGCTAAATTTAAAAGGTCTTGCACTCATTACCATGTTGGAGCTTGCAGGATATTGACGTTAGAAGGTTCTGGATTTATCACAGTTTAGAAGCGCTTGAATTCATTACCACACTAGAGTTGGCAGGGTCCTGGATTTAGAGGGTCCTGAATTAGTGTTACATTGGAGTTGGCAAGGTACTGAATTTAGAAGGTCTTGAATTTATCACTACACTGAAGTTGGCAGAGTGCTGGTTTTTAGGTCCTGCTCCAGTGATTTAATGCCATGCTGAAACGTAAGTAGACTTCTAGAGGCATTGGATTTCTCCGAGTGTTGGAGTTGAAGTAATTTTTTAAAATTGCAGGACCCCTCCCTTCCTCGTCGTACTCTGTCTAGTTCCATTATTCTCTGCTGTTTTCCTAACCCCTCCTCCCCAGCCTACAGTCACCTCTGCTCCACTCTCGCTTCTGTACAACTTCCATCTGTACAAACCCAAATTTTACAAGCATCTGAGGACAGCCGCACAAACCTCAGTCTCCTTTTCTCACTCTCCCTTATTCGCTCCCCCTGTATCAATCTTACCACCATCCATTCATTCCTCAACTGTTTTAATCAGCTCTGTCCCTCATTGGCCCTTCTGATGAGTCAGGAGATTCAGGAAGATCAGGCTGAGACGGTGATCAT
This sequence comes from Parauchenoglanis punctatus, assembly GCA_030068025.1. Classification (NCBI taxonomy): domain Eukaryota; kingdom Metazoa; phylum Chordata; class Actinopteri; order Siluriformes; family Auchenoglanididae; genus Parauchenoglanis; species Parauchenoglanis punctatus. The sequence continues at coordinate 2,762,590 of JAQQZU010000039.1, forward strand.
TTATCTTGAGGTAAACCTGCTGAGTATTTGCTGGAACAACGTGAAGGCGCAAAAGCTTCCAAAGGAAACCTTCTCTTTCTTCCCCGTCTCTCCCTTTCTTTCTTTCTTTCTTTCTTTCTTTCCATATTAGGGCTGGCCATGCTCCAAAGGAACACTTTGTTTCCCCTATGGTCTTTTTGAGGTCAGGCAGTAATGGTAAGGTGTGTTGAGGATACACAAAGGTGATGGATGGGCTCCAAAGGGACTAATAACCTCAAGATCTCAAATGGTTCCCTAAGCCCTGGGGTCCTACTAAAAATTTGCACTTTGAGGGTGTGGACAACGTGCAGACATCAAGCGCTGTCCTTGGATTCTCGGGTGTAAATGGGTCGAAAAACAAAGGGTTCAGGACACAGTATCATCAAGACGTTGATGTGTCATTACTCAACCAAGTGCTGGATGCACGATTAGTGAAATTGAATTTTCTATTCAAAAAGACGAATGAAATTCGTTTTGCCACTCCCTTCACCAAAAGAGAATTGGCACAAAATCATTCCAAAGGAATACAAATAATCCTATTTGAAATGGTGCACTCAATCTTCGGGGATAAACAGGTTTGAAAATTTGGGATTTGGGAGTACAAATAGTATTCCATGGCGAAAGCAGCTCCTTATAGCCTAGGCAATACTTTTATATCCCTTAACCTATGATGTAAGCTAGAGGTGAAGATCGCTAATCAGTTATACACCACTAAATGAGCTATTATACTGATTTGGTTCCATATAAGTTGCCAAAAGCTGCCTTAATAAACTTCATAACTCATCTTTTTCTCCATCTGTGAATTACCTTAGCCACATAACATCGCAAAGGAGGCTGGGTAAAAGGCCTCCTATGATCAGTGAAGATTGCATCTCAAAATCATTCATTAATTAAGGGAAAAAACGCTTCAGCACGTGTTGTTACAGATGCATAATCGATGATTGGATGGTGCGATGATGCAGAGTTACTGTTACCACAGCAGCATTTGCCAACACTAACAACTTTTTCATTATTAAAGAACGACACATTTTTGTCAATTTATAGTTATATTTAACGCTGTGGAACGTCCTCGGTAAGTTAGTTACTGTTGTCATTTTACATTATAGCAGCTATAAAGAATTTTCTCTCTCTGATTAAGTTAATAAGATAAAAAGTGTAGCTTGCTATGTTATTGTTGGAAAACTTAAATTTACAGCTTTAATTCTGACTTTTTACAAAACGCTGACACCAGAGACTCCTTTCAAAAACTGTTGCTACCATGAAAGTGAAATTTGGACGCCCTTGCATGGTTGTACCTCCGGCTGGAAGAGGATGATGAAGGTAACAGGGCTATTGATGAAGCTGCCTTGTTTATTAGGGGTTTACTGCTGGTTCCCTACCGAGTGCCCTTAAATAGCCTCGTCACACACACACACACACACACACACACACACACACACACACACACAAAGAACTGAAGTCTGAGTCCGTGATCTTGTTAGGGAACACACGCACACTTAACTCAAACACAGTAAGGCACATTCATGCATATACACACACCAAAGGAAAGCCTGGACATGGTAGCTTGTTAGTGAATACACGCACACCCACTCACACACTCATTACAGACCTACACACACATACACCAGAGGAGAGCGGTGGACCGTCCCAGCCGTGGTGGCGCAGTAATCGAATCAGTTTGTTATTGCGAAGATGGAAATGTGTTTTTATTCAGGCCCGTTGCCAGGATACCATTTTTATTATGGCTAACACAGAGAATTGTGATTTCTTTTTCATTCACGTGGATCTCTTTCAGAACATAAACACTCATGCGGTGTGTATGTGTGTGTGTGTGTGTTTGTGTGGGAATGTCTTGGGGGTTGGCTAGTGGGTTGGTAGGGTAACTGAAAGCTGTGGTCACACAGACACACACACACACACACACACACACACACACACACACACACACACACACACACACAGAGCGTTGCCGTGGTAACCAGTTGGTGGCCAGCACGTGTCACAGCCGGAGCTTTTCCCCGGCGGTCTTCCTGAAAAAACTTTCCCTGCAGAAACTCAAGTCAGGAAAGTCTTACTTCAGCGCTGAAAAATGCGCCCGTGTTTTTTTTTTTTTCTTTCCCAAGCCACATCATTACCAATCAAAATAGCTTTGCAGACATTTCAAAACTACAATTTGTAGCGGAGCCACGTTAACCGTTCCATTAAAGAACCACAAAAAAGAAGCGCCGTCTTTTCCCGCTCTTATGACATTATTATTATTGTGTGCTTTTGCTCGGACAGAACACAGCATGCTGGAACGACGAATACCTGCGTTGGTTTTCTTCATCTTAAAGATCTCTGTACGCTTTAGGGCCAAAAATCCTCCCGCTCTGGATGGAGGAACTGGTTCTCGGTCTTCTTTTTCCTTTACCTTTCACTCAATTTCTCCTTGCCCTTCTTTTTATTTTCCTTATCTAATATCTAACCAGCCAAAACTGAAATGTACACAATTTCCCCCTTATCACACATGTACTTGACTCGACTAGCCTCGGTGTCTCAAATCTTTACTCCTGCAGTGGCTCTACAGGCCTAACACTGCTGAGGGAAGTTCATGGATACCAGTCTAACCTTGTGCAAACCATATACCCAGATCATCTCACACTCGCCTCGAACCATGCCGAGGTGTCTCGGTATCTCAGTCAGACTTGATGAGTTGGTTCCTGACATATCACACTCTCAAAAAAGTGTTCGAACCTGTACCTTTCCTTGTTGCCGAGGTGATTCACTTATCTTTTATACCTATAATATGTCTAATATCTTGCAACTGGAAATGTAAACACGGTGAACTTTTAAGCTATCGAAGGTACCATAGTCACTGTTTAAAGTAACGCTTTAACGGTACACATTTCTTGGTAAAATACACAAGTGTAAGCTTGAAGGCACGGCCCCAGTGCCAAACAATGGTACCTTTTAGTACCCTTTTTTTCTAAACATCCCTGACTCATCACTGTTATCTATAAAAATAGACAAAATGACCTTACAGAATACTAACTCATTTTCTTCCTCAGCACACAAGTAGTGGGTTCAAGTAAAATGACTTGGAGATATTATATAGTTCTGGTATTATTTGATTTATATACAGTATGTAGAAATTGTATACTACAGTCAGCCAAATCATTTCTGACACGCTGTTTGAACAATGCTGAACCATTAGCTTCCCTTGCTTTTGATTAACTTTAGCCGCAAAGCTCAAAGAACAAACTACAGTGGGATTAAATTTAAGAGGAAATCTGTTTACACTTCATTTTTTCACTGTATATACGGCATAATAATCTGAATGGACAATGTCTAAATCTGAATTTGTATGCTTCTGTTTAAATTTGTAAGATTTGTAGTTGAATTACAGCAATATGACATTGTACTCCACATGACCTGAATGAACACGTGTGCAAGGTTTCACATTCAGTTTTCTAACAACTGTCACATTTCTCATTCCTTACGGGAATTATTCCGTTAAAGGGACTTTGTTTTTGTTTTGAAAGCACGTGACCGCTACCTTCTAGCTCTCTGTACAGCAAAACCTCCGTAAACTCACCAATGATTTCTTCATCCATGGGTCATAAATGTAAGCGCTGAACAAAATATGCCTCATCTTTTGTTTTCTTCGTGGCCGCGCACAAAGCAGCCCAGGCCGGTACGGGTCCGTTACGTACGGAATCACACATGGATTGGTCAAAAGAATCAAAATCCCTGGACAAAATATCTTCAATTTCAGGATACATTTAAAGGTCTAGGATGTCACCGGATTGTTGCGGATTGTTTTTGGAATATCGATGACTCACTACTTTTCGCAGAGGATTCTGGGAAGAGTGAGCCAGCCCCTTCAAGACTGTCTTCTTTCTCTCTTTTGATCTCAATGACAGCTTCCAGTGCGCTAATCCCACTCACAATCAGAACCACGCCCAGATGATGAGTGATGAAGAGGTGAAGAAGCTCGGCGTAACTCCCACTGACTCCGCACACGTACAGACAGGTCTCCCGATTACGATGCAACGCTGTCCGGCCTCGCACTTAAACAGATCGGAGGTGCAACTTAAGCATGGATTACGGCCCGGAAAACCAGCTTCCTGGAGTTTTCCATAAAGTCTTTGAAGGAGACCGGACCTGGACTTCATGGTAACCACAAAGAAGTTCATTTATAACTGCAGGAGTACGTCGTAAAGAGAAAAGGTGAGGAAGAAACATTTAGCGAGGCCACAAAAATCTGATTGGAGAACTCTGGGATTACGGAAAAATCCGGATCATGGTACAGAATATCGATAAAACTACATTGATCAATATAAAAAAAAGAGTACACTACTACTACCACTCCTCTTATTATTATTATTATTATTATAATTATGAAAAAGAAGAAAGCAAAAAATACAAATTGCATTTCGACTCCATTGTGTGAATGTCTACATGTACAAAGATATTCAGTATCAGGTGCATGACGTCTGTGTGCATGTGTGTGTGAGAGAGAGATTTTCACTAAATTAATGCAGGTCTTTCCCATTGCAAACTAACTGTGTCAAAGGTGATGTTCTGTGAATCGAGTGAGTCATACAACACTCTCACTCTGTCTTTCTTTCTATCTCTCTCTCTCTCTCTTGTGTCTGCACAAGCTGAGTCAGCCATCGCCATTACAAAAGAGAGAGAGAGAGAGAGAGAGAGAGAGAAGGAGGGGGAGGTATTAAGGAAGGAGGGAAGACTGCAGTAGAAGTGTTTGCTCGTAGCGCCGCTCCTTCTCCCCCACTTCCTGCCTCATTTTTTTTCCCTCGACCATATGGAAATCTCAGGATATGAATTCCTGCATATCAGGGCTGTGAATCTTTGGCTCAGCGCTCACTTCCGTACCTGCAACTGAACGGACTCAAGTTTAGCTTTGCGATGAAGGTTACAACTGATGCCCTGAGACAGAAATGAAATGTCTTGCCAAAAATGAAAACCAATCACGCAGTGAAAAAAGAAAAAGAAAAAAAATCAGAAACAGAAAGAAAACATTTCCGCAGCCTCTCGTTAAGTTCGTAAGGCAAAAAAAAAAAAGGCGGATTGTTACGTGACTGAGAAGCGTAAACTTCTCTGGAGACTCCTTCTGTAAATGCGAAACAAACTTCTCCTTACAGGCAAATTAATCAACACCTGACCAATCAGAGTCGAGAATCCAGCAGCGCCGTGATACTCAATGAGGGGGAATAAGATTTACGATTTACCAAAAGGGCAAAAAATGAACCACAACGCTGGAAAAGGTAAATTCGCAGACATATCGTAGACGTCTCAAAGCTGTAACACGCAACAACAAAGTGCTAATGTTTCTCATTTAACACTATGCTAAAATCTTGAGGTCATGCTAGGCTTTATGCTAGGCTAAACCAGTAGGCGTACTTCTAAGTCTACGCTACTTATTAGCTAACAAAACCTCGTAGCGTCAAAAAACCAAACTTGCTAACTGGCTACAAAGGATTCTGTCCCTTATATGTGTAAAATTTACCGATAGAGCCGTAATTAATTCATGTTTTTGTCATGCCGTTTATAATCTCTGCATTGAACAGGCAAGCTGGTGGATTTGCCCGAGGCGGCGCTGGCGGTGAAGGCCGTGACTGAGAATCATTCTTCATCAACGTCTAACTAAATAATGAAGAGCTGTCTGCAGACGGCCACCTTTAATTATGACAAGCAGCCACGAGGGCTACGTTCCCATGCCAGCCGAATGCACCTGTGCCATTAGCATATGAAATAACGCCACTGACACAAAAAACAGAGGGAAGGTTTGTTTACTGAAGATTAGAAACAAGGAAGGCTCGGCATAATGAACTCCCACTCCATGTGGAGAACAATTAGCTATACACGGCCCGTCTTTGTGTCCCGGAGTGGGTCAGGGACAATCCTGAGACGGCTGGTGGGAACCCGTAACGTGGGAAAGACTTTAACATTAAGCTTAACCTCGAGTCAAGTTATAGACGAAAAGGTGGTTAACCCATGTTAAAGTACAATTAGTCTTGCAAATAGCAAATAAAAAAACTTCCTTCGAGTTCATGATCTGGCTAAAATCACCAAAATAGAAAAATGAATTTCCTATCGCGGTTTTTAAATCGCTTTTTGCGACAACTTGAACGTCTCTACTCCAAATCACTTGAGCGGATTTTTCTTCGCACGGGGAGATATTGCAGACCTCACCAGGATAGCACAAAGATAAATACGGGTGTCTGAAACCCTTTTAGTAGAGGAGCAGGATGCACGACGTCAGCGTTCAGAACAATTCCCTCCTGTTCAGTCTGCTTTAATGATAGTGTTGTCTTCACCTCTGACAGGAGCAGGTTGTTTTGCACTGACTTAAAGGCACACTGTAGGTGTCACCTGAACCTGTTCACCCCGTCCACACACACACACACACACACACACACACACACACACACAGCAGTGCTGCAGGCAAAAAAAAAACCCCGAGGCCCTGTGTGGGAACGGATCAGAGAACAGCAGGGTTACAGCCGTTTCCTCGAACAATGCCATCGCTCTGATCCAGTCGCACTGCGCTGACCGTTCCTGCTCCGCCTCAGACGCTCACACAGAGGCTCTGTGTCCAATCGATACCACTCCCAGTGAACCTGAGCTCCGCATGCCTTTCTATATTCCGCTGGAGTATTACACGGTGTCGGGTTACGGCTTTCTAATGCGCTGCGCTCTGTTTTAACGCCCCCCGTGACATGAACGTCTGAGTCTGCTCACAGCTCAGTGCTTTCTGTGAAACAAACCTGATATTCACCTCCTCTGCTGACTAATCTGGCTAAACGACGAGGAAAGATGAAGAAAATTATAACATTTAGCCAGGTCTCCTAACGTTCCAAATCTCTGACATCGACATGTGCAATGGATTGCATTCGATTGGACAGACGTGCGGGTTTTCCCGGTTTACTAAAGAAAAAGAAACTCCACCCTGAAGCACGTTAAATGTTTATATTGAAATATTTCTTGTGCGCTCAGAGAATCTGCGGCTAATCTGTTACCTGGCGGTGCGTTTTTGTTATTCCTGCGAGAAGTTAGCGGATGTGCACTGCCATAGAGAAACATTGTTATTGCTAGCGCGGTTACATTGGCGTTTAGCATTAGGAAACAATCTCAAACCTAAATGGTCAGATTTCACAGTTGGCTCCTAAAGACAAAAGAGCAAGAAGTACCGGGGACGTCGCTGGATTCGGAGTTACAGCTAGAGACTCGGCTCAGCTAGTTAGTGATCTACAAAATGATGAGCTGAATGTAGCGTTCGCATGAAAGCTGAAGCTCTGGAAGCTGATCTGTTTCAGCAGAGTGTACAGATGAGGACTAAAGCGCCGCTGCATCGCTCTCTAACGCAAACCAAGCTAACGGATGTAGCTACTTAATTCACTTCATTTAATATCAATTCTTAGCTAACATTGTGAACACACGTGCCACTCATTAAACCAAGGGAACGTAAACAGTACTGAATAAAATGGCATCCGGGATTGATTAATACCAAGCATGTTGTTCATTTCAGTATCAGAATCTGTAGCAAAAATAAATAAATAAATAAATCCTACTCATGACAACAGCTTGGACTGATCACAGACACAATGCTGGAGTTATACGGAGAGTCCACGATATGTAAGCGCAGTACGATTGCTAACAGGTGAGCGTCATTAGTAATCATGTGACCGTGTGGGCTGACTTGAGGCAGAATCTGAGCGTCTTTAACCTTTTAAGCAGTGAACTGTGTTAAATGCAAAGCACAAGCTCCACTTTAAGCAGGCCAGGAAAAAAGGCATCCATTACAGAGGATTAGAGAGGATCGCCTGGTCACTGACAGCCCAGTCTCGCTTCTCTGCGTCGAGCTCCACATGGTCATGATGCCCAGGTCACAAAGGTCATGACCTTTTGACTTCTAGTGCACACTGTTAAGTACAGGATAGACTCAGCACTCAATATGGCACCTGTTACGCTCAGGGTTCCAGTTTACCCTGGAAAGATGACATACTCAGCACTGCACACACACACACACTCCTACACCAATCAGCGTTTCAAACCATTTCTCACCAAACACTTTGGGTTTATTAAATACGCTTTCAGAGTCGCAGGGCTTATAGCTCCGAGCGAAAGTCTCCCGGGCCGTTTGTGTAAATTGTAGCCTCCGACAATTTTGGATATGGTTTGAATAATCAAATACTGCTGCATATTCATGCGTGAAAATGGCTTAAGTAAGGACTAAAACATGGCAGAATGAGCTGTTATATGGAAATAATCAGTGACGGAAGTTTATTATATAGCGTACGTTCCGCAGCAGTTAGCCAATGATTACAATACGCTAAACAGTCGTTCCCTCACCAGAGTCTCTCTTTTTTTTTTTGTCTCTCCTGAAGTATAGAAGACGAAAAAACACACTTTTGGCTTGTCAATGTTACCAGGAAACCTGGTAAAGGCTGTGCGACAGGACCAAAATCTCATATACCGATATATTCATATCCATTTTCAGTAAATTTTAAAAATAAATGAATGAAAAAATAAACAAACAAATAATTAGATAAATAAATAAATAAATAAGCAAAACAAACAAGCTCAGGCAAGAATTTCGCACTTTCAGATGATGAAAATTATCAGAAGAGAGTTAAATAATAAGAATACGCCTGGTGTGTTTTTTGATAAGGTTGTTGATAACAGCTGTAACATCGTTACCGTTAGCTGTCCAGCGTTTTTTTTAAAAATGGCTATATACCGAAAGAAAATGTTTTGTTCCATAATAATAATATATCTAATCCGCAGCTAATAGGCAGGCCTGTGGTAACGTGGCCTTAGCAGCGCCCAGCAGCCTGGCACTCGGAACAACAGCCGCCCAAAAATAAACCGTCTAAATGACCAAAAACATTGCCGTAAAGATTGTGATTTGCGACACAACAAAATAAACGATCAAAAGAGCATAATATGAAACAAAAGACATTTTTCCATCGTAACACGATATATATCATCATATCGCCCTGACACTGGAGACTCCTTCCAATAACGTTGGTTTATTAATTAATGGCTTCTCACGGAAAACGCTGCTAATTTAACAATTACGAATGTTTCTGATCTGATCATGTGACACGTCCGCCATAGAAGCCCCTGTTTGAGATGTTTCTATAGAAACAATAACACAAGCGCAACGCCACGGTATAATCTGTATTACAGTGCACACACTACCACATCACCACTGCTCCTATGTCTTCTGTTTGATTGACAGGGTAAATGGGTGCCAACACTTTCTGCTTAGCAACATAGGAGCTGGAGTCAGTAATTATAGACCTGCACAGAGACCCATATGGATGGAACTGATAAAATGGTCGATACGTATAGACACGAGGTAGATGTACCTATTAACCAGCGTGTATCCTTAAATAGCCATAGCAGAAATTCTCATTCTCCCGCCAGAGAATTCGTCAGCAGCCAGCTATTACTGCACGTCTAAATACTAAATAATCCCTGCTGCGTCCTATTATCAGAGCTTTTCCACGAAGGCTTATGCGCTTTCTACAACGTTCGTAGTGCAGATTTGCTAAAGCCAGGCTATTGGGACAGGAAACTTGCTGGCAATGATATCCTACCTTAATCTTTCCAGGACTAACTGCCCCAAAGAATGTTCAGGGCCTGATGGGATTTCCCTCTTTGTTTAGCACAGCAGAAAAGCAAAGCAAAGCCTCCAAGACATTTCAAATTAAAGCACATAAACAGTTTTCAGGACCAGCTTATTAAAGGAGTTATACTGCGGTTTCTAACCTGATCTCTCCGTCACATCTGTATTGTATGTTTAATTAGGACAGACAGGAATTTCAACAAAAAACCAACAATGACAAACAACTGTTTACGCCAATATATAAAGTCTAGGGGCAGTTGCTCTGATAAGCATTTAAAATATGTGATATTGCAAGACAAATTCAAAACACAACTGTCTTAGCAAGGCTGCTCTTTTTGAATTGCATCCAACTTTACAACACTGGAGCAATATAAATATAAAGACTTATTTACGAAATGTAACAACCGCCCCATGGCGTCCATTATAAGTAAATGTGCGGTAAAGAGGTTTTCTGTTTTTTTTCCTCTCAGCGCATGGAAACATAGACTTTCTCATCTACAGATGATGTAAATTCCATCTTAAGATTACATTAAAAAAAGAGACTGTATATATATATAT
>JAQQZU010000039.1:2776629-2788523 GCA_030068025.1 Parauchenoglanis punctatus
GTGGTGGACCAATCCTACGGTGTGTGTGGTGGACCAATCCTACGGTGTGAGTGGTGGACCAATCCTACGGTGTGTGTGGTGGACCAATCCTATGGTGAATGGTGTGTGTCGGATCCCAGGTACATGTAAGGACTGTGTAAAATCTGCTTTTCTGTTCCCACATGGGAATATATCTCTGATCAGCTAAAGAAGGGAGGAATGCTATCCTTCTCACCCAGAGAGCGAGACCAATTATGCTCTCTAGGACTCCTGGCCGCAAATAGCTGTGGTAACATTGGGATTTGAACTTGTCATGTTCTGATGAAAAGGTAAACACTTGGACAAACTCTGCATTCTGCAGCTCAGAAATCCTTTTCAAATGACGCAAACCTGACATATCTCTCATCTCTCCTTAGCTATGGCCAATTACACAACATGCTAGTGCGCTAATCTTCATAATCCGGGCTCTGCCACAACAAGGCATCCGCTAAGAGCTTGGCAACAAAGCTGTTTTAGTCTCTTTTCTTCCTCTCCCTGCCTCTGAAGCTTCAGAGAGAGAGAGAGAGAGAGAGAGAGAGAGAGAAAGGGGAACCCCCCCTTTGAATGGATTGCAGTTGCCTGCATTTGTAAGCATGCCGCTCTCGGACCTGGCGTAGGTGAGCGCTCACTGAGAGCTGGCAAACCGCTTTGCTGCAGATTTGTCTGATCAAAACAGGCAACAATTCTATTTACTTTGATTCGAATGGCCTCTGTTAGCCCGAGGCTTCTTCTGTGTCCTCCTTTGACTTTCCTCTCCACCGCCTCCTCAGAGACTAGAGGCTTGTTTTTTTCCTACACAGCTTTGCTTGTGGATTTTATTCCAGTGACATGCACAGCCGCTTCCAATTGATGAACATTCTTCCACTGGCACATATTAACGCCACTAATCTCGAGAGCAAAAGCATATATGCTTCCAAGAAAAGTATAAGATCTGGGAATTCATCTTCCCAAAGAACCCCATGAAGATAAACCTCTAATGGATACCACATCTTGGTACCAGCTCTGGTTTTTGAAGAATGTCTTCTCAGAGGTGCTAACGAGGCTAACATTAAAAAGGACGCAGAAAGCACAATTTTGCTGCAAATACACTAGCGTGAATGAACAAGGCTGAATAACTAGCTGGCTAGTCACTGCGGAACATGAGCAGAGTCTCAATTTGCATCATATTATTATGCATTTATTTTAACAGTAGCAATCACAACTTTGCTCCTCCAACATTAGCCATGTTTGCTAGCAGGCTAGTCAGCTGCTAGTACACTAGCTCATATTTGATACACAAGTAGCATCTCATTCTGTGAGTTATTTAAAATATTTTTTGAATCACTAGCAAAAAAAACCAAAAACCCCAACATTAGCACAGTTAGCTAGAGGGCTAGTTAACAGCTAGTAAACATTTCTCACTCACATTAGTTACGCTAATAGCTAATCATGCTGGGTCTGTGGCTAAAGATTTCCTGAAGGTTTCAGTTTTTTTAATGGAATAAGTGCTGACGTAACAAAACATTAATCCTGAGATGTCATCAGAATTAGCGTGAAAAGGGTGTTTAGCATTTATAAATGATATTTTTGAGTGGAGGGATGCAGTTTAAAAGCTCTGCTATTAGCAGAGCGTCAAGAGTGCTAGTATAGGTGGGAAATTAAATGTGAAAATCAGTGATGAGTTAAATTATGAGGCAATAAACAGAGGACAGGAGAGGAGAGGAGAGACGAGCTAGTTCTGCTACAGCAGTCAGATAAGGTCACAGCTCAACATTGACATCCTCCTCCATTTACAACACTGCACTGCTGAGCTACAACACTAATTCTTACAGATCTCTGTCTGGGCCTGTAATGTGCGCTCTCTCTCTCTCTCTCTCTCTCTCTCTCTCTCTCTAACACACATACACACACCCCTCTCTTCTGTCCTGCATGCTCTCCATGCCTTTCAAGCTGCTGACGTCGGTTGATTTGTGCCAACATGTGCACTTGTCTTCTGCAGTATGGAAGGAAAACATACCTCCACACACACATGAGGCGAACAACGGGATGCACTTAAAACCTCACCGTAAAAAAAACAAAGCCGATATGAATAGCACACTGTGTTCTGTCCCGAGGCTTTTCCACCTTCCATAGCAAGACATGACAGAAACAGATGAGCGCATTAGACATGGTTAGGTCAACAAGGAGAAAACAGAAGGATGAGAAGAAGAGCTACAGGGTCAACTTTCCTTGAAACGAGCCATGATTAGTACCACCTTATTATACACATTATACACTCACACCAGCATATTAGCCCTATTTCAAACTCTGCTGAACGTGCAGAAATGGTGGTTCTAGACCATCTCAACAGGCTAGGGGCATTTGTTCATTGTTCACCTTTATCTAAAAGGAAAGGTGCAGAAAGGTGACATTTTTGGTTTCTCCCATATCACCATAGCAAGGGGTGATAAGTCATAAACGCTCCAGCTAAAGTGGTGCTTCTGGAGCTGATACAAAGCCCATACACCAGTCCATACACAGCTCACATTTCTATATGTGTTTAAGAACTAATAAATAAATAAATATATAAAGAAAGAAAGAAATCTTCCCCCGACTTAAGTAAAGGACGCAAACCGCTACCATTTTAACATCCTGTAAATCTTACATTTGCGAAAAAACCATTACTTGGCTCATCAAGACCGCCTCCAAACCTCCAGTTAGTCATGTTGCGCCAAGAAGCAAACCTGATTGACTAAATGAACTCAATTCCAAGTGTAATTGTGTAGCTGGGAACTATTTATTACATAATTACATGCTTTTGGAAAACTGTGATCCATCATACAATCACACATTGTGGTACTATTACAAACCTGACAATAAAGCATGCATCTCGTCGCCCGCGCGCTGTTTGTGTGTGTTTTTGTGAGTGGTAAGTGAACCGACAGGATATTTATGTTGTTATCGAAGTCAAAACTAGATCTCCTGCCCTTTATCACACAGCAGATCGATAGCACCACTTCCTCCAGCAATCTGACTGTAATATTTCTTTGTTTTGGAGACGAGCTTGTGTGAAAGGATTTTAACTCATGTCTGGGCTCAGAGCCACTGCGTGGGTCACACATGTCAGAAAGAGAGAGAGAGAGAGCGAGAGCGAGAGAGAGACAGAGAGAGATTTGGCTATATTCAGAAAGTCATCAATTTTAAAAACCTAATTTCACTAAGTGACAAAATAATATATACAAAAAAATATTGATCTGAATTAAACATACATAAATGTGAATACACTGCAATAAAACAGCATGGACAGATGTTTCTAATGAAACGTCTCTAATATAATTTGGACATAAAAACACACCATCGCAGCTCCTATAGCAAATCCTCTTTTGTAGTCACAAGCATTAATGCAAATTACTCAGCCGAAGGAAGCTCTGCGGACCAGAAGCTAGCTACGAGGGTATGGACATTCGCTCAAAAAGGGAGTTTCCATAGATTTTTGCTTTTTTTTTTTTTTTTTACTCTATCTGAGCTGATTAGCAAACTGACAACATGGCTTTTTCAGTGCCAGTCAAAAGCGCTAACGTGAATCGTCACTACTGAACAAAAACAAACAGCCATGAGCGAATCACTGATAGTTAAACATTATTGCATGCCGTCTCCAATTGCAGACGAAAATCCTTGCGCTGGCGCCTGGGATACAGCCATCGTTCAGAGCTGAGAGGAACCAATCAGCGGCTCACGAGCGGACATGTTTGGCTACTATCTAGTTGATTTTTAGAGTTAATACGCAGGTGAAAATCGCCAACCTACAGTCCAGTCATCCTGATTCCTGCCCCAGTGGGCCTCTATATATCTGACAAATAGCCATATTTTTTCAAAGTCGGTCAATCAAAGTAGTCTACTTAATATTTTGGAGTTGCCCTTGTGTGCCGCTTCAGGAATCTAAATCTATAACGCTGCCTTCCTCGCAGCATCATTAGAGGCACAGTGATGACAGCTAGCCTTAATGTGATGCAGCTTTGCCTCAACACTCCGAGGCTGATTTCCGCCACCAGCTGCCGTTGGTGAGCTTCTGCACATCCACAAGCTCACCTCGGCAATGTGGGAGCGTCTCCAAACGGCTCCTCACGCGCTAGTGTTGACACACTCTAAGCTCACAAAAACCAAGCGTGGGACACGTGTTGTTCGCCGCCCAATTCTGTTAGTGTCCTTTTGTGCCACGGATTAGCCTAGATAAGCATTCTGATGTTTACACAGTGAAGGTTTCCAGTGAAGATACATGACAGAGCCGGTATCAGACTCCAGGGAAAGAGGAAGCAGTGGGAACTTTTGATAATACAGCCTGATACGTTGCGAGTCCTGAGGCTGCGCATAAACAGCCGGCGTGCTCTAAACGCAGATAAACACACGTGGTTGGCTGGGTGCACAGGTATGCAACAGATTTCATGCCATTTCAAGCAGCAAAGAAACAAAATTAAACGCATAGCTGGAGGCCATTACTCAGTTCCGCGTCAGCCGAACAATGAACAATAGCACACGAATCCCAGCGGGACGCCATTAAGAGCGTGAACTCCGTTTCTGTGTCTTTTTTAAATCTCTCAGACACTTTGCAAAGAAACAATGCAGCGTGCCAACAATTTACAGGGTTCAAAAAAAAAAAGAATCCTTACCAGGCATACACGTACAATGAAACAATGCAATACACATAACTAATTGTAGTACGTTACACGTTTATCAATATGGTGTGCAATAAAAATTGAAAAGAGGTTTCTGGAAAGAGGACACAATATCGTATGAACGGTCATATAAGCATGTAATATATAATATAATGTATTTGTAACGAATGAAACACGTCAAGGTATGACGCTATAGGAAAATAATCAACAGTTATTGTTAACAGACCAAAGTTATTAATGACGTGCAGCGGCACATCCTGAAGTGTTTTTTATTCCTCTTATACCATAACTTTTTGTTATTTGAACAATTCATTGATTAATTAAAGAATGGCACATTTACTTTTTATCCATTTATAGTTACATTTAATATTGTAGACGTGAATTCTCGAATCTGATCGGCCATATGTTGTTGTTTCTGTAGTAACAGGGACTAATACGGCAGACACAGTAATAATAAACAGATTATTTTTTTTTAAACCTTGCTGTTTTGTTGTTTAACAAAGAAAAAATGTATAATTGTTGATGTTTTTCGACAGGATACATTTATTTAATGTTTGTAACCGTCTAAAGTTTCCCAGGACAGGAAAGTGTTCAGGACAGCGAAGTTTGCGCTTTCTTTTTTCTCCGTAAAATGACAAGCGAGAACAGGAACTTGTCACACAGACGCGCCACAACATTTAATCTTAATGATAAACCGTTAAAATGTATAACATGTCGTTGCATGTTCTCCCCTGTGTGAGTTTCCTCCGGGTGCTCCGGTTTCCTCCCACAGTCCGAGGACATGCGGATTAGCTCAACTGGCTACTCTAAATTACCCATAGGTGTGAATGTGAGCGTGAATGGCTGTTCATCCCGCTGTTAGCCCTGGTGCCAGGGTGCTACTCTGCCTCTTGTACGGAGTCAGCTGGGACTGACTCCAGCTTCCCCATGACCCTTAACCAATAAGAGCTATAGATAATGGATGGTACGATCATTGACAAATTGCTGTAGTATAACACCGTCACAACACAACACGAAATAGAGTACTAAAACATGATATTACATTTAAAATGAGCTATTATACATCATTACAGTATTAAAATCCTTCATAAAGCGATATAACCGTATACTAATTACAGTATTACAATATTACAGGATACAGTCTTACTGTATTACTTTATATTATTGTATTGCAACCTACTTTCTGTCATCCTCTTACATTATGCTTTCAGAATTATTTATAGTAGTCATATTTTCTCAATTAATCATAAAAGGTCTGTTTAATAAGGCCTGCGCGTATATTCGAGCCCGAGTGACCCGACTCAGATAGAGCGAGACCAGCGTAAAGCAGGTGATGTATTTTCTCACTCCCGCACTCCACTACAGACTTTAGAAGTTTCCCCGCAGCAGAAAGCTCACGGCTCAGCTGAAGCTCCCTCGGGCGCTCACCTTTAACTTCGACGGAAAAAAAGGCCAGTCGCTTATCTTGCAGTATTGGAGAGTCTCCATTACAGCACACACTGGGCCAGCTGCAGCCCAGATACACGCACACACACACACACACACACACACACACACACACACACACACAGAGGAGGAGGAGTAGGAGGAGGACGGTTCAGGCAGAAGCACATAATTCACTGCACTCTGCTCACTGCAGATACACACCACACATTCTTCACTACACAGCGCTCTGCTTATAAAGAATGTTATTCCGCTGATTTCTCCGTTCTGATTGGTCATGAGGGTGTTGATTCCTTTTCAATAACAGCAGCTCTGACAGCAGTTCCAGCTCCAAAAGGTTTATTTTAACGCACTAGTCCTAACACGTCATCATTTCTAGAGTACCAGCTAATACAGAGACTCGAATGACGAACGCTCTGCAGAAAACTGTGAATATCATTGACATGGTGAAGGTTTCTGTTTATTCAACACCGCGTCGGTGGAAGGAGTGTCAGCGCTGTCAGGGGTAAAGCTGTAGCTCGAAGTTTCCCGATGCAGGAAAGGCTTCAGGATGGAGGATTTTGTGGTGTGTATTCTGAGTAACATGACAAGCTGAGGTTTTTCTCTTATTAACAACAAGAAAAAGAAAAAAAAAGGCAGACCGGCGTACGTTTTTAACGTAAGTGAGAACAGGAAACGATTCGTTTCGTAGACGTTCCACAGCATTACGAATACTATGAATAGATTTTTTTGGAAAAAGTAGAACGTGTGTTAGTGTCGTTTAATACATAAAAGTTGTGATTGTTCGCAAATTGCTGTCACATAAGAGGAATAAAACACACGTGGAAGTGTGCCAAAACCAGGTCCGGATCGAGCGAAATCGGGTCAGCCGGTAAATCGAGAGCGGGGAGGAAAGGCAAGCGTTTTCAATCACTCGTTCTTCCGTATCTTCTTATCATCTCGTTGACAATTCTGTCATCATCCACGCGTCGGATGTCGAACGCTGTCTTCTTCAGATTCTGTTCTTTTAAATAATGTGTTGATTCTGCTTCGTTACGTTTTACTTCACGTTCCCCGTTTTATTTCTTTCTATTTATTTAACACATAAATTCAAAAATCGAGGCGCCTTTTTTTTTTTTTTTTTACCCTTAATCACTTTGAAGATGCAAACATTTGCATCCAACCGTATATTGCGATTGCGATCATTAACCGTCGTTCCAGGAAAGTACCTTCCACCTACAGTCATAACGCGATGGACGGGAGTTTCCGTGATTCACTGGCAAACCTTATTTACTGCGCTTGCATTGTGTGTGGCTGGAGATGTTTGCTCTTAATGTCACTTAACAAAACTTTAATTACAGTTCTTCACCATTAGCAGAGGCCAAACCTCACATTAACGCTGATTCACTCGTCCTCGTGCGGCTCTGTCAGGGAACTAGACAGAACGAGAAGGAGGGAGACTGAGATTTGTCTACAGCTCCTGAACTCTGTCTGACCATCTGTGTGCAAAATCCAAAATGCACTAAAATAGCTCGTGCCTGATTAAAGCAGGGCCATAAAGAAAGAAACGTTCTCGTCCTCATCCTCTCAGTAATGCACTACATGTTTTATACATAAGGAAGAAAACACTTGGAGGGGGAAAATAATCAATACTGCTGTGGTGTGATGCAGCAGAGTTACGGTGAACACCATGGTTTCTTTTTTTAATTATTATTATTATCATTAAAGAACAATTTCTCTTCTCCAAAACAACTTTGCTCCTCTTTTCACTTACGTTACAGCAGCTACAAACAGACTTTCCCAAAACTGGACCCCTCTAAATGCCAAAATGGTAAATAAACATCTTGCAGAAAACTTCATAACGTTCATAACGTATCAGGATGCTGTAGGGCTCGTATATGCAGTATATTATTATTATTTTTTATTATTATTATTATTATTATTATTATTATTGTTGAGATTCCCTAAAAATATCTTTAGTACTTTTCTAAACACTCAGTAACACATATAAGCTAACACAAGGTCCAATTACTTTCAGTTTATCTGTTCAATTTTAAATCCCTTTCTTTGTAAAGAACTATTTCTTCACAAATGCTAAATTTAAAGAAATTTGAAATTGTTCACTGGCACCTTAGCGAACCTACAATTCAGTGTTAACGTTTGCACGGCAAACAATTCCTTGGAGATATCTTTGAGAAGAAAGATTTGTATTTTAGTAACCTTACGTAAACTCTGGTTTACTCAGAAACCGAGGGGGATGCTAACTTTTGCACTCGATTGCGAATTTCATGGTACATACCGTATCATGTATCTTGAAAGCTGGTTAAGTATCGGTATGAGTGATTTCCATAATATGTTTTTTCTCGTAATAACACCCATTCACAACTTTAATATGTATCGATAACAGAAATGTCAGCTGAGGTTCGAGGATATTTTTTCTCACGGTCTCAGAGAAAAAGGTACTAAACTGTACCGCTATAGTGGTACTTTCAAAGTTACACTTTATACCATAAGTGTGAATCTTTGCACTTACCTTTTAGAGTAAAGCTTGCACATTTCTAGGTCAAAGTTACTCTTTGTTGTACCGTCACTGTGTATCTTTGACCTAGAAATGTGCAAACTTTACTCTAAAAGCTAATTACCGTCCAGTTCTTTATTGTAAACCTTTTTCATTATATTTTTTATCCACATGTATACATATTAAAGGTATAAAAGGTACGTGCAGCACGCCAGCACCAAGGAACAGTAGAGTTTAACACCATTTTCTGGCAGTGAAAGTGCACAATAACAGGGACAACGCTTTCACACCGAAGCCGCAGTTCACATCGTAGTGACTGCTGATTGTTTGCTCTATTATATCTAACGCACCCTGGATTCCGCCCAATAGGTGCAGTCCAATTCCTGCAGCCAGCAGACACGCCGCCAAGAACCTTCCTCGTTTACGTCTATTACAAAAATCGGAAATTCAACGTACTAATGAGGTGTTGTGAATTCAGCGCGCAACCTAACGAGCGATTGTACGGAGACGGAGAAATGGAAAAACATAAAAATGAGTCAGGACGCAATTACAGATCTGAAGCCGTTCGCAACATCTGGCGCCAAACAATTTGCGAAATTTTGGAAAGGTTTAGCAGCGTCTTACACCCACGAGCCGATCCAGCAGGTCTGGTCCAAGTTGCCATGGGAATAAGCAAACACACAGAGAGAGAGAGAGAGAGAGAGAGAGAGTGAGCGAGCGTCCAGCGCTGGCTAGAGACGCGACAGAGGAGAGAAGATCTTTTTTTACATAAACAGCATGCAGGGCCATGCCACGCCAGCACTGCGCTGCTCTTGATCGCCTTCCAGTTCGCCGTTAGACTCAGCCCGAGAGGCTTTCCAGCACAAAAACACCGCTGCCAAGAGCTGGATTTTCTTCACACTGACTCAGAACTGAGAAGCCTCGCATAAAAACACAAATCATAAATAACACAAATGACAACATGCATGCTTCCAAACTCAGGTTATAGTTACAGGATCCGGTCATTACGCAGATCTTTCAGAACATCTTTAAAGTTTTTCAGTGAAAAAACCCCAAAATGGCCGCTTCGCTGTGGCTTTCCATCCCGGCTGATTAGGAGCCACGCCTAATGGTTATTTCAAGATCCGTTGATTAAACAAGTGCAATCAGGTTCGTACCTGGAGGCTGGAATGAAAACCACTCAATTTCTAAAGCCCTATTCGAACGTGATTAGTGTTACACGGATGGGGTGGGGTACGGGAATTATTACCGGAGTATCTCTGGGATTGTATTCACGTCCGAATTTGGCGTGTCTTTTTTACAGACTGCACGTGGACGTGTCTGGAAAGGTTGCGCTCTGTTAACGCTGCTATAAAATGAGAAGTAGAAAAAAAAGCGTGCTTTCGATATCCTGTTAAAAAAAAGGATTCCCGTGCACTCTGATTTCCTATCATTAAAAAAAAGAAAAAAAACAAAGCGCGAGTTTCTAAAAGCAGAGCAATAAAATACGGACGACCTTTAAAAAGAAGGTCATTTTCAGGTTAATGATTGATTTTGTAGCAGCCTGCATACATGTCACGGTCATGTGATCAAACAAGCAGTGTGCGATAAAGTGAAGCGTCTGTAGTACTGTGATGTATAGGGATATCGCGTATCCTACACAAATCCATCACAATAACCGCCGTCCAGCAACGTTACTCAACGGACACACGTCCAAAAGTCTTACCCTGTCCGAATACTACAGAGAATGAACTCGAGAGAGAGATTTTCACATCACGCTCGCGTCCGTCCCCTGACTCTGAACCTGTTGGCCGAGACGTTGCGTTCGCTTAGGTGGAATCCAGACCTCGCCTCTGTAAAGTAAATATTTAGCGCTGCTCACCATGCTCCCCGCCAAGGAACCTGGGTGTGATATGAAACGAAGCCAAGCGTCAAGCACGGACATCTGCAGCGCAGGACACATGGAGTCCTCGCCTCATGCCAACAGCCGGAGCTTTTATAACTCGTGCTACCCCTGTGCGTCCCGTGTCTCTCACCCCAGTGGGGCTATCACACAGCCAACGGGGTTAACATCAAAGTCTGTGCTCTAGTTAGGACTGAAAAAAAATTTCCTCACATAAAATAAATATCTGCCAGAAAAGTTTGCAGGAATGACAGTTGGGTTAACGCTCAGTTGGGGAAGTGATCAAAATAGCTTAATTAACGTGTTGACGGGAGTGCACTGGGGCTTTAGAGCTGCCATGACTGCACCACTGAGGGGCAAAAGTGGGCCATACAGTAAACTCACACACACACACACACACACACACACACACACACACACACACAGAGTAGCCCATGAGTGTGAGACTTCAAACAGCCTGGCCGAGGGACGTTTCAGTACTGATTAAAGCAGGGCCTCGTTCCACACACACACGCACACACACACACACACCCACACACACACGCACGCACGCTGGAACTTCAGTGAGGTCAACAACAGCAACCTGAGCCTAAGAAATTCATACAAGTGGTCGCATTTTTCATACCATCAAAGAAAAGGCACGATGTTACAAAATGCTACGGTTCTGCGATAGCAAAACCATCCTGCGATCCTGCGACATGGTCTTTTAAATGACTGTCCTCCATCTTAGAAAAGGAAATCCCATAATTCTACTCACTATCGCTGTACAAAATATAACAAACGCATAGAACATGTAGAAATCCAGAAATACGACACCACAACAATGTGTATAAGTGCATAAGTAAATCACGACAAGATAGGAAAATAATCAACGACAGGGTGGTGGGGTGAAGGTGGTAAGTTATTTGCTTTCCCTTAACACCACTAACAAGTTGTTATTTATTAAACAACTTCATTCTTTTGATCCGTTAATAGTGACGATTTAACCCCGGCAAACACAGAACGTTCAACTAACATTAGCTTATGGTTCTCCTATGGTTAGTGATACAAAAACCTTCTGCCAACGTTTAGAGAACGTTCTCTCCAGGTTAGTGTTGGGGAACATTAATACAACCAAACGGGAAGGTTCTCCAAAGCGTCCCACGTTAGAAACGTTAGGAGAACGTCGGGAGAACGTTCCATGCAACCAAAAATGAACGTTATATTTACGTTGAAAAAACTTTTCTGGCAAACCACAGGACAACCAAACAAACCTTCAGGGAACGTTCCTGTAACCAATAAATAACGTTCTTTGCAAGAAGCTGGTTTCTGTTATCACTTTCGCTGTCAGCTATACACAGTCTATCCAATTCAATTCAATTCAATTTTATTTGTATAGCGCTTTTAACAAGACATTGTCTCAAAGCAGCTTCACAAAAGTATA
>JAQQZU010000039.1:2810542-2838825 GCA_030068025.1 Parauchenoglanis punctatus
TCTATGTAAGTTGTTACTATAGAAAGGATAATGGATTATAAAAAGAGCATTAAAGGGGCCGGCTCACACTTCCCAGAATCCAAATTTGTTTTGAAAGCACGTGACCGCTACCTGCTAGCGCTCTGCGCATCAAAACCTCACAAATTCACTGTTAGTGATTTGCAGCTGCACTACTGGCCAAGCCGCTGTTATAGAAAATGAATCAACACTTTCCGAGTCAGGAATTCAGCAGCGTTGTGGTATAAAAGGGGGATAGGCGCTGCCTTTTTTTAGTCCGAAAGTAAGTAGTAAAAGTGTTTTTCAAGAAATGTTTCTAAACATATGACTCATTTTGCTGATCCGGACTTTCTTCTCCCATACGCTGACCACTCTCTCGCTCTTTCTCGCCCTGTTTCTGTCGTTCTCTCGCGGCTAATTTTATCTTGGCGGCTCTCGCCACTTCTGGGAAAAGCTTCAGTCCCAGTGTCAGCTTCCAGACGTCGGCAGTCACGGTCGGGGGAACCACAACCTCAGGCCTCGCTAAGGAAACAGTAGTGCCGCGATGGAGAGATGACACACTACGCTGCTTTTGGATGTGCTGCTGCGCAAAGCCGTAACTCACCATCCACGCCACGGTGATGCAAGCGTGCTCGCTCATGCTGACGGAGCTGCTGATGCTGTTTTTAGCACGGGTGCAGTGTGAGCTCGGTGCATTGTCCTAAATCTGGCATCTCATTTAAACCTCACAGGCCTGTTTTTAGTACCGCAACAACAAAGCCTTTCAAATAATAGCCATGTTTTACTAATCTGTAGGCCTGCTGAGGCAAAGCGCTCAGGAAGCATTAGTTCTCTGTTCTGTTGTACATAATGGCCTCGTTTTAATTGAATTATCTCTACATTTGGGCTGCACCTGCTCACAACAACTGCTGTAAAGGTTTCACAGGCTGCGTTTCTCAAAGTGGCATCCAGGAGTCATTGAAATTTGTGTAGTGGCCTGGAAAACCCTTCACATGGTACAATTTTGACATTTCTGCTACTTTTACTACAAGCTCTACAACGCTCTAATTTCTGCGCGGATCGCAACCAGAAGTAAAGTTCTTACGGTTTAAAAACTGTATTTAAAGATTCCACTTCATTTGTACTGAAGTACTTATTATGCAATAAAAATTAGATGTTAAAGTCAATCAAATAATTAGTAGCTCCTGATAGGAAACAGGTTCTCACTTTGATCATCACATTACAAGCCTCAACGTTCTATTGTGATTCTTTTGCTCAGATCGGATTTTTGTCCATCTTGAGGGTTCACATTCATAATTAAGTGACCTATATATATAGATCTACCTGTAATGTAAACACAGCTGTCCTCTGAAACGTCACGCAGATGCACATTGGTGCATTTTTGCTCGAGTCATCTCTGTCACGACAACAAAACAACAACAAAAAACGTCATATTTGTGAGACGACTTATTTAAATTATGGATGCACTAGTAGCTATTGTATGCATCGCATTTTGCTCTGGAGGACGACAAACAGTTCATCAGCTGTTGCTCTCCTCCATTGTTGCTTTTTTCTGCACTGCCAGTGCTGCCTGATGATGACAGCACTCAGCGGATGCGTATAAGCAAAAAAGCCACACAATGTCCGATCTGACCGGCCACGAATTGGAAACGTATCGGATTCACTACTACATATGAAAGTGCCTCAAATCTGATTTGAAAAGATCAGATTTCTGTGTCCACACCGCCATGAAAAGATCAGATCTGCATCACATTAAGGCAAAAATCTGATTTGATCTGAATCTTTAACTTGAATGAAGTCTTTGAATGCTGTAGCATTACAGTTTCCCTTCACTGGAACTAAGAGGTCCAAACCTGTTCCAGCATCACAATGCGTCTGTGCACAAAGCAGCTCCACGAAGACACGGTTTGTTAAGGTTGGAGTGGAAGAGCTCGAGTGTCCTGACCTCAACCCCGCTGAACACCTTTGGGATGAACTGGAACACCGACTTTTCCCAGGAGTGGGAAATCTGGAATGAGTTATTCACATATAATCATATAGAAAAATCCAGTTTGAACCAAATCCTGATTATTTGGTGCTCTTTTTTGCTTTTGGAATTCAGCTACATCCCTGGGGTTGCTCCATGCGTATTGTTCATCTGTAAAATGAATACTTCACAAATCTAAGGACAAAAGCAACATATTGTTTCCTGTAATGTTAACTTTTGAAAATCATAAGAAGGCATCAAAAAAAAAAGGAAAAAAAGAAAATGGCACAACACGTCTGAGATACTGTAATTCTTTCCCTGTTTGAGATTAAAACAGCAGCCAACAGATTTTACATCTATCTATCTATCTATCTATCTATCTATCTATCTCTCTATCTATCTATCTCTCTATCTCTCTATCTATCTATCTATCTATCTATCTATCTATCTATCTATCTATCACATACAACACATTTCTTTTCCTGCTTGAGATTAAAGCAGCAATCAGCATATTATCTTATTTAAGATATATATATACATATATATATCAGGACTTATATATATTACCATTTTCTTCTCCAGGATGAAGAAAAAAATCAGGAAATTGTGGATGACCCTTGTCATTTGTCATGTTTATGGTGTCATTTATATGGTGACCCTTGTAATAAGTCATTTATTCCAGTGTAAAAATAATGACCCTCAATTCCTTTTATTTATTTATTTATTTTTTACAGAAAAAGCCCAGTAAAGTTCACCTAGTTCACAAAGTAAAATAAATCAAATTAACCACCAAATGATTTTTTTTATCTGCTGTGTCCTTCCTTAAAGAAACGATCTGGTTTATTTGCGTCTGGTCTGACGTTCAAATACATTTATATCATCACATCAAGCTAATGTTAATCTTCATTTTAAGGTTCTCTATAGTCCAAATGCGTGTGTGTGTGTGTGTGTGTGTGTGTGTACCCTTATGAGGCCTCACAAGGATAGTAAGCTCTGACAGTGTTGGCCTTTGAAATTTGGATGGTCCTCACAAGGAAAATTTTTTTTTTGGTTGTTTGTTTTTTTAAAACAAAAACAAGAAAAAATAAAAAAGTTTCCTTTTTATTAGTGTAGCATTATTTAGCTGCATTAATAATTATGTCAATGGAAGGATAGTAAGATAGGCGTGTGTGTGTGTGTGTTTCTGTTGTTGATCCCATTCTGTCACTTCCTCAATTTCCTTATTTTATTCCCACGGGATATTGGCACCAGCCTTCCCATAAGGGCAAAAGAAGTGCAAAGCCTTTTCAAAATAAACACCAGGCCTTTTCCAAATGATTGTTCAAAACAAGAAATTCAGCACTCCACAGCTAAATTAGGTACAAATGCCTATGTCTCAGTGAAAAAAAACTGTTTTGCCTGGCCTTTTATTTGGAAGTGCAACTTTTTCCATATTTCAAACGTAACCACAGCAGTTAAACATGTGTGAGCCACCTCCGTATCCTGAGAAGGCCCCTGGGAGCGGAAGACACAACAGTACACAAACCCCACACCAGCGCTGACATCCGTCACACTCCGACACACTCGAGCACGCTCCACGACATGCAAAACCCGCCTGGGTTTAGTCAGGATTATAAACTAACACTTTAGTAGCCTATAAACTACTACGACCTTTCAGGAAATAACGAAACATATTAAACGTTAACGTCGTATATGACGTATATAGCTGTTGCTAATTCTAATAGCTCTTTATTTCATTAACACATTCTGCTAATTGAGATTGAGACGTTTCGAATTATCATTCTAAAGATTCCCTAAAACTTTCCGTTTCTCTTTATACGTCTAGAATAATTTCAGGACGGATTTATTTCACACGAAACAAAATCCAGATTTAGAAATGTCAGGATTATTTTAATATCTACAATAATAAGAATATGTCTTTTTATTGGCACTACAGAGCTTTTTATTCCTAAAATTGCTCACGTTAGGATCAACTGGTGTTATTTACAGGATAACAAGTCATTGAGGTTTGGATTAAAATAAATGGATTCAAGTGATATTTCTAGGTTGTGGAAATAGACCTAAGTTTTACTTATTAGTTAAATATTAATATATGCTTATTTGTGGACCTTATTGTAAAGTTTTACTTGATAAACTGCCTCAAAAGTGACGTGACGTGAGGAAAGGTGCAGAAATAATATGCATAGTAAACATACGAGTGTATATTTAGCATTATCAGTGGTGCAATGAATCAAGTCAGTGACTTGAAGGATCAAATCATGAATCAAGAATCTAGTTATACAGTGCTTATTAAAGTGCGCGTGCACACACACACACACACACACACACACACACACACGCAGTTCAGTGTGGTGATGAATCTGAGATGGATTCCAGCTCGGGTAAATGTGAGAGAGCTGAACATGTGTGAAACACCGGCTCAGAGAGTCGAGTCATTTCTCAAACCCGAGCTGACAAACAATCAAAGCCAGTCACTGTGATTAGTTAATACCGCCGCTTCGTAGTGGATCTTAATTGGAGGGTCTTTTTAAACAAAGAGTGTGGGTGGCTAATGAGAGAGCGAGAGAGAGAGCGAGAGAGAGAGAGAGAGAGAGAGAGAGAGAGAGATGGCAATCACCTTTGTTATAACACAGCACTAATAGAGAAAAGAGTCGATCCATTACACATGGGTAAATAAGCAAAAACCTCAAACCCAAGACTCAAACATTCTGCGTTCCAACAGCAACTGGCCGAAAGAAAAAAGCCGCTTTCCAGATTTAACGCTCACACTGAGAAAGCATAATGAACAAAGCATGGCAATCCTTTTAAAGGACATCGATTACACAGCATTAAAAGCATTACGTGCATACAATTTTTGTATTTAATACAATGTTTATGTTTATTAAGCTTCTGTAATCGATGTCGATTATTTCTGACACTAAGATAAAGCGAAAGAGGATGTGATGAAGCTCGGTTAATAATTAGCCGAAAAGTGAAGAAAGTGTGCATTACGAGTAAATCTGACTTGCACGTCGTATGAAAATGCTGAATGATGGCTGCTATTCCTGTTCTGAACACTTTTCAGCCACAATGAATCGTCTGCATAAATATAACGCATTGCGTTATTATCAGAAAATCCCGACTGCTTAAACTTCCAAAACATCAAGCCTCTGAAAACGTTCCGAAAAAAATGACAAACGTGTCCTATTGTGAGAACGCTTGAGGTCACAAACCGTGACATGTAACACAACAACTCCACCAACTCAAAGCTCTTCTGTTTACACTACCAAATTGATTTCGGCGTAGAAGTCGTTCGTATTTTCCGTGTATAAATCTGTCAATTCATCATGGAGTGTATCGAGTATACAAGTGCAAATACTCATTTTGGGAACACCCAGGACACGAGGGCAGTTTTCAGGTAAGCTGACGCCATTTCTTGCTGTGAAGCCACACCGAGTGAAACAAGAGAATTAAAAAAAAAAAAAAAAAAACAAAGAAAGAGAGAAGAAGACGACTCACCATCCACCATGTCTTGGCTGTCATGTCGTAGCAGAGCTGCCATTTCACTGTGCTCTCCGACGGGTTGCCGACCATGTGTGTGATGCTGGGGAGCTCCATGGAGAGGAACAGATCCACAGAACGGACGAAGAGAGAGTGACCGTGGAGCTAAAGTCCCCTTAAAGTTCTCAGAGTAGCTCCAAAGTGGCCCGGACGGCAGGAACCAGAGGAACAGAGCTCCCAGTGATCCTGAGGAGAACCATCCTGCCTCTCATCCTCACCTCCCAGCAGGGAAATCGAAAAAAAGAGAGAGAGAGAGAGAGAGAGAGAGAGAGAGAGAGAGAGAGAGAGAGAGGGAGAGGATTAAGACGAGCGCACGCTCTCGGGATTAGGACACTACTCAGAAGCATTCACACTCACACCACGCACGAACTCTAACGCCAGCTGTGCTAACACACACATTCACACACACAGCCACAAGTCAGTGGTTTTCAGACCAGAAAGAGACCAAACGATTAAGGAATATACCATGAGATACCATGAGCCATGAGTGAAGCACCTCATCTCCTTCCAGTCCCTGCACAGCTTCTCTAAATCATAAAAACTCAGTCACACTACAAAGAGTCCCACCTACATCATGGACCGACCACAATGATGCTGCACGCCTTCACTCTGCCTCAGTTTTCCACTAAATCAGGCCCATGTTCGCCAGTCATGTCTGTAACTGAGCATCACGGTCAGGAAATGATATCTGCTCATGAGTTACATGAACCATGGAAATTGATCAGCATCAAGACACTCAGGTTTTGAGTCTGACCACTGTCACATCTGCAGCACACTCGTCTCTCGGTGCGCTTTTATTTCACCTCCTCGTGATATTTCAATTAAACAGACACAAGTGGGGAAAAGTCTCCTGGAGAAGAGTCCATTTATAAACACAACCCGCCTGTAAACAACGACAGAACGCGTGCGTGAACACAAAGGTCGGTTTTGGTTTTCACTTCAAAGTTCAAAGACATCAAAGTTTCTTAGTGGGGTTTTTTTTGTTGTTAGGAAATCAAATCTGACCTGGAAAGCACCTTCGAGAAACCAGAAGGACAAACAGCAACGCTGAAGCATAATTTATCTTAGTCATCTTAGTTCATCAGACGGTTTGGATAACATTTACACTTTTTTTTTTGGACACTCTGGTTTTTTTTCATATTAGAGAACTCGGAGAAAAAAGTGAGGTCCGTGAAAGAACAACTGCTACAACATATAGATGCTATAACACAAGTAAGAACTTGTTTTATGGACGTACTACAACATTAAGTGTAACTATAAATGCTATAAGAATATTAGAATTCCGCGCAAGGAATAAAACACAATGTGGAGTGATGGATGGAGTTGTAGGAAAATAATCAGTAACAGTCTCGTGCGGTGTGGTACAGTCCAAAGTGAAGCCCAATTACCCCAAAGTGTTTTATTCTTCTTACACTAGAGCAATTTGCAAAAGAATTAATAATTTTTTTAAAAATAAAAAAATAACAATACATCACGCTATTTATCAATCCATAGTAAAGTTATGAAACGTCCATGGAACAACTTAGTACCTGTTATTACTTAAGCTGTAAACAGTCATTTCCTCGCTAACTCCTATTTTTTTCTCTCTTGGTGGTAACGAGACAAAATATGCAGCCAAAATACGTAACCGTGTTTCATGTTACCATGAAACAGCAAAGCGTAATCTCCTCTCTCCTGAAGATGTCGGAAAGCTCGAAGCTCTGACTCTTACAAAGCGCTGACACCTTCTATACATGTTAACAAACGTCTCCTCACAGAGAATCAGCAATTACAGCCGTCGTACGCCACACAAGTCCCTGTGCGAGCTTCTACTACCGAAACCGTAATGTATCAGAACAAAACATTCATATAAACCTGAGATTTTCCTCGGAGCCCAAAAAAAACCCCAACCTAATTTCAGATTTTTAAAAAATGTAAACAATCATAATCAATATTATCATACCAAGTAAATCTAGTATTAATATATAATATATAAGGCTTCAATTAACATTTTTAACAAGCTAAGTTGCTTATTTTTAGTTAGCTTGCTAATATATGTTACCGATTGCCTTTAGTGTGTTTTGATACTGAAAGGCTTTTTTTTTTATTTTTTAAATTTTTTTAATTTTTGTGCTCATTGGTTAAACTGTATTGTTTTATAAGACTCAGCCAGCTCCAGTTAGCTAATATTAGCTAGCTGTTTGCTAGTAATTCTTGTTTCCTCCGTTGCTAGTAGACGAAAACTAGTATAAGCATTAAGAAGACTTAAAAAACAAAAACTACATGCTAACTGTTTTAGGATAGGTTTTTGTTGGGTTAAGTTATGCTGGACATATGCTGGCGTAAGAAAAGGGCCTGACATTAAGGCACAGTGCAAACCTGGGGTAAATCTGCAACCTCAGATGAGCATGACAAACCGCAATGACAGTGTCAGCGACAAAACAGAACGACCTTTGAGGCGTTTGGAAGATGGTGTTGTTTGGTGTCTGATGTCACCAGAAAGAAAATGTGACTTGGCAAAATTGCTGTAAAAACATTTCACATTTACAGACTGTATATGCAGCAGCACGCAGCACAGAGGCTGTAACGCAAATGAACGCAAATTCAACACTGCATTGAGAAAGAAATATGTACTGTAAGTCATTCTAGTAGATATAATGCAGAATTCGGTTTGTACGGAGTGCTTTAATGGAGTGCTACAAAATAAAACTAGCATTTAATGTGAGGTGTTTTATGTAACGTAGTATAGTGTAGCTTGGTATTGTATTTCCTCGTCTCATTACTTTGGTCAAATGAATGATTTTCAACATTGATGAATTGGGAACCGTTACTCAGTCCTACAGCATTTCCACCACTGGCATAAGTGCTATAATTATTTGACACAAGAATAATGATTTAATAATGATTTTATTGCTTCTGCTAATGATGCGGCCCATAGCAACGACCTGTTATGCAGAAACAACAGACTGCTGTAACTGACCAATCAGAATCGAGTATTCAAATAAGCCGTGTAATAATAGCCATTAGAATGTGTATTAACATGATATTGTGTATAATTTTATTTGAGGGATGATGAGAGAGATCGGAGATTTTTTGGGATTGGAAAGATTTTTTGGGATTCAACAGGAAAAATTTTTTGGGAGTCTCCGGAAAAAAATGCCAACTAACTGCACTGGGCGAAAAAAAAAAAAAAACCCAGAGAAAAGAAATGTACAATATCTTTAATGTTTAATATTCAAGATTTCTTTAATTTGAACAATTTTGTAGTATTAACCATGTATTCAGACAACACTCGTATGGATTTGATCTAACATGGTTTTCACGCCAGGTTTTACACGAAATTGTCAGCTCGAGGAACATACTGTACCAAATACTAAAAAATTCTGAAATTCATGTACATATTTCTAAGATTCCACTTTTCACGCTTTACGCAGGGTGTTGCTGAAAATACAATCTGTAATATGTAAAAATGTTGTATTAAATTAGAAGCGAATGCATTTTCTGTAGTGCTCTCAGAGTTTCGAACCCCAAATGGAATATGGTGCAGGTCAGAATTAAGCAAAATCGTTAGGTATAGTTCACAGAAAAATATAGATTTTCTCATGAAAATATGATTTTATTGCTTATACTGAACGTAACTTAAACACGTTTCTAATTACTAGATTGAATTAGAGTGAGTGCGACCAATTCACGTACAATTAACGTAAATCGAGGACATCATGAACTCTTGAGAGGATTTTGGAGCTGTAACTATAATAAATTAACTGAACACAATTAAAACGTGTGTTAGAATAGCGCAGCAGCTGACACAGTGTTCTGGGTTTGATCCTCAGCTCGGCTGAGAGCGTGGAGTCTTGAAAGCAAACTGTTTTAATGTAACTCAGTGAAATCACATGGAACCGCTGGACACATTTGAGTTAAGTAAATTCAATGAGCTTCAAAGTAAACCATTGCTAAAACGTTACATGTCTCAGGTTATCTTGGAAAGAATTGTTTATTGAAAACTTACTTTAAGATGCATCATGAGTATTCAAACTGGAAAATCATGCTCTGGAGGCTGTGAGACATGAGTAGGCATGTTTCCAGCAGATGTTCTGATAAGCCAGCCTGACACTTGCACGCAGAAGTCGCACGAAGAGACAAGCATTGTTGCATGCCAATGAAGGAACTGGTACCTATAAACCTATGATTTGTCAAAGCTGCTGTTGTAGAAACAGTGGTATAAATTGAATCTGAGTGTTTGCTCACTCTTATTCATTACATCAGCAAAATACTTCTAAACCTTTCGAGAAGATATGTGACTGACCACAGATTTGATTTTGTCCTACCTTTGGTCACTGGTGATAATAAGCATGTGTCATTTTTGCAGTCAGGTTATCAACTTCTGCTTCTTCTGACCTCCTGTCAGCTGTCACAGTTTCAAATATACAAAAAATAACAAAAATCCAGTTCCAGCAAGACTGAACCAAGCCTGCAAACCAAACTCAAGCACATTCTCCAGCCGTCCACAATGATTCATGAACTTCGACTCGTTCGGACAATAATGACATGCTCTTTGCTCTAACCTTTTCTCTCTTTAATTGGCTCCTCTTAGGCCTTTTTCATGAGTCTTGATCGGGAGTGTGTGGTGAAATTGCACCGTCAGCCTCCGGGCTTCATCCACAGTTTTACCCAGCCAAGGAAAAAAAAAAAAAAAATTGAGACCGGGTTAAAATAGATGTATGTGAAAATGTATAGCAGTGCCAACATTATACTGTAATTCTAAGTTTGTTCTGTGGACATACTGTAGGCAGAAACACGAAACTATTTTTGTAGATGCTGTTTTTAATTTTACCAAATAACTGCGTGGACATTGCTGGAGTTTCGCCATCAGGCCTTTTTTTTTTCAGATTTTTTAATTTTTTTTTTTTGCTTTTGCTGTGGTGTTAACTTGCCACAAAACTCACCATTTATAAAAAAAAATAAAAAAATAAAAAAATGGGGGCCTGTATGTCTAATTATCCACATAATTGTTAGTGAAAGTTCTCATAACGGAGTACAGCTTGGGAGCCAAGCTATGGCTGAGAGGTTACCTTGGCAACAAAAAGCTTCTATTCTGTGAGGTACTTCTTTCAAAAATCTAGTTTTTTATATTAAAGTACGGGTCAATTCTTGATTCTTACTGGTCATAAGGTGTTGATTAATTTTCTTTAACAGCAGCTCTGACAGCTGCACGTCACAGGTTTATATTAACACACTCGTTTCTATATCCAAAAGGAATAGTGTGACAGACACTCCTCTTGTAATGGCAAAGTTAGAATTTTCCATGTAGGGAAGTCATCAGGAAAGATGAGTTTACACAATTTATGTGTGTAATAAGATGACAAGCTGAATTGTGTTTTTTTTTTTTTTTTGTTCTTAGCTTAGAATTTTTCTTATTATTAAGGTTAAGAGAGAGGAAAGCAGAGGCTTGTGAGGGAAGCCACAACATTAAATGTAACTTCAAATAGATAAAAAAAAAAAGTATGCCATGTCATTTTAAAAATAAAAAATGTATCATGTCATCATAGGAAAATAATCATCTCCGGTGTTGGAACGTCGGTCTGGCTTCCACTGAGCATCGCTGATTATTTTTCTTTAACAGTCAGCCCCAATCGTTTTAGTCCTTATTTTCCTGTGATTTATGTGGGAAAAAACAGGGATTTCAGTCAAAACACACTAGAAGAGGAAGATTCAGGTCTCAAAAACATTGGTCAAGTTTGACTGATACTGTGTAAAATTCTGACAATTCATCTAGAGAGAAAAAATTAGGACATCGCTAAGAACATGTACCTGAACTGGTGTAAGTTTGCTAACAATAATACCTACCTGGATGAAGACGGAGAATAGGTGAGGAAACCAATAAAGAGAAAATCTGAAGTAACCTACTTAATGCTAGGCTAATTACAAACTGAATAGGAGCATTAGGTAATTAATAATAATAGAGTTATGCTAATTTTTTATCAAGTAGGTTAAACAGCCAAAAACATATTTATGATATAAACAAACAGTTGTGATATTCTAGATGTAAAGCATGTTATTTAGTAAGAGAAGAATTTTAATCACATCTCACTTCTTTATGTCAGTTGGAATAAGAGTATCTGCTAAGAGCTGGAAAACAGTAAAGACTACATTTTTTTTGCATTTATCTGCAATAAAAATCAATATGCCCTTTGGGAGGGAAAGAGAGAGGGTTTTCAGCCTTAAAGAAAGGATAGAAGAGGAAGAGAAAGGTCCCAAATTACTCAGTATTAAAAAACAATCCATCCTAGAGAATATAATTAGCACATTGCTAACAACATTAAGATAAACTGGCTAGCTGGATGAACACGAAGTAACCAAGAAGAGAGAAACTGTACAATGCAAACAAATGCTAGGCTAATCACGCTCTAAAGAGCAGTTAGCATCAGGTAGGTTAAAGCTTGCATTATGCTCATTTTTATGAAGCAGGCTAATTGCTAAAAATAGAGTTATGGCATGACAAACACCTTTAAAGACTTAAAATGTAAGCATGTTATGCAGCTAGAGAAGAATTAACACTTTTCCACAGGCGCTTTTCCCACTGAAGACTAGTTTTATCTTTCAAGAAGCTAAATATTGACATATTACAGTATGTAAGAGAGGAATTTCAGATTCATTAGAAGAGGAAGAGGTGGACCATCATGGACATCTGTCCGGTTAAACATGGGAAACAGGTGAAGAAACGTAAGCTACCTAATGCTAGGCTAATTACTCTCTGAAGAGTTAGGATGCGGTACATCAGTTTAGCTGCCTTAGTGATGCTAGTGTTATGCTAATTTTTATATCATGTCAGTCAAACTGAACAAACATTTATTTTTAACATTTGTTACATTTAGGCTAAATTTCTGATAAAGAAGCATGTCAGTCTTTAACTGACTTCTTTCCCCCACACATGACAGCCTCAAGACAGCCGAATCGTTAAAGCACTAGCATTTCCAGTTATCAGGAATATGAATCCAGGGCATGTGCCTTTACCGGAATATCCACTATTATAAGAAAATAAAGAAGGAGCTGCACAGACATAAGCGAGATGAGAAAATTGAGCTTTAAAAAAATCTCTGAATGGTCAACATGGTACGCCATGAAAGCAGTAAAATGTCAAGTTTCCCTTTATAAGCTAAGAGAGAGAGAGACGTATGAAAATGCTAGCTGTAATTACACAATCTGTGGAGAAGATTCCTGGATGACCTCCAGCGCAAAAGCATATACAGCTAAACGGAGTAAACGATGCTAAATAGAGTGACAAAATCCGGAGCCAAATCTGGATGCTGGGATTGAATATTTGAGGCAGAAATGTAGGCTATTCTCTCTCATTATCAACTTAAATATCAAAGCGTTGGCGAGCAGCGCAATTCAAGGACCTTCGATTCAAATCCAGTCCGAGGTTTTTTCTCTTTTTTTTTTTAAATATGATTTTTTTCTTTAGCCTTGTGCTTCACTGACTCGGGTTCTCTTCCCACCACTGTGTCCCCCTCACGTTGTACCCCATAATTTAATGTGTTTAACATTTAGTGGGCACGACTGTTATTGCTCTCATTATAGGCCATGTTGTACACGGCCTGCAACTGTTACGCTTCATTATTCACAGGCTGAGAAACCTGTTCAAAAGCGTACATAGACACTTAATAAGATATCCTGTGTGCTTCTTTAAGTATTCACAATTTTATTGGTTATTCAGCGTTGTTGTCAAGTAAAGTACAAGGCTGTATTTAGGGTTCTTGAGCTGTAAAATCATATGCATTTTCGTTACTGCATGCGCAGTGTTGGTATGTAAAAAAGGGGTATCTGCGTAATAATAATCCCAGTTCTAACCTCTAACACCATCCCGAGACTCGGTGTGCTGGTGCCCTGGGTGGCAGACTCGTGCCTTCCCTACCTCTCTCTCCTTAATGAGGTAATCCTAACCTACCGACAGCACTCCACCTCCATCTTTCTACAAGCCCCGGCCTGCACTCCAATTAGTGGTCACACTAACAGGCAGTGATTACGCCTGCTCTTCAAATTAGGCCGCACCGCAGGTTTAAACACTGCAGGGGGGGTAACGGCGGCCTGGGCCGTGGGCCGATCAACAGGAGTCTCTCTGGCCAAATTAAAGGCTGCCGTGGCGTTTTGTTTCTGTTGATCACATTTCAGAAAATTCTTCTCTGTGGAAATTGAATGCCGCCCATGTATGAGTCAACATGTTCAGATATCAGAGCACTAGAAACAGATCCAGCATTATCTCCAGATGTCGAGGACAGCAGGACCAGCAGCAGGACCGTGCCGGGTCGGGCCTCTAGGGAGCAGTAGCGTGATTTGATTTGACATTTTGAATGAAATATGGATAGGTCATTGGCAGGGTTTTCCACACAAAAGTTGAACCAAATGTGTTTAATGAGAAATCTAGTTTGGAAACACTGAGCTATGGAGTCATGTACTTCTAGTCGGAATTCATGATTGTTGGCAAATACCACCGCAAATAGCCAATACGTTAATTAAATCATAACTTTTGTCATTAGTTAACACAGTACTCTGAAATGGTCAATAGCAATACTGTGTGTGTAGCCTTGGGTAAGGAATAAAACACTAAAAAACGAGACATGCTGTCAAAGAAAAATGGTCAAAGACGTTGAGATGTGATGCAGCGGAGTTACTGTTACAACCTTAAAGTAGTTTATTCTCCTACACCAGAATGTCCCAAAGTGATTTATTCTTCCTATACCACAGCAATTTGCCATTACATTCTTTCCTTTGTATTTTAATTGTTTTTAGATACATGTGATGTTGTGGAATGTCCACGAAACAAGTTCCTGTTCTCACTTATATTATAGCAGAAATTCCAAAAGAAATTCCCCCGATTAGTCTTTCAAACCCTAAGACCTCCCATCGGCGTTCAGGGTTAAGATCTGGTGGGTGTGAACCATTCAGTGAGCCCTCATGCGTTTAGATGGGGGTGGGGTCATTCTGGAAGAGACCACGCCCATTAGAATAGAAAAGGGGATCGGTAAGACGAGCTTGCAGTGAAGCTTCACTCTAAGGCTGGTGTATTCAAACCTTTTCTCCAGGAAGCACGCTTCCCAGTTTTTGGTTGGCTTATCTGCCATTTTTATTAGGAAAAAAGCAACAACTTTTGGAGTACTTTGGAGTACATTCCAGCGTACTATGATGTTAAAATGTGGAGCTCTTATTTCCTTAGTAGGGTGTGAACCTACAGAGCTCTAAGGAGTCAAAGCGTGACAGGAAAACTCACAAAAATGGCCATCACAGCAAAACTGTTTTTCTTTTGCAGTTTTATACGATTGCTAACCAGTATTAGTCACTACTCAGCTCACTTGTTCACTTAGATAACACAGTATTCCTTTCTTCCTTACTTACATTTTTTACTTGCTTTCTACAACCAAAAACAATATACTGTATGTTCCCCACAGCATTGTTTTCTTCATTTGACACAAGCATATGGAGTACATATACATGGAAGTGCAGGGAGCCAACCAGAATACAACTTTCATGATCCTGAAGCTTGTGGCCAGAAATGTGCATCTGCTTGGAAATAATACTTTGAGAAATATGTGAAAACGGGGATTTGTTATTGCACTCGTAGGCCATATTGTAAACGCTCTGAGTGAGGTTATACATAAACAATTTATTATTTATTTGTATCTCTCCCTCTTGCTCTCTTCTTAACCTTATTTTCTGATAAAAGCTTACATATTTACATTTTTCTAAAATTACCACACAGAAACTCAGTGTTGTCCGGTTTTGCATTTTATACCCTTTTTATGGCAGAAACAAATGCTACAGAAGAAAAAAAGGAAAGGTTAGCATGACAGCATTCGTATGTAGGTCCATCAACAAGCTTTATAATAATTAGATTAATCTCAAACAGTGCCGTTATGAAATGGATGAAAGATGGGATTTGGATTAATCTCAATAATTTTTTTTACAAACAGAGCTATTGTAGTGTGTGAGCAACGGGGGAAAGAAATCAGGTCAGGACTTTCTAAATACCAGAACAATAGAGGCCGAGGTTAAACTGGGAGAGAGCTCAGGGGAACAGCCATCATTCACCTTTGGTTTATGTGAACAGCAAGTGATACAGTACTATAATTTGATAGAAGTGTAAATCATTGCATGACAAAACAGTGATAATAATGTTTATGATGTAAGACCACTTCATGCTGTGTTAGAGAATCATGATTTCATTTCAAAAACGGAGAAATTAATATTAACAGCACATCCTGAAGTGATTTATTGGCCTTATACCACAGCAATAGGCTAGCAATTTCTATTTTTATTTATTAAAGAATGCCAATCACACTTTTTTATCCAGTTAAAATTACATTTAATGTTGTGTTATGTCCACAAAACAAGTCAGCTCCCATTATCACTTACGCTGTACAAATATTCCGTCATGTTCGGCTTGTCATGTGACTGAGAAACTGCAAAGTTCTCTTAACGTTACAGCTTTACTCCTGACTGTTAAAAAGTGCTGACACTGCAGTCTCCTTCCATAAATGTCAAATAAACATCTCCTTACAGAAAACCTCGACATATCAACGATTAAAAACTGTTAATGTATATCATTCGCCGTACAAGTCCCTGTGATTAAGCTGTCACTATACACCGATCAGCCATAACATTAAAACCGCCTGCCTGTTATTGTGTAGGTCCCCCTTGTGCCACTGAAACAGCTCTGAGCTTTCGAGGCATGGACTCCACAAGACCTCTGAAGGTGTGCTGTGGTATCTGAGATCCTTAAAGTCCTGTAAATTGCGAGGTGGGGCCTTTATGGATCTGACTCGTTTGTCCAGCACATCCCACAGATTGGATTGATTGGCTTGAGGTCTGGGAAATTTTGAGGCCCTGAACTCTTTGCCATGTTCCTCAAATCATTCCGGAACTATTTTGAGGAATATTGTGGCAGGAAAGAGGCTACTGCCTTTAGAGAATACCGTTGCCATGAAGTGGGTGTACTTGGTCTGCAACAATGTTTAGGAAGGTGGTATGTGGTCAAATTAACATCCACATGAATCCCAGGACCCAAGGTTTCCCAGCAGAACATTGCCCAGAGCATCACACTGCCTCCGTCAGCTTGCCTTCTTCACATAGTGCAACCTGGTGCCATTTCTTCCCCAGGTAAGTGACACACACACACACACACACACACACATATGATGTATAAGAAAATGTGATTCATCAGAACAGGCCACCTTCTTCCAGTTCTGAGCATGGGCACTCTGACCGGTCTGCTCCATCATAGGGTTA
Organism: Parauchenoglanis punctatus; assembly: GCA_030068025.1. Classification (NCBI taxonomy): domain Eukaryota; kingdom Metazoa; phylum Chordata; class Actinopteri; order Siluriformes; family Auchenoglanididae; genus Parauchenoglanis; species Parauchenoglanis punctatus. The sequence continues at coordinate 2,827,308 of JAQQZU010000039.1, forward strand.
GTTCATACACTCTAACCCTAACCCTAACCCAAGCTGAGATGCACTGTATGGCCTGACACCTTTCAATCATAGCCAGCATTTGTGCTACTGTATCTCTTCTGTGGGATCAGACCAGATGAGCTTACCTTCCCTCCCCACATGCATTAATGAGCCTTGGGAGCCCATGACCACTGGTTGTCTTTACTTGGACCACTTTTGGTAGGTACTAACCAATGCATTCTGGGAACACCCCACAAGACCTGCTGTTTTGGAGATGCTCTGACCCAGTTGTCCAGCCATCACTATTTGGCCCTTGACAAAGTCGCTCAGATCCTTACGCTTGCCTGTTTTTGCTGCTTCCAACACATCAACTTCGAGAACCGACTGTTCACTTGCTGCCTAATAAATCCCACCCCTTGACAGATGCCATTATAAGTTATGGCTGATCGGTGTATATAAATGATAATGTTTTCAAAATACAAAAACTGTGATTTGCATTGTAGCTGCACAACTCTCTGAGGTGCTGTTACAGAAAATAATCAACACCTTCTGACCAATCAGATTCAAGAATGCAACATCGCTGTGGTATAAATTACAAAGCACCATTTCCAGTTTGTTGGCACCTTATAAAGCAAGGCCGGCACTGCTTTCTCCTAAAAAACGTATCAGATTAATCACTTTGTGCAAATATTGATATTAAAAGTCTGTTACCGTTACTCAAGTGTTTTATACATAAAAGCTATGAAAGGCACTAAGACATTCAAATACATCTTAATATTATTTATATTTTAAATATAGACATCACTTCGATTCTTTCTAGTTGTTCACATCTCCAGGACGTCCAGGAGTGGTATTTCCTCAGTCAGAAAGGTCAGTGTCGCGAGTAAAAGTCCGAAGACCACAGAAAAAAGGAACGATAAAGAAAAAGATCTGCATTGTCATGTGACACTTTGCAGAGAGGTTTCCAGTGAACACTGACAGTTCTGCTTCCTCTTAGTTCTCAGATTCATTGTGTCGACATGTGACCTGAGGACCAATTCACTGCTTTGTGCTCGGTCGCTTTCGCCAATTACAATGATACTTATGTTCTCGATGCACTCCTGTGTTCAACCACAAACCTGCACAAACAAACACAACAGTCTATGAGGAAACACTCTAAGATGTAACAGAAGTTCCCTAAAAGCTCAGAAAGAGCAGTTTCTAAGAAGAGACATACAGTGACACAACAATGCTTTTGTTTTATTTTAATGCTTCTCTTCATGCCGTGAAATTCCTCTACTTGATAACAAACCAACACTGGAATAACTGGAATTTTATAATGCTTTTATCATTTTTCTCCATTTTCCCTCGGTGGTTTTACTATGTACAATTTCTGTCACCTTAAAATTATTACTGTACGATATCCTAATAAAATCCCCGGAAAAAGATTTCTCAAATCTGTACCAGACTGTACATGTTTTCCGTGACTGATTACATGACGAAGATCCTCTAACGATAGAGCTATGATTAAAAATATGATTACGTTCTGCTCACATCATCGATCAGCAGAAGACGCTTGTGCAAAAAATGGCCCCTTCAACGTAAGCTTGATGTTATGAGGATCATTTTTATGTCCATGAGCACGTTTTGTTTGCTTTTCGCCATCACCACGACTATATTTGTCCCATGAATTTTGCGTCATCCTGTTCCATCCTCCTATAGGTGGGTTATATACGAGCGTCGCAGCAGTGATCATTGAAGCAGCCATCATTAAAAAATTATAATTAAGGTTTTATAATTAAGGATATACCTCACCTTTTCACCAAGGTGGCTGCCTGCTGGTAAAACAATCTCAACCTAGAACAGATGTCAGACAAAAGCAAATTGAGCAATAACACCTCAGTTACCATGGAAACAACATGTGAAGAATAACATAATTACAAAAATCAGTCATTTGGCTGTTTTTCTTTTTACTCACATCGGCGAATCTTGATTGGCCAGACGAGAAGGCTAAACAGGCAGAGCATGGAGGCGAGGCCGACGCCCCCGGTTACGGCTACCATGACACGGTGGTAGAACCAAACGCAGTCGGGGCAGCAAACCAGTGTTCTGTAAATAAAAAGCATGCAATACTGAGTGAGAGGTCTGGTACAACATCATAAACTTCACACACAAATACGCACACACACACGGACACAAATATGTTCAGAATGCCTACACACAGCAGATGTCCCATTAATACCCAAACCACGACATACGGCTGTAATCAGTGAACAATTCTGACATTAAACAATCATTCCACAAGTGATTACAGCCACTGAACGATCTTCTCGTCACGTAATCTTATTATTCGCTGACATCAGGGAATGTTTCAATACACACACTGTGCACCACTTACTGACAGGGGTACAGGCTCTGGATGATCATCACGGCGAGGCCGTTGGCCAGCTTGTCCGTGAAGCTCATAGCTCCGTACACAAACGCGCCACTTTGCTGTCAGGAGGGAGAAAAAAAAGAAAGCCAATGAAGATTATTCGTAAATACTCACTCTTACAGTGACAAAGCACGTTGTGGCTGTCTGGCTCTGTTACTCAGAAATGCAGAGCACTGGACTGTCATGTCGTTTTACATCAAGTAATCTAAACCGTTACAAATTTACAGAGTAAACCTATCTTGCAAATGTCCACCAGACCTAACCCTCCTAGAATCATCAACGATAATGTTATAATATTATATTAATTATTTCTCACGTTTAGCATGTAGTAACCATCGACTGTATAAAAAATGTACAGGGTATCAACTCTAAAAAGTGAAGCCAGGACAGGTCTAGCGCCCCTGCTGGCTGGCTGCAGTACAATTTTTAGCCCCGCCCATCCCCACGTGTTTCAATGACAAAACAGCTGATTTTCCATGTCACTTTTCTCGTCTAAACTGTCTTTTCATATACAGTGTATAAATGGAATAGTTAGTTTTCCCTATGCTGATATCTGCCCATTTTTATTTTACCCCAGGAATTACTATTATAAAGTAAGAAGGCGGAGCTACGCTTGACTGACAGCTTTCCCAGAAGAGATCAGTTAACTTCACCACACAATTTACCATGATATGCCTACTTATTCTGGACACATGCATGAATACAAACAGTATAAAATGTTTGAAACATTGAGAGGTTTCATAGTAAAAGGTTAGTGTAACCATGCCAGCTCCCTAGCCATATAACAACTGTGCTAGCTACCTAGCTAGATGGCAATCACGCTAGCTGTTCGTTCATCAGTGAACACACACATCATCGATAACATTAGGAAGGATTTTATAAGTAGTTTCCAGTTCATGTGGTAAATGTCCTTCCTAGACGCATACGTATTAATGAAATATCTCCAGCTGAAACTATTTAAGCTCTCCGGATAGATGTAATAAAGACAATCTGAGAACGTGAACGTATTCAGCTGATCATTTCTCCCGGAGAAGTGGGCGGGGCCAGCAACAGAGCGACCTCACTTCTCGTCTCTACTGCGCAAACTCGAGCAGGAGAACGTCCCTACTGCGCAGACTCTGGCTGCAAATTGAACATTTTCAATAGACACTGGATTTATGTCATCAAAAAGATTTTTCGTCATTGTTTTGGACGTTAAGGTTACATTAGGAGTTAAGACGCTTTGTGGAAACCGCCAAACCGCGCCCTTTACCGTCTGATCGCCGATGAGATTGGCAGTCATGGACAGCGACATCACCAGAATGACGGCAGACCCGGCTCCTAGCAGCACAGCCGCTCCGTACACGCGAACGCCCATCTTCAAATCCAGCAGCACCCAAATGCCAAACGCCAAGATGGGCACGAGTCCCGCAATATACGTCACCTGAGCGAGAAGGCGGTGAGACAGTTCATCACATTTAATACCGAACCCTACTTTTCATCTGTTTCTAATGAATTAACGGCCATGAAACAAAGCATTGACACCGGCGACAGAAAACTTTATCATGTCAACAATTACGTCCATTTTTTGGTAAATAACAGCCCATTTTTAAAAATATGTGAATTACTGTAGTTGTCGCTGGAATGCATTAGAACAAGTGCGTTAATATAAACCTGTGATTTGTGTAGCTGAACCACCGTCAGAGCAACTCTTATTAAAAACACCTTCTGAACAATCAGAACTGCAATTTCCATAGCAATACGGTATAAATAAATATAACTCCACAAGCTAATGTTGTGTTAAACAGTTGAACAAGGAAAGAAATCAGTGTCTCCTGCTAACAGTAGTTAAGGGAGTTAAGATGTTATTTTTTAATACGCAGTGTCCCAAATACAATCTTAATTATAGTCATGTGTCAAATAACTAAACAGATATCTTGCTCTTCTCCCTTAAAATTAACTTGCCATATCATGTGTTTGCATGTGGTTCTGCATAATAGTCCTTAGGGTAGTGAGATGTAATAAGTTCTCGATCCTAGGAGCTATTTTCTGATAATCAAAGGAGATGAGAGGAACTCACGCTAACGCCCAGTCGTTTACTGATGGGCTTCATGGCCAGAGAGGACACAAATCCGCTAACGTACAGCACCAGAGGAATGGTGGCTATGTAGTTCTGGGAAAACAGGTACAACAGAAAGATTCAGAATTACCTTCCAGATATTTATTGAAAAAAAAAACAGAGTGAGAGTGATGAACCGGTGGATCTGAAATTCCCACCAGTTGTTTACCTTAGGCAGGAATAAAGAGTTTATCAGGTACATGGAGATGTAGGTCTGAGAGAGGTTGACGATCAGGCGAGTGCACATGTACAAAGCAGCCACCTGTAGGAACAAAACACAATGAAATCACTCGTCTCGTTCAGCCGGACCGGCACGATTCATCCTGACGCTCTTTTTCTAACTCGCTTCTTGCTGCTGTGAATGCTTTCACATGAATATCTGAGAGACTTCCCAAAACCACTTTATGTGCTTCTGAGCGTTGAAGGAAATTAATAATAAAATAACGAGGAGGAGTGAAGAGTTACTGTTACCACCCTGAAGTTGTTCATTTTCCACAAACAAAACCAAACAAACATGCGTACTAAAAAAACCTGTGAAAATGGATCTTATGTGCATTCAAAATTTTTTAATTCAATTTCCTTTTTTTTTCTTCTTTTATTTCAATTTTAAGTATAAAAAGTCTAAATAATCATCCCCTTACTTCTCTTGAAGTTAGACAGATGAAAACACAGCCTGGTATGCTAGGAAAACCCCCCACAATACCTCCTCGGAAAACTTAATTACAGCTTTATTTCAGACTCTTTCTCAAAACACCGACACTGGAGGCTCCTTCCATGAATGTTAAAGAAACATTTCCTCATAGAAAACACTGCCATATCAATGATTCATGCTTTTCTTTGTTAATTAACAACATTTTTTATTCAGTTTATTATTGACCTTTGATTAGTATGGTGGAGGGTAAACGATACAAGTCCGTGGAAATGGGCTGTTACTATGGAAACGATAATGGTTTAGAAGGAGCGCATTAATATAACCCTGTGATTGGAATTGCAACTGGCTCTACTGTAACAGAAAACGAATCCACACCTTCTGACCAATCAGAATTGAGAATTTAGACACGCTCCATGAGTGCAAGCTTATGACTGGAAATGCTCATAAATGTCTTTAAAATACCACTCCTGAACAAAATCTGCACTCAGGCCTAACTCCTTATCAGGATCTGCAGCTTAAATTGGCATTAATGCTTAATTCTGATTATAATATTGGTGTCTGATTTGTTCACCTGATAGAAGGACGGCTCGGTGAGCCAGTGTTTCCACTGCATCAGCGGCCCTGAGTTCAGACTGGCGTGAGGCATGAGGGGTTGGCTCTCCTCAGCCTCGCGTTGTGTGCGCTCTCGTGTACCCAGGTGGAAGATGAGCGAGAAAACAGCACCGATGCCCAGCACGATCAGAGCCAGGTCCTGGAAATGTAGAGCGCGTCGAGGGAGAGATTAATTAATGTTAATTAATTAATAGCAGACAAACACAACCTTAGGGATGATTTTGCTTTTTCACAGTACATGTACCGCCACTGCCCGCTGTAATAGTGTTCACATGAGCATTTATGCGGGTATCCAATCAGCCAATCATGTGGCAGCAACACAATGCATAAAATTATGCAATTACAGGTCAAGAGCTCCAGTTAATGTTTATATCAAACATCAAAATAGGGAAAATTGTGGGCCAGAATTGTGAATTCCGATCTCTGCGACTGGTTTGAGTATTTTAGGAACTGCTGATCTCTAAAGTTTACACAGAATGGTGTGAAAAACAAAAAAAACATCAAGTGAGCGACAGTTCCGTGGGTTTCCCGGTTGAGGAAAATGGCCAGATTGGGTCAGACTGAAAGTCTATAGTAACTCAAATAATCACTCTTTACAACCATGGTGAGCAGAAAAGCATCTCAGAATGCACAGGGAACCGTGAGGTGGAGGTTCTACAACAGCAGAAGACCACATCTGGTTCTGCTCCTGTCAGTCAAGAACAGGAGCCTGAGGCTATCATGGGCTCACCAAAACTGGACAGTTTTGACTTCTAAAAAACACCAGGTGTCGATGAGCCTCTGCCCATGATAGCCTCAGTTTCCTGTTCTTGGCTGACAGGAGTGGAACCCAGTGTGTTCTTCTGCTGTTCTCGCCCATCCACCACATGGTTGAGATGTTTTTCTGCTCACCACGGTTGCAAAGAGTGATTATCTGAATGACTATATCCTTCCAGGCTGCTCAAACCAATCTGGTCATTCTCCTCTGACCTCTCTCATCAACAAAGCTTTTCCACCCAGAGATCTGTCGCTTACTCAATGTTTATTGTTTTCCACACCATTCTCTGCAAACTCTAGGGACTGTTGTATGTGAAAATCCTAAGTGATCAGCAGATGCGGTTCATAACAGGCAGTCTCCAAAATAAGAACCTAATTATAGTCATGTGTCATGGTTCATACAGATAAGATTTGACAGTTACGTTTTGAGGATAATTGCTCTTCTCTCTTATTGTAATATTAACTTGATCATGTGGTTAAATGTGGTCAATCATGTGTCTGCATGTGGTACTGGATAATAGTCCTTTGGGTGAGGAAATGTGAAAGATTAGAGGAAACTGGAGGCTATTTTTGATCATTAAAGATGTGAGGAACTCACACACAGTCAAAGCCCTCGCCCCATCACACTTTTCCCCATTCTGATGTTTGAAATAAATAATAACTGAACCTCTTGACCTGCATCTGCATGACTGTATACATTGTGCTGCTGCCACATGATTGGCTGATTAGATAACTGCATGAATGTGCATGTGTACAGGCGCTCTTAATAAAGTGGAAGGTGAGTGTATATTATATAGAGATTATTTTGTGTGGTTTTATTTGTTTCCATCACAGCTACGCCTTTATTGCTTGTTTAGTTTTTGCAGTGCACTAATAAGGAAATACAATTTAGAAATGTCTCATAGCACAACGTCATCGTGTGTGTGTTATGGAAAATCCCTCGTCAGCTTGTTGAGCCGTTACAGCGTTCCCTCTCATCTCAAACAGCAACACACAGATTCCTTTAACACGATCTGCTTTATTTCACCGCGCCGTTATATTCTCCATTCTGATTGGTTCGGAAGGGGTGGATTCGTTTTCTATAAGAGCAGCTCTGACAGTCGTCCTAGTTATAAGGCACGTCACGGGTTTATATTAATGTGCTCGATCTAAAATGTTATCACTTCAGCTTGTGCAGAGTCTTCCAAGAAAAACGTGTGATAGAATGGAGTTTTCTGTAACAAATCTGAAAGGAGTCTCTAGTGTCAGAGGTAACGATTTAATGTAACAGAGAACAGCTTTTATAGAGACATTTATAAACTTGTATAAAAATGTGTAATAGTGTAATAGTTTACAGGGGGTTTTAGGTGTTTTCGTTAAATTTTTTGGAGTCTCCAGTTACAAAGCAGAAAACTTCTCTTTTTTTGGTTTATTAGCTTCAAGAGAGAGATAAAAATAAAGGCTGGTCTGGGAATGTTGCTTATAGCAGACATGTTGTAAGACCTGACACATTCCATGGATGTTCCATGACATTAAATTCAACTATAAATGGATACAGAGTATGAGTACGTAGTCATTCTTTAATTAATAAAAACTTATTTGGCCAACTGCTGTGGTATAAAAGGAAAAAAACACTCTGGGACATGCTGGTATAAGAAAGTAATCACGGTGCTAACAGTAACTTGACATCACTGATTATAACAGCACATGCTGTAGTTGTTTACTCCTTACTACTATTCACTCTCCACCAGCTGCTAGACTGATTTAATGTTATATTTTAGATTACATGTATGTATTTGTCCTTAAACTGCATTAGCGTTTGTGAACCTCTCACCCTGAATATGGGGGCGTCCAGGCGACTCAGCTGGTCAGCGACGGACGGATCGGCCGAGTGCTGGAAGCGGAACAGCAGCCAGGCCACCGCGTACACGGTGATGTTGGACAGCACTGTGAACGCGTACCTGCGCCAGGAAGAACCACGTTTCACTCATTTTGATAAAAAGAAGCAAAAACAGAAGTATATCACAAACATGAAAGAACATTTAAAGCTTAAAATAAGTAGAAAACAGTCTGAATAGTCTTATATTTAAATAAATAATAATCTCATAATAAGAAATAAGAGGTATATTTGCCAATATTCAGGATATTTTCACTTGCTAAGATCGTCTTTGCAGTTCATTTATGAAGAAAAATGGATTAACCTCAAGTATGATGGGCATCCAGTTCTATCATTTCTGCTGCCTTTTTAACTAAACATGTCGTCGAGGTTTGACGGACATGTGTAACAACCTGCTAATAGGTGGACTGGTGACTCTAGTCATCACGTTTATTCCACAGCGCACTGCTGCCAAGTGTGTAGTAACTAACGTGGTGTGGTATAAACTCCGAATTAGTGCTCATTATTTTCAATAGCGACCTGTTAAAATTGACCTAAATTGTCTTGGTTCACAGGATAATTCTAAGCCTCCTAAAATTAGGAAGGAAAATTCTAAGGAAACCTTCTGTTCTAGGGTTCCACATAGAACATGTAAGGGTTCCTCCAGATATCCAGTACAAGAGGATATGAAAATGACCAGTGGTATTCAGTAAAACATATCCAGAGTAAACATTTATCACTAGGAGTATTTACACAGTACATACTTTAACCCTATCATCATTTAATAAATAAGGAATAAAACACTTTGTGACATGCTGATGTAGAAAAATAATCAATGACAGAGTGGTGTGATGGAGCGGAGTTACTGTTACCACCCTGAAGCTGACTACTGTCCAATATCAATACCAATATCAAAGCTATTTAATAGCAAATCTATTTTTAACCTTATTTGAGAACTTCCCTTTCGTGGAAGCCACTTTTCCAACAACAGGGAGTTCCAAAGCAATTTTTGAACCATTCCCAGAATTTTGACTAAAAATAAATTGGTTCGAAATCTGAAAAGTTGGTTCCCAGCAGAAACCAAAAGATGGTTTCTCCAGTGTGACTCGTGTTGACATCAGTGGCCGTGTCATTAGTTTGGAGAGGAAGCAGAGTGCAGCAATGGAGAATGCAGTGGCAAAGATTAAATCAGACAAATATCTGCAATAACAGAACAACAGAACGCAAGTAATTATTGCGATCCGGCATCTTGCTTGCCGGCATCTCGAAACTAGTGGAACGCTGACTGGTTCACTAGCTGGCACCAAGGTTCAAAGAATCATGAACGGCTCTGGTTCAAGAACATGTTCCCTGTTGGTGGAAAAGAGGTATGTGAGGAGAACAGTGGAACTCAAAGCGCTTTGGATCTTTAAGAGAAAGAGAAGAAGTCTTTATTGGTCACATATACATTATAGCATGTCAAAATTCTTTTTTTTTTGGTGCATATCCCAGCTTGTTAGGAGAGAGAGTTAAGGGTATAACAGAATCAGCCTGAGACTTGAACCCCCAACCGTCTCATGAGTAACGCAAAGGCTTAACCACTGAGCCAACTGGAAGCAGAAAAGGACTCATATAGATTGCATCTGAACAGGGATCAGAAATGTGTGGAACACCCTCGTACAGATCCAGAAGTATATATATTTCTGCAATCCCAGAGTACAAAGACAAAAGGGTTCTTTGAAGGTTCTTTGGATGGTTGATGGTTTTTTTTGCTTCCTAAAGGTGTACCCTTTCTGATAAAAGCAGGTCCTACATCAGAACTTTAAGGGTTTCCCTTGAAGGACAAATAAAAGCACCTTTAAATCAGCGCAAAAGAATAACCTTGACCGACATCCTACTACTGTGTTGGTGTGTTGGATTCCAGTCATCCACGTAACTTAGAAATCTCCTATTAGACACACACAAGCTTTGGAAAATTGTGACATCACGTGAAAGTACCTCATACCTGTACGCAGTGAGCTCCACCTTGGCGTGTTCACACGTCACCAGCTCCGGGATGAGTGACAGGTGAGAGATCTGAGTGGAGGCCCAGCCGAACTGGAAGATGATGATGAAAGGGGTGAAGTAGGTGAGGCCCACCCACTGTGGCATCACCCCGCTGCAGCCCACACAGGGGTTGAAGATGAACGGGAAAGACAGCAGCACGCAGATGGTTCCTGTAAACAAACAAACAAAAAAATATACCATATGACCTACCAAGAAAACCATCTAGTTTTCATTCACCTGAGCAGGTAGGTGGGATTTCATGCTCACGAGTGCAAGGCTCAGGGCATGGAAAATTGAAATGAATAAAACATGGACACAACAGGTTCCCTCTGTTTTGTAAGATTCAGTAGTACTGCATTACCACTCTAATAGCAGTCGAGTTCAACAGCTTTTCTCGGCATAAGAAGTTGCCCCTAATCCTCCTCCTGGATGTTGACCAGTGTAACAGGCCTGATTAATCTACCCGAGGTGTGCGAGGACATTTCAGTACTGGAGCCAGCTCCATGAATGAAGGTATGAATGGAGAAATAAGGATCCTTAACTATTTCTTATAGAGAAACACTGATGTAGTGGTCTACGCAGCACCTTTAAAGGTTCTCCCAATGGAACATCCGAAGTACCCTTATTTAAGTGTTCTTAATGTTCTATGGTGCACTTTTTATTCCTGGGAAAAATTTCTACAGAGACCTATACATACGTTTTTCCTCGCATACCCTGTTTAGAGCGAGCTTAGAGCACAAGAACCTGTAAACTTGCCGGTTGTTTTGATTTGCTTTTTATTATAAGGATTTCTTTCCACTATTGCAGCCTGAAATTGCATACTTTATGCTGTGCAGGATAACTGCATGCAAAAGTACCGCACTCAGCACACTGTATTATGAGTTCAGAGGGGCGTGGCTTTGAGACACAGTTGAGATTGCAATCAAAGACAGGGTGGTGTAGTGTATGTATGTTTATTCATTTATAGTAGTTACAGTTAATGTTATGGCATGCATGAAAAACAAGTTTTCTCCTCTGAATTTAATAAGACAAAAAAAAAACACGGGGTGGCGGTTAGCACTGTCGCCTCACAGCAAGAAGGTCGTGGGTTCGATCCCCGGGTCACCCAGGGTGCCTTTCTGTGCGGAG
>JAQQZU010000039.1:2859674-2872691 GCA_030068025.1 Parauchenoglanis punctatus
ATAATAATAATAATAATAATAATAATTAGATGCTTGAAATAGAGAAAATAATTATGTAACAGCAATGCTAAGAATAAACCATTCTATAAACAAATAAATAAATAAACAAACAAATTAAACAAACATATTTCATAAAATAATTAGAACCTAAAACAATTTACAATACCGTACAAACAGATAAATAAATGCTAAAATGATACAACAAAGACAAAATAGTTATAATAATTTAGGTACAGCAGGGAACTGTAGTTCACGCAAGCAAGTTCTTAAAAAAATTATTTATTAAATATACAAATAAATAAAATGTCAAATGATGGAATGAATATGAAACTAGAGGAGCAAATGTAAAAAGACGGATTTAAAGCAGCCTCGAGTACGTCAGTAATGTCATCGTCGTCGATCAAATCACGAGGTTTAAATGGGTCATGATGTGCACTCCTGACCGCGGCGCCGTTATCGATGCTGCTGATAAACGCAGTCATGAATCATTTAAGTATTTTCATTGATGACACTGACACAGAGTCACAGGGCAGTTAAATCATGAGACAAACCTGTGTTTAGCATGACATAAGCATGCGTGTGTGTAGAACACCGAGGTCACACACATAAGAGATGTTGAGGTGCGTGTTTACCTTTAGCCCCTGCCAGGGCAGGCTGCCTCGCAAAAAGTACATGAACATGTGTCCCAGTGCTTCCAGGTCGTCTCGCCTGCTTTGCTCTGTGGAACGGAACAAGAACAAACTTTCAACTCCGACATTGAATATGTTGATTTCCGGCTCACGCGGCGCGGTGAAGCGACTGGACGAACGCAGTCCACACGCTCTCTCTACACACCGATCTAACCCTACGTTCACACTGACGGTTGAAAAGCCGCTCCTGCCGGTCTCGTTGTGGGCGTGGCCAGCGCGGCATTTTTTAAAAACAAACAGTGGCCCAAATAGTAACGCTTACAGCCAGTATGAGGAGTCCCACTCACGCGTACTTCCACATAAAATGTGTCCGAGTTCCATTGACATTAGCAAAGAGAGCGAACACGTCTGGCTACACGCACTCGCCAGACTCTTCCAAACGTTACTTTTCTTTAGAATGTCTCTAACGTTCCATTTATACATTTTGTATATGACGGAATAAAATGAAACCTCGGCTCATTTTCCGTTTTCTAAACGGTGTCTAAAGAGAGGAAGTGAGTGAAGACGCGACCGAACGTCGTCTTCCTGCTTTGTTGCTCAGTGTGAACGCAGGGTTAACGTCCTGTATGAGGAAAGCATGAGCAGGCCTCACCTTTGCCCAGGTGCGTGTTGATGCTCATGTAGCGGGCCGTGCCTGTGAGGCTCTTGTGTTCCCGGTACGGGATGTGTTTTTTGGTCTCTGGGTCGATGTACTCTTTGGCAAGCCCAAAGTCGATTATGTGGATGGTGTGCTGCCTCTTACTGCCCGGCCGGCCAACCAGGAAGTTCTCCGGCTTCACGTCTCGATAGATGAGGCTCCTGGTGTGGACGTACTCCATGCGCGAGATCTGAGAACGATGAGAACGGGTGAGGATGAAACATGTATATAAACATCAGACCAGTTTAAGGCTTTCGGTCTCCTTTAACTGTTTGTTTGAAACACAGTAAAAGTCACGGCGACGGTGAGGGTCGACACGGTTACCATGGTAACGACCCATAGAGGAAAACCTTACATAAAACTCATTTACTGATTTAATTCGTTCGACTCCTAGCAAGACACTAATCAACGTGAAATCTTTACTTTTTTCTTGAGACAGGAACGAATCGAACGTCTGAATTTGAACCCGATTCCTGCCTCCGCGGGTCGGCGCAGACTCACCAGCTGTATGGCTATCATGAGGACGGTCTTCAGCGAGAAAGTGCGGTCGCAGAGGTCGAACAGATCCTCCAGGCTGGGGCCGAGGAGCTCCAGGACCATGGCGTTGTACTTCCCGCATGGCCCGAAGTAAAACACCTGAGGAATCCCTTCTGCAAGGGGGGGGGGAAAAAACAAACAAAACAAAATGACATCACCTTAATACGACACACACAATTAAACCCGCCATGAGCAGGAAGAACAATATAATCCAGATCCACTGAAATGTGAACCTTCGTTAAAGACGTTTAAACCTCATTTAATCGTAACATGTTAATATTTACCGGATGAATAGGAGACTCATGAGAAGTATTTCAGTCTTAGATTCAATTTCGGACATTCTTAAACTAGCAGACAGAGCTCCATTAATATCGATGACTGTGCACGTTTCCTATTCACTCCAAACATTCATGGTGGAGCCGCTCAAAAAAAACCAACTCATCTTTCTCTTTGTTCTGTCTTTATAGGAAGATTATAAAGAAGCGCAACCGTACACGCTGATTAAACTGACCTTGGCAGCTGGTATACAGCCTCACTTCATCATACTTTAGCATACATCACGGCTGAAGTGTTGAAATGAAGTCATGATCCGGTCACGTGAAAGTGATCTCAGTGTCGGACACCAACGTTCAGACTCAGGATTAAAAACTTGCTCGGGAGGACGTAAAAGGATATTTTATTATTGGTTATTCCTAAGTGGTAAAATATTTTATATTTATTATCGTCAAACGATTGTTACTGAGGCGTGCTGTTCCGATATTATCGACAAATGCCTTGTATATCTCGCAGATCTAAAAAGTGAAAATTTCCACAGAGATTTTTATTGCTTGTCACCGTTTCGCAAATCATTCCTCATTTATGGTGCGGGTACGTGTGCGTGTGCGTGAGAGAGAACTCTAGCAACCTCTCACACACACACACACACACAACTCCAGTGGAGATTATGGAAGGATTTACCTGATCAGACCTGTGTCATTCTTACAAAGAGAATGTGTTCACACACACGCACTCGCGCGCACACACACACACGTTCCAGCCCAGTGAGGATACAAGTGCCCACAGCAGTGACTCATCAAAGCCCAATCCTGGAGTCTGAGCACAACATGAGCTCGGTTAGGAGCAGGAAGAACACAGGAAACCTCACACCGCGTGACACTTCCTCTTCCCGGCAGTGCAATGCAGCGCAGGTCAGCACCGCCATTCAGACCTGATAAACGCGAAGCAGTTACATCTATACACAACTAGACAATTCAGGGACCTGTAATAAACAGTCATTATGTAGGCAGTCATTTCCTGTTGGGAGACGCTGAGCCTCTACCCACACTCTCAGAAAACTATTAAAAACAAAAAGAGGGCGTTTTTTTAATCTTTCTTTGAACGTGACCCTGCCGTGATCCTTTTCCCCGGTGCTGAAGGATCTCAGCAGATGGAGGCTGGAGCAGCTCCAGCGACATGCCATCGTGGTGGATATTCGATAATGGCGACCTGCTTTGGGAAGAGCTGTGGCTATAAATACTGCAGGAGAGCCCTGCTGGCCTGCACGCCGCTCGCTCTTAACACTCGCACAGCTGGCGCTCTCTCGCTCAGCCTCGCTCCCGATCCCCTGAATGAAATCACTGTACTGCAGTTGTGTGGCAGAGTGCTTCTTCAGTGTGTGTGTGTGTGTGTGTGTGCTTTTCTTTAAACACAACCTCCCATTCCAGGGCACTGATCTCGGTCCAGACAGACAGCTCCACCATTTTATTTCCATGCTTAAGAGGATCAAAGATGAGGAGCCGGCTGGTTCAGGAACAGAGAGTCGCTTCTTCTCTGCCGAGAGTCAGAGGTTCCCGTAGTGTCGTTTAGGGCGAGGCTGGGCTTCGCGATCCCCTAGCACAGACAGATAACCTCTGCCCTGGTTTGTTTCCCCCCCCCTGTGCAGTCTCTTATCGGAGAGGTAACATCACCACATCAAGAACATCAGCGCTCACCACCCCCGTGATTCTCACAGCATGCAGGCACGGAGGGGGGGAAAGAAACTTAAACCACATCCCAAACAGACGGAGTATAAAGAGCGTCTGTCCAGCTGCCAAAAAAACTGCTTACCTGAGCTTCCCAACTGCTTATAAAATCGGTACTCCAGGTGAAGCTGCGGTGCCCTGGACTTAATCGGTTCCTGGAAGACAAAACAAAAAAAAAAACAAAAACACTAATCATTAAAAGCATGCAGGGGGAAAAAAACCCCCAAAAAAACAATGGACAATAGTTTAAACACAATCATGATTTGTGAGTGTCTGGGTAAATTCTCCGTTCTGATTGGTCAGAAGGTGTTGACTAATTTTCTCTACCAGCACCCCTCACCTCGGAGAGTATTCCCGGCTGCACAGGTTTATGTTAACGTGCTCGTTCCTATGGGTTACCGTGTCCATAGTAACAACCCGCACACGTCGATAACCTACGTTGTGCGAGACGTTTGACGTCTAAGGAAGGAGTCTCCAGCGCCAGCGCTTTGCGACAGTCGGAGCTAAAGATAAAGTACTTTTATATGTTTCTTCAGCTTACGGTTGCCTTGCAGTTTCCTGTGACTATGGCAAGCTAATTTATCATCTTCTTATTAATGGTACCGTGTTCGCCAGAAGAGTCCGTATGAACTCTTGTGGACGTGGAAAGTTTCTGAAAGTTCATGACGTGAGGTGTTCGCTGACATTTTCAGAAAAGAAAGAGGTCATGGAAGGACATTTTTCAGAGTACAAAAGTTAAAATATTGTCATTTTCGTCGTATAGATTTTGATGAGAAACATGTCGATATTCCTAACAGCCTTATCTTTTCATTATGCCTTTGCATTTCCTACATCACTTTAGCTGCTAGTTCGCTTGCTAAATTGTTAACGTTAGATTGTTAAAAAGAGAGAGAGTGGTGTTTATAGCTCCTATAACGCATAAGTGATAACAGGGACTGGCATGTCATATGGCTGGTGTGTAACAACGAACATAACTAAAAATGAATAAAAGTAAAAAAAAAAAATTTTTTTAAAAAGCTGCCGTTGGAAAATTGCTGCGGTATAAGAAGAATAAAACACTACAGATGTTGTGTTATGGGAAAATAATCAACTTCCTGGTGTTGAGGTTTTCTGACGCTGTGTTTGACTCGATCATGAGCTTCATGTGGTTTAGCTGTCTCTGTAGATCCATCCATGTATAGAACTTACATACATACTTATATAGAATATATTCTACCTAAAAATAAAAGAAAGAAAGAAAGAAAAACTCTACAACCAGCACGACACATCCATTTTGAAGCAAAGTCATGTATTCATTATGTATTATTATACATCATGTACCATCGTGTATTTGTCGTTATGTTTTAAAGACTTCCAGCGGAAGTACAGAGGAAGAAAGGGGAAGAGAAGTCGTCTTTATCCGAAGCAGCATAAAGCCGCCTCCTGCTGCTGAAAAAGAAATGACGGAAGAAGTTCCGGGGGTTTTGTTCGTGCAGGAAGTCGCTCAGATGGCCGGCGCGTCTCCATCCATCCATTTTCTCACTCTCTGGACCGCCGTTTCTCGCTGCAGAAGGCAACATCACCATTTCCACTGCAGCCCTAAGTGGATGTCCTACACCCTACAGTGGGTACGTGGAAATCAGGACAAGCAATACTGATATGATCTAACAGTGGGTGACGTCCGTGAGGCCGGCGAATAAAGCTATTTCCAGCGCTCTAATTAAATCAATACAGGCACATTAATGTCATAAACATGCTGGCAGACAGGAACTGACTCTCACCACTATGTCAAAGCTGTACGGCTGTGGAGCCATTAGTGGTGGCGGCCTCCCTTTATTTGTCTCAGGACTTTATAAAAAAAAAAAAAACTTGGAAAGAGTTCCAGCGGTTAATGGAGTGTGTCACGAAACACACTGTGCAATGCTTCCAGCAGCTGCACTGGGTCTTGGGTTACACAGGATCGGCTGCTCGGCACCGACGCGTCCCTCTGCTGGGACTGAAAACGCGGTGACGTCTGCCCGTCTGTCTGCCTGTCTGAACTTGACCCCAAGATAGAGGTTCGTGTTCCCGAAGAGCTCACGCAGTTTCAAAACACGGTTAGTGAAGTAACGACTCCGGTTCCTCGTTCAGCTGAACGTCTTCACCATGAACTCGATCACCACGTTTTAGGCCAAGTTCAACGTCATAGCAAGGAGAAATCCGGTGTAGGAGTAGTGGAGACGGAGCTACGTTGAACTCAAAGTCCCAGAACGCAATGCAGCCACAAGATCGTCTCGGCTAGTTAGCGATCTACGAGAAGGCGCTGGCGAGAAGGTGATGTCAGCTTTAGCATGAAAGCTGAAGCTCTGGAAGCTGGAAACAGACAAAAGGACTAAAGCGCCGCTGCATCATTGTCTTTTATGATGTGACAATAGTGCTGGCGCGCTGCGGTCAGTCACGTTCAGGGGTTTAAACTGTAAACACTTGAACGGATGATGTTACCAAAGGTTGAGGGAGAAGAGAAGAAAAAATGCACAGTACTGGTTTCGTGTGTGTGTGTGTGTGTGTGTGTGTGTGTGTGTGGGTTTTGCTGAGGTTTCCCTTTGGCCAGGTGATGCGCCGCTCTTGCTGACTGGGGCAGCAGATCTGAACAGAACCTGAGCCACAGCTTTACACGATGACCATCAGCATGTTTTATTAAAATCACAACCGTGCACTTTGTGTTTAAGCGCTAAGCTCAGCTTTGTGCTTTTTATCTGTTTTTCAGGGGCAAAATGGTGTTCTACTGAAAGTAACATTCACATACACACACACACACACATGACACTACTTATCTTCAAGACTCAATTTTAACCAATATTTAAACTCACAGCATCTATTAAAGTTGCAATAATCAATATTTTTGTACTCATTCCTTACTAATACAAATCATGTGGAAAATTATGTAAACAATGACAGTTTAAGCCATCGTCTGAGAAAAAGGGTACTACGTAGCTCTTTGGAAACGGGTCTTCCAGTCTGGAACGTTTCGTTGTATTTGGATCGGCCTCTTTTTACAGACTAGACGCGCCCCCAAGGCCTCTTCACATCCTCATTAATCATTATGAGGAGAAACGTCATGTTTATAGAGGCGTAACTCGGCTTTCAAGTGTGCTTGAAAACGTTGCCATGACATGCTAACTTTAGTTGAACCGCCATAAGTTTTGTGGGCGGAGCTTTGCGGACATGGGAATTTAAAAAAAAAAAAACATTCAAATCTTACTCAGCTCCACCCATTTAACCATTATAAGCCAAATGTTACCTAATGCACCTTTAATTAAGGAAGAAAGTGTGCGGTAACAGGAAAATAATCATATAACAATCCTGTAACAGAACGTCCTGGAGTGCTTTATTCCTCTTATACACAGCGATTTGTTTATAACCAACAAAAAGTTTACTATTAAATAAAGAACGACACGTCGTACAATTTATCCGTTTAAGGTTACGTGTAATCTTGTTCAACATCTATAAAGTAATTTAGCTCCTTTTATAGCAGCTATAAACAGTCATTTCTTCATTGTACTCTTTTATTTTTTTTCCCTCTTAATTGTTCCTAAGACATAAAAGCAGCTTGTCGCGTTACACAGAAACGGCAAAGTTGAACGATTTTCAAGTCCCAGCTTCAGTGTTGTTTCGTAAACATGAAATAAATGTCTCCTTATAGATACCAACAATGATACAGTACACATATATTGCTACTATAGAAACAATAACGTAATAGAACAAGTGCCCATTTAATACAAGGATATATTAATATAAACCCGTGAGCAGCTGGAACTGCTGTCTTTTCAGTCACTCGTTTACAGTTAACTGTGAAAGCGCTCTCGGTTAAGACGTTACTGTAACGCTGTAAAATTCCAGCGACTCAGTGTGACTCAGGGAAGCTGCATGTCACACTAAAGGCACTGCTTACTATAAATAGCATTTATAATGCTAACACCGCTCCACCCCAAAGTGCAAAGTTTATAATCAGTGCTGAATCATGATTACACGATCACATTCGACTTCAGAATTCCAGTGTGAGCTCGATCTCATTTTCATTCCTGACATTACAGCACGTTTCCATCGAATCCATCGAATTTGTGAGCGGTAAACCCGCGCTAGCGTACGCCGTGTATGGTGATGATCATCTGCGATTAACGTCACTGGATATCGGAGCAACATTAGATTGCGTAGGGGTGAAACTACTGACATTCATGAACTCGCACAAGCTTAACATGGTAATCAAGTATGTTTTTAAGAGAAACGGAAACACAACGTAATTAAAAAAGAGCTTTAATTGGACTGACTAATTTGTAACCTCGGGGAAAAAAAAGCACACCGTCAGTGCGTTTTGCCTCCCTACAGTCTCCCAAACAAGTTTCCGACGATCACGGAGCATCAAAACACATGACTTCCGCACGACGTCGAGTCTCCAAATCTCAAAAAGACAGGACGAGCACAGAGCGGCCTGCTCCCGGGATCGTAAATCAAGGAAAAGGTGTGTAAGGAACGGCATAAGGAAATGTGATGCGATTAAACTCCGAGACCGCGTCAGTGAAGCGTGGAAGTGACAAAACGCACTGAATAAATTTTAACCAGATTTTCCGAGAACACCACTGAAAAGAAAAGCAAGAAACAGGATTTCCCTACAGACATCTCCAAAATTATTGGCACCCTCAGGGCCTTTAGTTGTTGAGAACAGATTTCTGGCAAACACTAAACATGAACAGTCCACTTACGGTCATTATCTGTATTTGAGGTTGATTAGAAAATATTATCTGGATCGTTTATTCAATCTTGGTGACGTTCTTGCTATCCAGGAAGTAGTGACATTACGGCAACAGTACATCAGGAGCCCCGATGGCAAATACACAGCATAACCATGATATGGCCAAATAAATCACATCAACCATTAGCAAAAAGGTACGAAACAAAACAGGGCAAATTGTAACATTTTCCAAGGATCACGAAACCTGCGCCATGTCTGGAAAGTGTACGATATCGATGACTGCCGTTAGAACGTCTCTTTACATCGTGCCTTCGACATGAAAGGAAAAACGAGGTGCGATATTTCTGCCGTTTTCCATCGCAGCCACTTTCAGTTTCACACCAGAAGCAGTCCATCACGTCATCTCCGACGCCTGATTGGCTGATGTGGAAAGTCTAATCTAGTCCTCTAGCTTACTGTCCATCTGGAGGGAGACGGGGTTTTGTAGGTACGTACTGACATTCTGGCGCACAAGGCTGGAAGAGAGATGAGCAGGCTAACAGACACCAAGTGTAGGATATCTCACACACACACACACACACACCCCAAGCAAGCAAACAAACAAACAAACAAACAAAGCAACACGCTCACATTACAATTCTGTGAAACTCTGTGACACAAATGATCATGATAGCAATATTATAATGGTTGTTAACCAGCCCTAACACACACACACACACACACACACGGCACTTCATGTCCTCCACTGAGCTCAGCGTCCCTCACTGTGAGAACGAACCCAAAGCAGCTGAACCCAAACTGAATCAGAGAAGTGGAAAACAAAGATGACCCTTCAGTCGTGTTTCTCTCTCAGACCCTGACTGTGCCTCTTTTCTTCCTTATTTCACAAACCTGTGTGTGTGTGTGTACCAGAGAGACAAGAGTGTCACAAGCTTGTGTGTGTGAGATGAGCATGTCCCTGACTCTCACCTTTGCTCCTGTTGCAGCAGCTTCTTCAAGGTTCTGAGCTAAACGGAGCAGGAAACAAACACAGGTCCAGATGTTCGACCACGGCGGTCAGGCGCTGCACTCAGGAAACGCACTCCGTGTAGCAAAACAACATCAGCGTCCATAAACCTCAGCCAGGATCTTAAAGGAACGGCTCTTATGAAAGTACATCAGCTAGGACATCGGGGGTTCTGAATCGGATCGAGGTCCACAAGAAAGCCGATTGGTCGAGAGGCTGTGGGAGCGCGCGTCTCATCTTCGCCCTCTGCGCGAGAAGCAAGGACGCATGCGTGTCTCCGCACTCGCGTAACCGGCCTGCTCATGCTTTCTCACTGCTCACGCCACGCTCACGAATACCTCCGCGTGCTCGCAATTCACAACACGATTTGTTGTTCATAGGTTCGTAGGTTACTAAAGAAGGAAACGATCGCTTGCATTACAGCCCGACAGACAAATCGGCGTGCGGAGATCAGCCGACATGAACTGACTGCCGAGAAATCGGTATCGGTAACGGCTGATAAATGACAATGAAAGATGGATCATTTAACCATCTTACGAATGTTTTTGTTGCGTAGTTTGTCCACCACGAATAACAACAATCAGCTGACCCAAGTAGAGTCGAGCAGAGAAGCAACAGTGTGTCAAACAGATGAAGGGGTTCAAATATTTGTATTATTTATATTTTAATACATTTCTATTTGAATGAAGACATGTTTGGCTTTTCTTCTTTTTGGTGAAGACTTGAAAGAACAGAACTTTTTATAAAAGGTCATTCTCAAGAAACTTTTCTTTTTTTATTTCTTATAGAGTTTATTTCTTAGAGTTATGTGACTTCTGGAAGTGGTGTATACATTTTAAAAAAAAAAAAAAAAAAAAAAAAAAAAAACGGGGGGAAAAAAAAATTTGTTTTGTTTTTTTTTTTTTTTTTTTTAAATAAAAGCTGACATCAGGGAACACTTTGATGCTGTCCTGCTATGCTCATGTAAGCATGACCAATATGAGGAATCACATGCGGTCACGTTTCCTGACGGAGCTTGCAAAAACGGGAAAGACTGGTGCAACTCGTATCAAAGTCTGCAATGAACTACGATAAATAATCGAACGACATTTATCGCTGAGGATCTGCACCTTTATATAGTCACCAAAATAAACCAAGGACCGGAGGTATGACATCCCATCCCGACATTTCTTCACATAAACGACCATACTGACGATGCGAGAACTCGAGTAATGGAGATGAATCAGGAATCATTTAAAAAACGACTCACTACCCCTGGACTGAATCAAACTCTTATCCAAGCGAAGAGTTTTTTCGTAATGATGAAGTCTGGAACTGGAGCGGTACGTTTATCCTCCTCTGTTAGGCGATGTCCGTAGACGCGTAGGAGTGTGTGCGCGCCAGAGAACACACTATCGGTGAAACTCCCGCACCGATGCCAAGTTCCCTGACGGCCGTTTCCCACAGCACACGCTAACTTTATACGACTCCAATAAAACTCGGCAGGCAATAAAATAAGTAGCCTTTTAAACTAAATGAACTGTTAAGTCGTTGGGAAAATCAGGAGGAATATCCAAACCCAATCCCTTAACACACACACACACACACACACACACACACACACACACACACACACACACGAGCATGGGAGCCGTGAATGAAGCTCACTAAATAGGTGACGATACCAGATCCAACGTCCCGTAACCTGTAGCTATGTTTAGCTGGTGGTTGGTGCAGTTTCCTGGATTTAAAAATGGATTTGTGACACCTACTTCCTTAAAGCCTGGCCGTCGTTCGTGCTCATGTTTCAGAGGGCGAGTTTACGACTGAAGGACGGCGCTTTGTCACCGTGATCAAGATAACGCTAGGCATGGGCTGTCGAAATGATTACAATTATGAGGCATCGCATTTGCGACACCATTTAATATCTTCATACAACACAGCGGCGAACAAATCACGAGTTTATTCGCTTTTCTGAGAACGTGTCCGATTGTGGCCCGGGACATCGTTATCCAATCAGAACAGGGGAAACTAAACAGCGTAGTGTCAGATTCCTGGTTCAGGAACAGGAATGCAACCTGGTGCTGCTGTTGTAGCTCATCCAGCTAAAGCTCATGCATTCGGAGATGCTTTTCTGCTCACCACGGATGTACAGAGTGGTGATGTGAGATCTCGTCATCTCGGATATTTCTGAACTACTCAAACCAGCCAAAGTTTTCCTTATTTTTGATGTGATGTTTGATGTGAACATTAACGACAGCTCTTGACCCATATCGGTGTGATTTTGTGCACCGTGTTGATGCCACGTGACTGGCTGATTGGATAAAATGTACCAAATACAACCATCGGTTTTACAAGTGTCTTCCGAGACTAGTGATTCGTCCACCTGTGCACAACATAAACATCATGGCATGGATATATATTTAGGCTGCATCAACATTAACACGTTAAAGATAAAAGGTCGTCGATGCTTGTAATTCATTACCCATGATGCGTAGTTGAGGCTGATGCAGTTCGCTTTCTTCCGGGAAAGGGTCACGTGATAGGAGCGTGACGAATCACGGAAGGACACATCATGAGACCCGATCAGAAAGCAAAGGTGGGTGTCTGCGTCACCGTTCCAAAAGCCTACGTTTTTCTTCGTCCACACTAAAATGCAACTCTGGGATTTTCAAACTAAAATGAGGCCAGCAGGCGTCCAAAACGCTCGGTTTTAAAGGCTGGAAATCTCTGGAGTAACATGGACGCCGGGCGTACACGTAGCGAAAGCGATGCCTTTTAAAACTAAAAAGAGTCCATTACAAATACATGCTCTTTTAGGAAAAAACATGTACATGAACAGTAAAAGTTGTACTAGTGTCTATCGCTTCGTCGATGTGTTGATTTTCTCCACACAGATCCCTTTTCTTTCTTAGACGACGATTACCACTTAAACTTCCACCAGACTGTTTTAACTCTTTCATCAAGTGATGCACTGTAAACCTGTCCTTTAAAAAAAAAACAACACACACCACACACACAAAACCTCTCAGCCTCAATTCCTACTCATCCTCTGAGAGGCGTGCAGGAGATTTATTGCAAGGTTTGCAATCGCCTACTACAGATGTTGCTGAGCAAGCAGAGCTTTACCTCCAGCCCTTCTACCTCACCGGTTTCTGCACAAGAGGAAAGAGATCAGTGAGTCACTCGTGCAGTAAACATGGTTTCTTCTGTCTAGTTACATCGCCAAGTAACACTTAGGTCATGTTTATAGAAAAACCTGCTGGCTTCGATGTGTCAGGCGTTTCGTCAAATTACCAAATTATGCAGGTGTTTTTCTCCAGACTGTTGATTATACATGAGAACAAAGCGGATCTATAATTAAGAGGAAACAACTATGGATAAAAAATATACAGATGCATAAATATACACATTGTTGTCCATCATGTGCTTTTATAAATTCATGGAACAGAATGCAATCT
>JAQQZU010000039.1:2872791-2891109 GCA_030068025.1 Parauchenoglanis punctatus
CCGAACCAGCGGAAAACAAGGTACTTTCTCCGTCACCAACCAGTTAAAATCAGGAAGAGGTGGGACTTACGGTAGCGACACCGTCGACAACGGCGGAGGAGAAACTGATCCTGGCTGTCGCCGACAAGTCGGTTATTTACGATCCAACAGTGAAGGGTTTCCTTGATCGATATTTGAAATTAGCATTGAGATTTCTTTCCATCGTTTTAGCGGACCTTCCTAAGGTAAATAGAAACTTGACGTTCATAACGGAGGAATGTGAAAGTGCTAGATGTTTTTTGCAACCTAGCAACAATAAGTTGTTGAGAAAAGCGCTCTGAAAACGCATGTGGTGGACACGGGTCCTTAATCCACCAAGCAAGAACGTTATACCAGGAGACAGATCGCGCCTCTGCGTCGAGCAAGACACGTTGGGATGAAAACCCGCGAAAGTGAAAACTTGTTCTGTGAAGCGAATAGCCGAGGCACAAAACCTGCTTGTACAGGAAGCCTGGACTACTCGCATGTATTTAAAAATATGTATTTAAAAAAAAAAAAACCCACACACCACCACATCCATGCTGCATACGCTGCCTTCAGCTCACCTCACAAGTATGGACTTCTACAAAGTGGGGAAAAACAACGAATACTAAAACTGATATTAGTAATCATGAGTTTATGATGGATTTATTTTCTCAAACTAGTGAATTATGCAGTTATAGATTCAACCAACCTGTTTCTCTAATACTGCTTTAAAGCCATGAAGTGATATTTTATTACCTGTTGACGGCGTTTGACACGAGAAACACTAGCGAGAGCAACTACGAACTGACCAATCAGCACTTTTGTCAGAATTTAATCTTTATATCGTGTTTTTAATCAGGCAGTTTTGAATCTTGTGCACTGGACCTGGAAAGGCACGTGAGAGAGAAGTTGCTTGTCAAGTGTCGGGAGCTCATTTGCATATAACAGAAACCAGACTGGAGTCGCATTTGACTGCATGTGTGTTTAAAAATGGCGTCTAAACGGAGAGGAGGCTAAAAATGACACGGACGTTCCGTTCGCTTACCAGTTTGATTGCCACGTATTCGTTGGTGTAGAGGTTCTTGCCGAGCCGCAGCTCTCCGAAGTTCCCGCAGCCGATTTTCTTTCCCACACGGAAGTTGGGTCCGACCATGAGGACGCCGGAGTTCCCGCCCGTGCCCCGGCTAGCGTGCCCGGGCCTCCCCCCGCCCGGTTTGGACATCCTCCTGCCCTCGTCGGCGTCTGCCTTCCCACCTCTCTTATCAAAATCCATAAGCTTGTGGTACCCTGGCCTCTCCACGGTTACTCGCCGGCCATGCAAAGCTGAGAGGCGTCAAAACAAAGGGCCAGGGGTTTAGCAGAGAGGGCGGGTCAGAGATCTAGATCTGTACACAAATCACGCCTTTACGGCTGAATCCAGAATGGCGTGTGGGGCGTCACGTTAATCCTTCACGGCTCCTCTCGTCCGCATGTGTAGCACGTTACTGCCTGACTGAGGCAGGCTGTGCTAGCATGAGCGTACATACGTACATGAAAAACATCTGCATGCACCCGTACAAACACACACACTCACTCACACACACACACACTCTCATTCACTCACTCATTCACTCACGCACACACACACATACACACACAATTCCTGCTACTGGATCCGATCAGCCGCCGCTGAACGTCCGCTTGGACTCCTCATGGCTTCCTCGAGTCATTCGCTGGAGAAAACCTTCCGCATGTCCAAATCCAGCGGAGGCGAAGGCAACAGCGACGGTCCGAGCGATGAGATGAACTCCTGCGCCACTAGATATCTGTAAGATATTGAAAACAAACTTTAGACTAAAAAAAAAATGCAGGCTTGGAAATCCTGAAAACAAAACATTAAACCCGCAGACGTTCCATAAACCTGTCGTATAAATCAGCTCCGCGTGGACGCTGATCCGCCGCAGCGTTCAGACGAGCTCGAGGGTCGCAGATTAATACTCGCCAGAGAAAAGGCACTTGACAGATTTATAATGTTTGCATGAAGCCGAGCGAGAATAAAAGGGAAGTGTCCGGGCGGCGACTGCGCTGTCTAAGGAAAACACGAGATGTCTGAGGGTCGGAAGCATTTATTAGGCCGGGACGAGACAAACTGAAAACGAGGTGCATGGCGGTCATGGGATTTTACAGCGTGGAACAGAAGGGTCGCAAATTACAAGCCAAGCAACGCTCAGATCAGGTTCAACGGCCTCACTGTACTCCCAAAGTCCCGGAGTAGAGTCTGGACTCATCCAAGCAGGTCAACGGAACATAAAGATGTACGATTAGTTCCTGATGTGCTGCGGACAAAACTACGACTGATTAGAAACTAATCCTTACCGTGAGAGCTTCCACACCTATTTGTACACTTGCAGAGTCTGAATCGGTGAGAAACTCATACTGCGGTACGTTTATGCGTAACAAAAATGAACTAAAAAACTTTCCCGCAGTGGTTAGAAAAATGCTTGTAGAAATAAAAAATACTCACTCGCCCCAGCATTGAGGACGGAGAGTCCAGACTCAACAAGGGTATACAAAAGACTCGTGAAAAATATCAAATCCAGCGTTTATTTACTCTTTTGGCTCACCAGTTCAAATCGCCAGAACTTCTAAAGCCCTGTGCTTTAACTCGGTTTAGCATCTACTTTTATATAAAAAAAAATAAAATAAAAAAAAAACAACCACACAATAGGAGAAAAACTAAACAGAATATTGTATCCATATCGTGTTTGATTCGCTTCCCGCAGGTGAGTCGATTCAGAGTCGAATCGTCTTCTTGCTGCGATCGAACCGTGCTACAGTTCACTAGGAACCAGAACGAGACCAGCTCGCTCGGACGCTTTCAAAACACAGTGCGTTCTCACCTGCGTAAGGAAGAGAAAAACAAAAAAAAAAAAAAAAAAAAAAACACACCAAGGTTCGATTGAAACTGCACAGACTGTAACAGTAAGCAGCGCTTTGCAAGCGTCAGCTTTCGACTTTCCTCACTCTGTGGCTAGCCCAAAGACCCCACACAGCTCTCAACAGGAACTTCACATATTACTCAGTAAATACACAGTACACACCGCACACACACACGTCTCTATAGCTAATACATCTTTAAATGAGGAGTACTACCAAAACGTCTCAGGATTTCATATTTAATATCGATCTTCTGATAAAAGTTTCATCACTGCGCTGTTCAACAACGTTGACTCCTTGTTTATAACAGCAGCTCTGACAGTAGCACCAGCTGTAATTACATCACAGGGCGTATTCTCATACATTAGTGTTTCTATAGCAACAACTTACACAGGGACTGGAGTGTCGATATTTAACAAAGTGTATAATCCTGTATAAAGTGGCGTACGCACAGGTTGAAATTTTTTGTTTTATTACCTCCGAGTGATTTCCAAATAAATAATAAACAAAAGACAACGTACAAACACAAGACTCGTCTCAATAACTGATCATGTTTTAACGGTTTTCCTACGCGCGGCTACATCAGAAGCAGTAACAGTGACCTGAAGATTAAATACCGGCGGTTTGAACTGGTCTATAATTAACGCAACTCCTCCGGCAAAGCCACAGACGATGCCTGAAGAAAAGAAGGCGTGAAACAGGTAATGCAGGATATCTCCATACTCGCAGCACGGCTTCGGCTTCATAAGAAACGATCGACGGCCACCTGGGTTCGGCGCCTGATCAAGCAGCAGCAAGCACAACCGAAAGCACCGCCTCCTCCGAAAGTATTGGGATGGCAATTTTCTTTCACTATACACTGAAGGCATTTGTGTTTGAGATCAAAAGATGAATTCAACATGAAAGATCAGCTTCCGTTTCCTGGTATGTACGTCTAGATATGCTGAGCAACTCGGGCACCAAATGTCTTCGGTGCACAGAAGAATTTGCCTTGTTATTCCAATAATTTTGGAGGGGACTGTTTGTGTATGTGTCCCAGTGAGTCATGTAATATTTAACATCACTCCGGCTTTATGGAATATTTATCAATGACAAAGTGACACTGCTTGGCCAAGCAGAGATTAAGGCAAATTTTGAGGTAATTATTTTCCCCGCCCTTCATTATTTGACAATCCATCGAGCACACACAACGCAGGCGCATAAACGTCATACGCCTTCTGCGCTCGCTCAGCCGACGCCAATCGCTGGCGGACGTGACGGAAGAGATAACGGCCGATCAGTTCCACAAGAGGGTGAATCGAAGACGTGGGAAAAGCCCACAAGAGACAGCAGTGGAAGCAAACACAACGTAAATGAGACGCAGATCTGATTTTTTCAGGACTGTGTAAACACGACAGTCCGATCTATTCCATTTAGGCCCGATGTCCACTAGACGCAGATTCACACGAGGTCTCACTTTCCGGAAGGAAGAGACGATCGTGGAATAGCAAGTGGTGAGAAAAGCTGAGATGGTTTCAGCCTCATGTAGATCAGATGCGAAAGCCAAATAACAATAACCAACCAGGAAAAAGGCATCTTCCTGCTGTCCGCACACAGTCCGGTCCAGTCGAAGCGTCTAGACGCGACTCAGGACACGCCGGGACGACGCGAATGAAAAACTAACAAACAACCGCGATCCTTTTCTTTCAGTCGATGCGCCCTGCGGTTCACCGAACGCTGTGTCTGCGTTTATAAACATTTTTAACAGCATGTTTCGGTGAGAATGCTTCACATTAGACACTGCGAGGAGAAAAAAAAAAAGAAGAAGGAACTTCACAAGTCACACTTCACTAAAATACAGCACTCGGAGTGAGAGTTTACGAGAAGAGCCTGCTTGAAGAAGACAACAACTCCATGATGGACACGTTCATTCGCGTATTCAGCGCAGACAGACACGTCCCTCATCCGGTGAGACGTCTAGACGTGCGGTCTGAGACCTGAGCCACTTTCTTATACGATCATAAGATAGAACAGAAATCCAATAAGTGATCATGTGACATGAATGAGGAATGTTTACTTGATGTTTTAGCAACTGATTAAAGAGAAACTGGAAGTAAACTTCTGAAACATGTAACGTACTGAAACACACGGTGTGCACATTTCAGTGGAAAAGGTGATGTAATGTAATGTGAACGCAGAGACGGCACGACTCACACCAACACCTATAGCCTATCGCTAACTCTCCTTCGTTTACGCCCTTTTACTTCCGTCCTACAGCCGGATACAGGAGCGTCCTATACACGGCAACGATTATATGAACAACAAGAAGATTCATTCAAAAAACATAACATGAAGGCAGAAGTGAAAGAAATGGTTTCTTTTATCTCGTCTCGGTTTTCCATCAGGGCGCTTTCACACCTATTAGGCGTACTGCCGCGTCCGATTCAGAGCGAAACTGATACAAGGAGATAAATAAACGACGGGATATCCAGGCTATATAAATCTCTCACTCACATCACCCAGCGTTTATTACTTTTTGTTTGTCCAAATTTCCATAACACATGTAACACTGCAGCTCCATCCTTGGGCTCGGTTTAGCAGCGAACGTCTACGAGAAAAAACCAAAACAAAAAAACACTACATCAAGAACTACACGCCTTCAAGGGCCTTTTTTTCCCCCTGTTTGCGTTCGCATCGTGAGCAGGAACGCCGGAGTGCTGTAAACCGCGTGAAAACCGAACAGTATTTCCTCGTAACGTATAAGATCAATAATGTCTGGACTTCATCGCCTGTCCGTTTATCAGTGTTCTTTTTTCTTTCCTTCCATTTTTAACACGAAGGCTTTTTTCCAAAAAGCTGGAAGTGCAAAAAAGTTCCAGCATGACAATGACAAGTGCACAAAGCCAGCTCCATGAAGACACGATCTGCCAAGAGTGAGTGGAAGAACAAGAATGTCCTGCACAGAGCCCTGACCTCAAACCCACTGAACACCTCTGGTGTTGAGAAACTGGATCTGGAACCTCCTCGACATTGCATCATCGGCTCCTGACCTCACTAATGCTCTTGTAGTTGAATGAACTCAAATCCCAAGTGGGGGACACCTAGTGGAAGTCCTTCCCAAAAGACTTATTTGAAGGCTAACTCTGGAATGAGATGATCGACAAGCACATATGAATGTTATCGTTAGGTGTCCACATGCTTTTGGCCGCATAGCATATATCAATGACAAGCAGAACCAGCAAGTAATGTGACAAGTTGAACGAATCACGTTACTCGGCATTTGTCCCGGAGTATGAATAGCATCCGCACTCGATGCGGCCCGTGTCGTGGCGCGCTTGACGTGAACCCCTATTTTCCAATCGGATCCCTGAATCGCTCACGAGTTTGAAAAACAGGGTTCAGACTCCATCGACCAGACTGAAACCAGACTCTGTGTGAAAATGACTTTACTTTTAAACCTTTAGCCCGATTTAAATTATAGCCCCAAAACATCCTAAAAATAGTACATGAATTTTGAACTCCGTGCACAAAAGTACGAAGCCAGGATTCGTCTCAAAGCACGGTTCAAGCTGCCCGTTCGTGTTGACTAACGAGTCTAACCAGCGAGCAAAACAAGCGGGGATTCATATTCACAGGAAAGAAAATCTGCCCTCATTTCATTCACGAGCTTAAGACTACAACACGTTTAAGAGTTCACATTTAATCCAACCAGAATCTGTGCAGCCCGGAAAAGAGGTTTGTTCAGACAAACTGGACTTTCTGGCAAGCCGTCTAACAGGAAGTACAAACTGCTCGGATATGACTTGAAGTAAAAACAGCTTTCAAATGTCAAACCCGACGACTAAAGCAAATAATCCTGCAAATCAATCAAAGTAAATATAATGACGTGCAAGGAATTATTGAGCTAATAATCAACTTGTTCATGGGGTGTAAAACAGCTTTACGAGTTGTAATGGAAAGATATCTTGGTTATTTAGATAAAACAGGTTTTTACAACACCAAGTTGAAAACATTTTTTTAAACCTTGCTTTTGAGTCTGGATGATCTGTTTGTCCTTCTTAATGTTCAGGTTTTTATTCTCCCCTCTCCTGTATTATGACGTAAGAAAGTTCTTAATGTGCGGTATAAATCAAGTTGCCATGATTAGACTAGATGAAGCTGGATTAGAGAGAGATCAATCTGTTTATTGTGATTGCTAAAGCATGCATGTTTGTTTTCTTTAATTCAGCTAGGCGTTAGATAAATAGATATTCCTGATCAGTATATAGAAATGCGTTCAGTTCTCTTCTAATCCCTCACGTGCACATGTTTCTAACAAGACAAGACATGGATTCAAACGGTGTTCCTTGTCAAGAGTAAATCCTAGGAAGGTTTGCTAGCAAGATAGCGGTTAGCTTGGAACTAGCTAGGAACCTAGCAACCTGACTAACATTCCCAAACAATGTTAAAATGCTTAAAACTGCAGAAGAATGAGTGTTCACGGACTTGTACACGACAGCACGTTATGACGGTTTCTGTGTAATTAAACATCCTAACATCAGACACTAATAACATAATATTCAAAGCTAAGCTTCTAGCTAGGAAGTGTGCACTTCTTTCAGGATTTAACGACGCTGCTGTTAAACTCATACGATAAAAGGGTGTCTTTATATCTATATGGTTATTTAACATTATCTGGGACTCCATTAGCTAAGTTAGTGAGCTTGTCATTTTACTTAGCGCCAGCTAGCCACTGTAAGCTTAACAAATTTTACAGAAATATATTTACCTCTTATCTCTTAAATATCATTATCCACATCTAACGCCCGTGCTCGTGAATTAAATCACAATCCTGATGTTTCTGCGACAATATGTAACCAATTACACCTACAAACTTTCTACTTAGCATGCTAGCTAATAATCTAGTTTTTATATAGCACTGGTAATAGCAACTAAAGCTCATATAGCTAGGTCGCTAGCGGCTCCGCCTGCTTTGCTGGGATTGGTTAGTCATATCGGCTAACCGTATTTAATTGGTTGAGAGGACATATTCCGAGTAGAACTAGCCAATCCTAGAGCAGGAGGCGGGTTGAAGAGCGAGAAAGGGGGGGAGGGTGAGACAGGGCTGCTCGTTGCATCGTTAGTTTTTAGCCACTTAGCTAACCCGACTAGCTAGCTAGCTAGCTAGCTAATATTTCGATTGAAGTATTTCCTTGCACTATTTTGACTAGTCCGTTTAGAAACCGGATAGAATGAAAACAAGTTTACCTGAAGGTTCGAGTTTGGTTGCCGCCAGCCCATATATTCCCGTATTCATGGCTTTAAATGGTGTTTTTTTTTTTTTTTTTAAATCCCCACAGCGGCTAAGCGCGGATTCGTTGTTGTCTCTTTAAGCCTACTGAAGTGGGAGAGCGCGAGGCGTCAGCAGAATCAGTCACTCCCCATCGCACTTTCAGACCAAACACATCCGGACTGGAGAGAATTTAGACTCCTGCTTTTACCAACATGTCTCTATAACACACAGCACAGAGAAACAGCCATGTTTCAGCGTCTCCTGAAGCATTAAACTCTTTAAGCCATTACACCTTAATGAGGGAACCTAAGGCTGTTTGGTACAATGATGTATACTACACATGAACACACACACATTACCCTGCAGACCGGGTTTAACCCAGTGTGTCAGGCAAAAATATTCATCAAAATGTTGTCCAATGTAACAAGAACATGATTTGAGCCTTAATAATTACTACTTATCCTACAGTGAGTCTACACAAAAGTCCATCATTCATCCTCAGTCAGAGCTTCATCCTGGGCAGGGCCATGTTGGATCCAAAGTCGATCCCGGGACCTCAGGGCATGGGTAGGAATACACCCTGGGTGGAACGCCAGCCTATATCACACACATATTCACACCTAGGGGCAATTTAGCATTGCCCAGTCCACCCATGAGCATGCTTTTGGACAGGAACCTGGAGTAAACTCGCACGGCTCAAACCGGGAATCCTGCAGCACCAAAAACTCCTCTTTAGGTGTTTAACAGTTCTACCTTTCAAAATGAGTCCTACTTGGAACCTGCTATCTTGTTACGGTTCTATATAAACCCTTTAAAGGTTCTTGGAGGTGTACATTTAAGGATTAAAATTATTGTTTTTTAGACATTTTGCTGTTGTCGTGATGGTTGCCATGAACTGAATTAAAACCCTTGATCTACATTTAAAAGTATTTACAAATAGACATGACATGAGTATTAGGTGCCCAGAAGACTTTTAGGTGGGTTTGAAAGCTACATAAGTGGTTCAGAAATGTAAACACTAACCATAATAGGTAAATGCTTGTCATTATTACTGTTTTCATACATACACAGTCAATGCTCCAAACGAACACAGGATACACGACAACCATTTTGCATATCCATAATTAACAGCATGTATAAACCCTGTTTAAGACCTATGTTGTGACATCACTAAGAACCAGGGGTGTGGCTTATCTCATTTACAAGCTAGTGAAATGCATCTGTTTGTAACTAAATAATCAAACTAATATGTGAATGAGTGATGTATTCATCTTAAAATATAAAACCTAAAACTTTGGCGTTGCAAAGAATGAGCAATGCGAATATTTAAGCCTGTTTTT
The DNA here is from genome assembly GCA_030068025.1 of Parauchenoglanis punctatus. Classification (NCBI taxonomy): domain Eukaryota; kingdom Metazoa; phylum Chordata; class Actinopteri; order Siluriformes; family Auchenoglanididae; genus Parauchenoglanis; species Parauchenoglanis punctatus. The sequence goes on from JAQQZU010000039.1 coordinate 2,882,302, forward strand.
ATCCACTTTTGTCCCGTTACCAAGGATGAACTTAGTTTTCCCGGATGCACTTTGCAGAAAAGAAATCTTTCTTTAATTAGTATCATATGAACAAAACAAGTGCCTGCGTAAAAACCATGACTCATTATCTCTACTGTGTGCTTATTACTCAGCTACCGGAGAGCAAGTGCTCGAGCGCAGAACATCTTTTTTATTCCTGACCCACCCGTGATGATGTCATGGTGTCCAGCAGCCCGGTGACGCAGGAAGAGTTTGCATGTATTGTCATGTCCACCTGTATGTGCGTCACCACATAATAGATAGAATATCAGTCATCGGAGAAGCTCTCTAGCATTGTAAATGAATTTATATATAATCATCAGTACTTTGTGGTGTCTAGGTTTAGTGAGACAAATATCCAAGGATTAGCACCTGTGTGTGGCCAGGATTTGAGTAAACTTTATTTCATCAATGCAATCAGTCTGGGTGTTACTTTATCAGCAAACGCCCAGGCAAACATTTGATCAGGTTGCATCAGTTTTGTAAGGGGCCAGTACTTTCCAGCACAATGAGAACAATGAGATGTTAAACCTACAGCGATTTTTTTTTTTTTTTTGTACAATGCAAAAATGGTGTGTATTTATGTTTAAAAAAGTGCTTTAAAAAAATCCCACCATGTTGCTTACTCTCAGCAGATGTGTAAACACTCGGGTCAAGGGGTTGTTCAACAGCAGTTACAAACAATACAGCCCTAAAGTGAACTTTCTCTCGAGTTGCTTTATAACCCAGGAGCACCTGTTCATCTCCTCATGCTGATAACTGGCTCAACAGGGTTTGCTTTTCTGGCTGTTGCAGCTACAAGTTCAGACATGGATGTGCCATGGATCTAATGTGTAGCCCAAGGCTGCTGCATTTATGCACTGGCATGACGTCTGCCGTGCTGCTGTGAGGCTGCATGAAGGGGAAGAAGGAAGCAGAGAAAGGCAGAGCAGTAGAGAGGAGGCTTGGATGCTTGTGCTGTTCTCCAAATACAAGGGGCTGGAGTGAAGGCGGAGAACTGAGCCGACACGGAGCCTGGAAATGAGCCGTGTCGTCTGTGGAAGTGCTGACACGACTAGCTCTGACGTCCGAAAGCGTCGGTTCTTGATTGGTGCTTTTCTCTTCCTCTGAGAGCTCGGTTTGTTTGGTGTCTCCCGGAGCATGCCTTTTCAGGAGAGGAGCGAACCGCTGTCCTTTGCGGAACTTTGCACGCCTGTTCTTGAACCACACCTGGAAAAAAGCATTCCAGTATTTACATTTACGCTTTTAGTCAAAGGCAGACGTAATACGGTGACTGAATAAGTAGTCGCTGAGTGTTATGGGATTTGCTCAACAATGCAGATCTTTGCAACCTAATATTTGAATCTAATATCCTTTAAGCCATTATGATTCTAACCTAAAACATAGTTCTTTAAATTATTACATATTATTTGTCACGTTCTCTAGCTTTGTATTGTTGGATCTCTCAGCCTGAGAGTTTTTTTTCTGAATTTTATTTAACGTCTCTTTGTGTTTGGTCAAATCTTACACATGTCAATTTATACCTCAGCGCTGCTGAATTCTGGATTCTGATCAAACAGAAAGCGTTGAACAGTAGCTTTGAAGGTAGCGCCAGATGTAATTCAAAACACAGATTTATGTTAATTCAACAGTTGGATAATAATGAGCAAATGAAAAACAAGTGAGGAAAAGATTTTAAAGGTGCAGTCATTGATTCTGGAGAAAGATTGTTGATATTTGAAGTCAATAGCCAAACAAATACACACCTCCCTTCAGTGTTCCTTCAGAAGCTCCGCCCCCCTAATTTATGGACATGCCAAGGCAACGACACTAACAACGATACCCCCATCTCCCTGCGTCCCTTCCCCGTGTCCTGTGATTGGCTGGAATACTCCTGCTGTTGCTGATTGGCTGGATTAATATTGTGTGGCTCGGAAAGGGATTTTCCATCCCAGCAACCTGAGAGTTAGGGCTTATGAAAAAAACTATTTATTATGAGAATTTATAATGATATAGTATTATTTTTCTGCTTTTCCAAAGCATTTAAGCGTTTATTTTTATTAACAGTAAATAAAGGAAGACTCAGATCTATCGTTTTTTAATTCATCGCTATTGCTTTCCTTGATGTTTGTTAGCGGCCTTTTATATCATGATCCATATTGTGTATTTGAGAAACGTTTTCAAGTATCATGATCTGATATTTTGGACATATTGGCCACCTTTACTGAGAATATAAGCTCATAAGAAAGGAACCGTAAATCAAAGTGAGCGAGCTTAAAGATGCCAATCTAAGCGAAAAAATGTGCTGACATCAGACTTTTGCTCTAGACTCACAGGAATATGATATAATATAACAGATGTGTATAATAACATGTGCACCATGCAGTAAGGTCACAGCGTTGTGTATGGCGTTCTCACCTGAATGCGTGCTTCAGGGAGGTTGATGCAGACGGCCAGCCTCTCCCTCATGGCCATGTCAGGATACTGGGTTTGTTGGAAAGCTTTCTCCAGCGCCTGCAGCTGCGACACGCTGAACGCCGTCCTGCTCCTCCTCTGCTTCTGCTGAACCCCGTCACGCGCCTCGAGGATCAGCTCTGAAGTGTACACAGACACACTGATTACATCTTTCTTCAGATGGTATATTGGGATACTTGATGATGATGATGATGTTTAGTTCTTCTGAGGTGTCTTAAAGGTGCAGTTTGTAATGTTGATTTTTAGAGCCCTCTGCTGCCTGTGAGGCAAACTGCAAGAATTCATTGCAATAAAAACATCAACGAGCCTTGCCTTTTATGCCTTTTTTTTGTTTGTTTTTTAGAGAAATAGGCAAATAGTAGTTAAGCTAAGTTCCAGCTGGAGGTGGGGGTAATATTTCTGGACCAGAAAACTGCAAACAGAAGCTTAAATTTAAAAAAGAATAAGAAAAAGATGCATTGAATGATATTATTGCGAATCACAATTGTTTAATGTGTATTTGTAATTCTGTGATTAGTATATGCATAGAAACCTTTAAAATGATGCATTGAGTCTTTAATTTAAAAAGAAGTTGTCATCAGCCGAAGCAAATTGAGTTTAACAAGTAATAAAGTAAAGTAGATAAGACATAAATAATAAATTAATAAAGATCCTTCATGAATTTGTAGAATTAAAATTTAAAAAAGTCTAAAACAATGGGCGGTTTAACAAAACAAAAAAAAAAAAACAACGTACAGAAGGTATTTTTTTAATGTTGGTAATTTGTATGTTTATTATAATAAGCTTTATGTTGTGGTAATAAAATACCTTTGCACTGATATCATTTTTATTTCTTAGTAAACTAGATTTTTTTTTTGCAAAATCACAGTTCTTTATTATTATCTTTAAATCTATTACTAATAAATGTATAGAAACTTGCACATTATATACACAAATTGTATACACTTAGTTAGTCCAAAAGCATATAAGATATTAAAGAACATTATGTCATGTTTAGAAACGTTTGAATTCCTATAATTTTGAATTAATATAATTTTTAATAAATTTCTTGCCTGTCAATTCAAGAACTTCTACATCACACCATGCAGCCTTTTTCATTTTGTCCTATGGGTATACAAACTTTTGCACTCAACCGTAGCCACATCTGTGCTACTGCATGTTTCTGTTTTAGAAGTGTAAAATGTGAAACGAGGTTGTTTTTTTTACCGGCGAGTCTCTCGGCCACAGTGACGGTGTGAGTGTGAAGCCGGTAACGTTGAGCCATCTCCTGGTGGAGGTCCAAACACAATGCGGGGTGAAGAGCGCAAAAATACGCAGAATTCATCACTCCTGACTGTCAACGCATTCCAACATTATACATTAAATTCAAATTATAAAGTCAGAGTAAAGAAATAACAGAAAAAAAATGTTTCGTTCATGAAATATTAACAAATTTCCGAGACATGACAAAGAATTCGATGAGATGCTCCTGGGAGTTGCACCCAAAATACAGCAAGACCTCTAAACCCTGAACTCATGGAAGCCCTGAAACACAAGCTGTGAAGAAGTTAAAATAATGACAAAGCACCTTTTTTTTTTACTTTGTTATTACGTAAGAACTTTTTGTCACAGCTTGTGGTTCAGGGACATTCAGTCTAAATAACAAGGCATTAAATTCTAATATTGCTTTTTTAAATCCTAACACCAATTGAGATAAAAAAAAAAAGTTTTTAAGTCGAAAAAAGGAGATATTACACTGAAAATAATGACTTAGTATCTTGAAATTACACGATATTAAATGAAAACAAGAATATATTACATTAAAATAATGACATATCTTGAAATAGTGAGTTATTAAGCCATATGCATAAGATAAATAACAAATTATTAAGTTAAAATAATGAGCTATTAAGTCGAAATAACTTGTGGTTCAGGGCTGCCGTATACCAGACTACAAATATAATATTAATAACATTTACCTGAATATAGAAAATAAAAAGGCTTTCAAATAATCTCAATAATCCTACACTCCTGTCTGTGCGTTTCTGGGTAAACTGCGTAAAGCCCAAACGGCCTCCACGCTATTTAAGACGCGGCGCTCTGTCCTCCCTCGGCCATTAGCCAATAGAGAGAAAGGCATTAGTCCGGATTAGAGAGGATGAGGAGGGGGAGGAAGAAGAAGAAGAAGGAGATTTGGAGGGCTTGGGTTTCTTCTTTTTTTTCATGAAACTATTGAACTTGAGAGATTTACGTAAAGGATCTGGTCTCCAAAAGCGCTCCCCCTCTCTGTTCAAACAATTAAGACAATGTGCTGAGCTAATCTCTGTGGCTGGCCACATTATAATAACATTAAAATGGCCTTTTTGCTTTCTGTCTGCAGGCTTTTCTGCTGGTCTTCACCCCGGTGCAGGGTTCTCCTGAACAGTTTACTTTGCTAACAGGTTCCATAGTGTTGTCTGAAGTGCTGTGAAAGAAATCCACTCGAAATGGCTAGGCTGTAGCCGCACCAGATGTTCTCTGTTGTGATAAAACTGTGGTCTTGGATGGGGATTTTTTTGGTACATGCAGTTACACTCTCTAAAAAACGTTTTAATTCTTAAATCTTCTTCGTTTGTCCCTCTGAAAGAACCATTGAAGATTCTATATATAAACTTGGTTTAGGTAGAAGTGTTCTCCTATGAGAAAAGGTTCGAAGTAGAACCCTTTGTTGGAGCGCAGAACCTTATAGCCAAAGAACCCTTGAAGTGGGTAAGTGTGAGGTGCAACATTCTTAAAACCATTATTAATTTTAATACCACAAACATATCAAGCATTTAACATTTAGCAAATCGGTCCTAGTAGCTGGTGCGTTCATAGAAAACAACGGTTCTCCAAGGGTTCTTTAAACATTCTTATCCTCGTAAATGATGTCTATTTTGAACTATTCCTCATGGAGGAACTCTCCGTTCTAGGGTTCTACTTTATCTTTAGAATCTGCCCCCAGAGAGACAACTGAAGAACCCTTCTCTCAGTCATTTATCCATTCATTCCACAACATTAAATGTAACGATAAATGGATAAAAATGTCATTTTTTTAAAAATAAATGCCTTGGTATAAGGAGAATAAAACACTTCAGGAAGATAACAGTAACTCAGCTTCATCATACCACTGTTTTGGTGATTATTTTCCTATATCTTTACACCCTGAAGTGTTTAATTCTTTGAAAAACGTGCCGTTTTCTAGCTAAGCACTTAAACCGGCTCAAACCAGATCATCTTCAGCACAGCTCCAGAGTCTTAAACATGTAAATTCCACTAAAGCCTGATGAAACTTCACAGCTTAGGACACTGCTGTCTTTCCCACGGGTATGTGTGTGTGTGTGTGTGTGTGTGTGCGCCTGTGTGTGTGTTTGTGTGTGTGTGTGATCTGAGGGTTCCTCCCCCTCACCCTTGAGCATCACACCGAGAACCGAAAACACAGACAAGCCCGTCAAACAGAACACACACTGCATCTTTTTCCTTTCCAGTAATGGAATTTTAATCCAAATACTGGATACAGTAGAGTGCAAAAGCTTGCACACCTTCATGACAAAAAAGATCAAACAAAGAAATTGATTCCAAAATGAAGTTTATTTAAGCTTGGTGAATGTTCATTTATTGTCACAAATAAGTATGCACATTTATGTAATTTAACATATTATTATGAAAAATTTAAAAAAAACTTTTGGTCTTATGATACCCAAGGGGGATGTAAACTTTTGCACACACATGTATGCCTTTTCCTACTGAATCTTTCCTCTTGTACTATATTCTTCCTCCTACTGTTTTTCTGGGTTTTTTTTAGGACATTGCATGTGTTTTCTTTTCTCGCTTCTTTTTTTCTTCTCTTTTCCTCTCATTACACTTTCCTGTTTCCTTTTTTTAATTTTTGGCTAATATTTATTTTTGCTTTTCCCCTTTCCAATTTCTTTTCTCATGTTTTTTCCTTGACTCTGTTTTTCTTCTTCCCTATTACTACCTTTATCTCTTTTATTTCTCTGTATATTCCTTCTGATCTTTTTTTTCTTTCTTTTTCTCCCATGGGGGATGCAAACTTTTGCATTCAAATGTAAAAGTATCTGTTTCTAATGAATTTTTCCTTTTGTACCTTTTTCTTTTCTCTTCTGCTTTTCTTTTTGACTTTTCAGGTTTCTCCCCTCTTTTTTTTCTATTTTCATTTGTTTTCTTTTTTTCTCACCTCTTTTTTTCTCCTTATTACATTTACCTTGGACACTTTTCTGTTTTCTTTTCTTCATCATTTTTTCCCCTTTTCTCTCCCTCTTCCCCCTTTACTATCTATATTTTTTGTTTCCTTCTGTTTCAGTGCCTTGCCCTCTTCTTTTTTCTTTTTCCTCACTTCTTTTTCTCAACTCTTTTTTTTTCTTCTTCACCCAAGAGGGGTGCAAACTTTCGCACTCAGACTTGTACACCATAGATGCATGGATTGATTTAACAGTAACCTGTTATATATAATAAAGTTTATATTTGTAAGGAAATATATATTTGTTAGGAAAATAAATACATTTCTGTCATCAGACCTTGGTGTTATTTTTCTTTATTACATGGATGAAGAAAACAACTGAAATGTGATAGGAATTCTGCTACCTGTTTCCACACTGTGTGATTTCTTCTTTTTTTTCTCCTCGTATTCATCTGCTGTTCTTTCTCTCCCTCTTCTCTTCTTTGCAGCGTTCTTGCCTGTCAGTGTCTGTTAGTGTCAGTGTAAAGTAAGTCATTTAGAAGAGCTCGGGTGGCGCTCAGGCCCTGAACCCCGTTTAAAGCTCTCGGCTCAGAAGCCTTTGTCTCCTCGGCCTGTGGGATTAGCGCAGATTTGCTGTGAAGAAATAAAGCACTTATTTCATGCCACTTTCCCGATGAAACCTGGCCAAAGCTGTGTTGGCTTGGAGGATTAGAGCAGTACAAAGACGCTGCTTCAGTGTGACTCAGCTCCCTGAAAACCACTGCTACTAACTGCCCCCACCCCGTCTCCGCACGTCTCCACCCCATCACCAAAAGTATCCACACGTCTCCACGTTTCCACCCATCTCCACACATCCCCACATGTCTCCACTCATTTCTACACCATCTCCACCAGTCTCCACGTGTCCCCACACATCTCCACACCACCCCCACATCATTTTCACCCATCTCCACACTGTCATGACCCGTCTTCACACATCTCCACACCATCTCCTCATATCTACACATGTGCCCATACATCCCCACACATCACATCACCTCCACATGTCTCCACACTATCTCTACCCATCCCCACGTGTCTCCACCTGTTTCCACATGTATCCATTCATCTCTGCACCACCTCCACACATCTCCACCTATCTCCACATGTCTCCATATCATCTCCACACATCCCCACATGTCTCCACCCGTCTCTACGCCATCTTCACCCTTCTCCAAACAGCCCCGCCACTCTCCACACATCTTCACACATCTCCACACTATCTCTACCCATCTCCAGATGTCTCCACCTGTTTCCAACTGTCTCCATCCACCTCCACACGTCTCCTACTGTTGTTCCTACATTATTCCACCCCTTTCCCTCTCTGTTTGTGTTTTTCTCACTTGCTTCTTTTTCTTCTCTTGTAGACTCTTTATCTTGTATTCCTTTCCGCCCTCTACCTTCTTGAATTTTCTTTCTTCTCTTCTCCATGTACTTCTCTCTTCTTTCATCTTCTTTTCTCTTCTTTTCTTACTGTTTTCTGTGCCCTGCACTTGCACTTTCATACTTTCTCTTCTTGCTTCTTATCATCTCTTCTTCCTATTCTTTTACTTTCTCCATTGTGCCTTTAATTTATACTTTTTTCTCTTTTTTTTTTACTCCTACTTTCCCCCCAATCCTCTTCTCTTCTCTACTCTTCTCTTCCTCTCTAACATCCAGCTGTTGACAGATGGACCCTGGAGCTTTTACCTACTGCACTGAACTTCTCCCTCCCGCCGGATGGTTCAGTTTTCCTCCGACCTACGCGCCCATTTCAAGCCGACCGCAGAAAGGAGGTGGCCATTTACACCAAAACATCATGCTAAAAGACTGCTGTCCTGTTTAAACATCCTCCAGTTTATTTACATTCGCCTAACTGGATGAAGGCCTCCTAATTTCATTAGTGCAACTTTTAGGGCAAAGCATTTGGGCTTCATGGGTTTAAGTCCCTCCTGCAGTTTAAAAGGCTTAAAGTGGATCTTAACGTACACAGGAGGGGATTAAGCACTTTAAAGCAAAGGGAAAGACCTGATGAGACATCACAGAGAGACGACAGAGTTGGGGGTGGATCCATAACATGAACAGACATAATCTGATGG
>JAQQZU010000039.1:2894899-2919505 GCA_030068025.1 Parauchenoglanis punctatus
GCCTTGTGTATTTCAGCAGGACGATGCAAAACCACACACTGCAGCCATTACAACAGCATGGCTTCGTCGGAGAAGAGTCCAGGTGCTGAATTGGCCGCCTGCAGGCCAGATCTTTCAGCTATAGAGAACAATTGGAGCATCATTAAATGAAAAATACGTCAAAGACAAGGCATTATATATATCAGGCAAGAATGGGACCAAATTCCAACACCAAAACTCCAGAAACTCATAACTTTGATGCCCAGACGTCTTCAAACTGTTTTGAAAAGAAGAGGAGATGCTACATCATGGTAGACATGCCAACTATTTTCAGACCTGTAGCAAGCATCAAATTTGAAATGATTATCTATGTTCTGTTGTGAATAAAATATTGGCTCATGTGATTTGAAAGTGTTTAAGTTTTCATTTTATTCAAACTTAAAGAACGTCCCAAGTTTCCTGGAATTCGGGTTGTGCATGGAGGAGACGGTAATGCAGAGATTAGCTTTAGAAATCCTTAGCTTTTACAATGATGTATAACTCCAAAGATGACATTTACGACGAAAGACTCAATTTGCAATTTTCACCACGACTTTATTTGTAATATTCTCCAAGGAAGGTTACTGTTACCTAGACAGATATAATAATACTGAGGTAAATCGACAAGTATAACCTATTTTATACATTTACTCATAGGCTTACTTTCATTTCATAATGAGAAATTGGCTATAATGACTAACTTTGATAGCTTCACCATTAACTTGGTAGGATAGTAGCATCAGTAGTGTTAGACTAGCTAACGTTACTAGTATAATGTTAACTTACTCTGGTTATAACCATAGCCTAGTTCCAACATAATGTTGTAATTACTAAATACCAAAAAACAGTTACGCAGTTTTACCTGTGAAAGGTTATTCCAGTACCACGGGTTTCTACCATTTAACATTTTTTTTTTTACAATCCCACACAAATATAGAAATAAATATGCCAATATAACTCTTAAGTATAGTAACAAAGTACAATTTCCGCCCCTGCTTTTAATCCTTCCATACTCATCTCAAACCTTTAAGGGTTCTTTGGTTGTCCTTCTACAGGAACCAGAAAATTAGGAACAGATTAAAATATTTAAACTCTCTTTGGAGAAGTAAGACAGTCCCAGAAGGCTATGATAAAAGAAAAAAATATCAGACAAATAAACCATTTGAGTTAAATCATTTAATAGGAAACAAAAATAGATACAAAACAGTTTTGTACAGCGTATTTACAGCCTATCGTTTCTAGTTTTAACCTCTACGTATGTACAGAGTTACATCATGTAATATTAGCTTTTATACCGAGTGAGTGGACAGTGGATTAATGACATGATCAGCTGGCAAAGAAAGAAAAGAAAACGGAAGCGGGTGTCTTAATTAAGGGACGCTTAAAGACGTAAACATGTAAACACAAGTCATAGCTGTAGCCTGAAGAGACGATACACACGCCAAGTGCTTTTATTGTCACAGCTATGAACAAAACACTAAAACTGAAACAATACTTTTTTTTTTTCTTTTTACATTAAATGCATTTAGTGATAAGCTGCCAGAATTACAGGTTCACCCCCTGGGACCAAATTAAAAAAAAAAAAAAAAAGTCATTTGTTGTTTATGCTTTTAATAACAGCCGCAGTCGTATAAGGGGAGCCTCGATCATATCTGGTCAATTTTACGTCACTCGTTCACTGATGGGGTGCAAATCAGCTGTAGTATGTTCCTAAATAATAGTAAAGCTTATCGCATTATTTAAAGAATGTTTTCTGATTTAATTTACCTCTCTCTAATGTTCTTCTTCATGCTTCATCCAAACAAGTGGCACAAATCCAAACTTCAGTTCCCTGCTCACAGTTTTCCTACATACTGTATGAGGCACTAAAATCTTGTAATCTTGTCATATACATGTGTATAGCGACATTACAAAGAAAAATAAACCTGGCAAGGGAGCAAAGATCGTTAGTGAATCTGGTGAAGGTATTTAGTATTATTTGGTATTATTTGCCAAAGTCGAGAATGTAGCATGTAAATCAAACAGCCAATTAATTTTCACACCGAGTCGTGAGTTGCTTAGTTTGTGTTTAGACAGTTAGCTCGCTGGAACTTAAAAAAAAAAAAAAGCTTAACAAGGGACAACAGCAGCAGTTGTTACACCCCTGCAAACTACAAGCGACAGTGTGAACGTTTGACCTGAGAGACTGGCCAAGAGATTATAATTCACTCTTATTGATGGATGCATCTCTTTTTTAGGTCACGTTGTAAATTTCTAACTACTGAAAGGGAGACCTCTAGCTGAGCTCATACTGTAGTCAGTAATTATACAAATTAACTTATACAGGAGGTGGACCTGACTAAATGGCCAGCTTACTAAACTGGCAAACTCCGGTGTTTAATACTGGCGTTAAACATCACTAAGTTAAAGTGTGGATTTAATACAGTGCAACATAAAGCCTTTCTAAGCAGCGACCTCATCGGATTTCCTGCACCATCAAAATGGACACACAGACATGAAAATAAATAACACGACCCGGACCATGCCTCGCCGCTATCCCGTTTCAAGTTTAAACAAAGCTGAGAGAGAGAGAGAGAGAGAGAGAGAGAGAGACAGCCTGAAAAGAAATATCACGAACTACACAAGGCATATTGTTCAGTCCATCTTGTTTAAAAAAAAAAAAAAAAAAAACAAAAAAAAAAAAAAGAGCAGCAGCAACTCTACATGGATGTTCCTTTAAGGCCATATATGGGAATGTGGGCGTGTCTGAGTCCAGAGAAAGACTTTGGTATTCCTACATGTATTTTCACAAGATTTAGGCCTGTTGTTCGCCTACGAGCTAGCGTGACTTCACTGGACAGGATTTCTGGAATGTTTTTTCACCACTAAGGCTGGCTCGATGATAAACAAGAACAGAATATTTCGGAAAATACAATCATAAAACTTCTCAGACCCATCCGTATAAGGGCTCGGAGACACGCCCAGCGATTCCCCTTCCAGAAGAGGACGCTGTCGAACGAGGGAGGATTCGCCTCGGTGTCAGATTAACAGCCGAATCTGCACAAACTCACAATCTACAGACAGCAGTGAGATCTTTCCTTCCCTCTCATTTCTCTCGCTCCTTCTCTCTCTCTCTCTCTCTCTCTCTCTCTCTCTCTCTCTCTCTCTGGAACAACAACAGACCCAGAACAGCTTCACTTTGCATTTTTCTCTGCCAGCTCAGTGCAGGGTGTGATGGGAAAACAGGGAGGTCCGTGAAGTCAGAGGTCATCTCTTGACTTTGGCGTCCTCTTTGATCTTCCATATCATGAGCTCCATGCAGGCGGCGGCGTCTTCGCTGGAGTCGTGGCCCTCCACTAAAGAGAGAAAACGAGGAGATAAATGATGTAAAATGAGACAGAAGCACCGACTGCTATGTCGGTTCATGACCAGATAATGGGGAGTTTATCACCTTTCAGTCATGATACCCACTTGGCTGTAACTTTGCAATTGATGAATGTTATATAATTGGATGTTTTACAGACTTTTAGCTGAGTGATTGTTGACCTGACTACCTTCCGTCTTCTCCATGTCTGCTGTACTGCTTTATTATTGCTGTGTATTGAAACGCTGGAACCATGACACAATTTATACATGTAGCATGTTAAGCTCCGCCCCTGACACCAACACCATTTGAGTGGGTGTGAAGGAGAGAAAATCATGCTGCACTCACCGTTATCCTGAATGATGCGTTTGAGGTGATCGGCCATGATGTTGCGCAGGGCGCGTTTGTACGGCAGGCCGAGGCGGTGAGGAAAGACCACGGACGTGTCGACAACGGTGCTGTGCAGCAGCTGAGAAGGCACGGGTATGGGGTTAAACACACACACACACACACACACACACACACAAAATATGAGACAATAAGGTAAATGTAAAGATGCCTGTGTGCTTGTGCGTATATCTCATTACCTTAAGGGCAAAGAGATCGCTCTCCAAGCTGTGGCCAATCAGGATGGACTCTGCGCTGAACATGTTCAGTAAGACGGCCTGCACGTCTCTCAGCCTCATCGTGGTGCTCTCAAGATCCTCCTCCGTCACACCAGAGAACCTGAACACACACACACACACACACACACACACACACACACACACAGTATCATGGACATTTTTCTTACAACTTATAATTCTCATGTACATTCAGGAAGAGCTTCACTGTCTGAACGGTAATTTACAAATATTTTAATCCAGTTGCCCGACAACTTATTGAAATGGATGACTTCCACTTTTTTTTATTTTTTAAACCACATGTTACTTGACATTAACATTTTTATTTCAAATGATCAATTTTCTAATAGAGTTTTTTTATTTTTTATTTTAAAAGCATGCATCGTGAAAGTGAAAATTATTTCAATCACCCTTTTTTCTGTGCCTCAAATTCAAACAGCGTTTCACTGAACATATAGTGCACTATGTAGGCAACAGTCATTGGAAGCCCTATGTAGTGAGCGCATGCGCACACGCACACGCGCACGCGCACACACACACACACACACACACACACAGTGAATAGAAAGACTTATGGGATTTGGCATATTTGAAAAACTATTCTCGTGTGAAGACGATTTAAAAATAACGATTTAAAATTTTTAACATGGCTGACTGTCACGTGGCTAAATAAATGTCAGTGACGAAATCTTGGAGATAAAAATAAAACTTAAGAATAAATAATTAAAAATAAATCATTGCCTTATGTAATTTCCTTCTTTGGTGGTTTTTGCATTAATAATTAAATGTCACTGATAATTTATAATTTTTTGAACTTGAAAGGCAGAATGTTCACACACACACACACACACACACAGACATGTATACTGTATAAACACTCTTACCGTGTGTTGTAGTCCACTACTTTGCTCTCTGGCTTCACAAACGTGTCGTACACCACTTTAAGGTCAGAGTTGATGACTGTCACCCTGGTCAGCTCCAATCCCTGCTTTGTGTAGCACTAAGGGGGATAAAAACACCTTTTGAACCACATATGAGTGTCTGTGTATGTGTGTGTGTGTGTGTGTGTGTGTGTGTGTGTGTGTGTGTGTGTGTGTGTGTGTGTGTGAGATAAGCTGGCTCATTATCCTCAAAACCCACAATATGCCTCATCTCTGGAAGTATACAGTATATGGTTGTGTGTTGATGTATTTAGGTGTGTGTGTGTGTGACTGCATTCTCACCATCTCACAATCCAGAGCATACACTCCAGCGTTTCCATCGGCCAATGAGGGTTTGCTGAACGTCTTTACGTAGCCGTCCAATGACTCCTTACGGCCGTCCTGCACATGTTGCTAAAGACAAGAGCGACAGTCGATTCAACTGGCCCTTTTTTTCAAGGTTGATTTGCGATGAAGATAAGAATACAAGTATCAAATTTGGTAAAACTTTCTACTAAAAAAATATTGCTTTCACATATGCATCATTTAGTGTGCTGAATGAAACCCTGAGCCAAAGGACAGAGCTGTAGCTCTACAGGAACCAACAAAAACACAAAAAATAAAACCTGGAGGAGATACACACACAAAATGTTTCAAGCTAGTCGTTTGAATATATGCAGCTTGATTGATTGACGGTTACTTAGAAATATGCAACGAGAGAGATTGACAGCACAGAAAGAAAGACAGACCCAGGTGGCAGTGTTGGTTAAGACCTCAGTCAGATGAAGAACATGTTGGGATGAGAGACCAAAAACGCAGGGGCAGAAGACTTACTTTAGCCACCTGACATCCAGGAGAGCCCACAGCACCCGAGCAGCAGCTGTACTGCGTCTCCCAGCCTCCGGACACTGTGGAAAACACACACGCACACCGAAAATGGCCAAGGTTAACATTAAAATATGCTTAAACGTCCCTTATTTTGCCCGTTCCCCATTTCCTTTTTCACCAAGAAACATTTTCTTACCTTTGAATCTGCGTAATCTGCCCCAGTGGTGGTTACACTCCTCTTTGCGGACGCAGTTGCCGATGGCGTTGACTTTGTACTCGGCTCCGCACCGGCAGCACACCTTATTGAAGGCTGAGGAAACAAACACGACAAAAACATTACACAAAACTTACAAACCTAATACCTTTCTTTAATAAACCAGAATTGGGTTTCTCTGGCGTCACGTAAAGAGCACGTCGCGTAAGAGACCAGTTTAACAAGCTTTTCACCAGATTTAAAAATGCTACGATTAAGAAACGTGTAACAAACGTAGTTCAGCACAGGAAAGATTAAAAAATGTCAGAGTTTCACCATTTTTGTGAGAAAGGAAGTGGACGTTAAGAAAAGGAAGTGGACAGATCGGGAAAGAAAGAGGACAGTGTGGAAAAATGTGGAAACTTGTCAGAGTGAAAAAGAAAGTAAAAAGTGTGAGAAAGGAAGTGGACAGAAAGAAAAGGAAGTCAATAGAGTGGGAAAGGAAGTGGACAATTTGAAAAAGGAAGTGGACGGTAAGAAAAGGAAATGGACAGAGTGAGAAAGGAAGTGAACAGGACGAAAAGGAAGTGGACAGCCTGAGACAGAAAGATGATAGAGTGAAAAAAGAAAATGGAAAGCGTGAAAGAAAAAACGGACAGAATGCTCAATGAAGTGGATGGTGAGAAAAGGAAGTGGACAGAGTGAGAAAAGGAAGTGGACAATAAGAAAAGATAGTTTACAGGGTGAGGGAAAAAAATTGTAAATGGTTTGTAAATGGTTTTAAACAGCTCACTCTCTACTCGTCCACCCAGGAATGAAAGAACGACAGAAATGAGGTGATGATAAAAGCAGTAAAGGTTCATACGGTCTTGGCTTTTCTTCTCGGGAACGTTATAGATGATGGTGTGACCCGGGCGCTCCGGATGAGGTCGCGGGTAACCGTGTTCCTGCAGCTGCTCCTCACTCAATACGTACGCTTTCAGTTTCCGATAGAGAGCTGCACCTGCAGAGCGTCAGCACACACACACACACACACACACACACACACACACACACACACACACGACTATAAACGTATCCTCACTACAAATGAATCATTGCTCTTTATCACTTAAAGGTTCAGTTGGTGACAACAATCTATAGCTGTAATAATAACAACAACAATAATAATAATAATAACAACAATTAGATGCCAGTATTTGTTTTCAGTTATATCCATGCATACTGTTGACACTTTTCTGTCCCAGAAATGATCTCTCAAAATGTTTCAAGCTACTCATTTATATATATAAGCATTTATTTGGTGCCGCTTCTAAGTGCTCTGGGCAAATGGTTTTTAATATTTTCCCTAAGCACAGTTCTAAGCAATGAATGAAAGAGCGTGTTATAGCTTCAGTACAATTTTTTCTGGTTTGTTTAATGAAGTGCAGTGTGAAACTAAACCAAAAGAAAGCACCCTGAAGGAACACAATTATATGATCAAATGGTCCAACAGGCCAGGAGCTGTAAATCACAAACCACAGAGAAACCGTAACAAGACAAAAATAACTAAAAACAAAACTGGATTTGCATTTCCTGAATGAAATTCCCACTGCTCGCAAGGACAGGCTTATATTTATTAGCCTATTCGACTCTCAAGTGAATTGAATGGATTTAATCTCAAACTCAAACACAAGTCCATTTTAATAAAAGATATGCAGCCTGATATCTGAATAGGTAGATCATGTTTGTGAACACAGCAGGTCAGCCATCTTGGAGCAATCAAAGTAATTTGTGACGTGGTAGTACAGTGTGCAGTTTAAAAGAAAGGACAAGGGAACAAAGGAAGAAAAAAAAAAAAAAAAAAAAAAAAAACCATAATGTTTAAATTTTTATGGCCCAGAAATGATCTCTAGAAATTATAGCCCCGCCCCTTTTCCTTAGAGGTCAACCCATAGAACATACATTTTTAACAGAGAAGGTGAATCAGCTGGAGTTAAAGGTAAACACGTTTCACAGCTAAGCGCTATGAAAAATGACAAACCGCTCCTTTAATTCACACTGTTTGGAAAAGGTTAGGTTAGGTTGCATCTTCTGTCTCTGTACAGTCAATAAAAACTATAGATAATCTGCCTAGCGTGAAGGAGTCCGGTACCTTTGAGCTGTACGTCCTGCTGTTTGCCCGTGCGGTTGATGGTGTAGCTGGTCGTAGCTGCCAGTCGGCCGCCCAGAACTCCCTCGTGTGACTGAGATCTCCTGTGTACCGACACGGCGGACGACTTCTCTGAGGAACACAGAAAACACGGCTCGTGGTAAACAGGATTGTAAAGAATTAAACTTCCGTCACAGCCATCTACAATGAATAAAAGCAAGGTGTCGAGAAGAGAAGACGTGTCGTGAGAAGACGTGTCGTACTGGCGGACAGGGACGCAGCCGGAGAGGATGGAGCCGAGGGGGTCGCAGTATTGCTGCGCAGTTTCTTCAGCGCGTTCACTGCGACGTTCAGGTAGATGTTTTTACTGCTGCTCCGGTCATACACCAGCTTCTCCTCGTCCAGAGCCTGGAAGAACATGCGCATATACACTGAACACAATCTACAGTATATACTCAACGCAAGACAACAGAGAGCGCACAGCAACACTGTGGGTCATAAAGCGTTTATGCACAAGAAATACTGTACGTTTTAAGAAAAACTACACACTCAAATAACCTATTTAAAGCAAATCCAACTAATTTACAGCAACAGGAAGAAATGCGATATTTCTAAATTTAAAAGTATTATTTCATTCCACACCAATTTGCATAATAATAATAATTGACAACATTTTATCCATTTATAGTTACATTTAAAGTTCCTGTTATCACTTACCACAATACAGCACCTATATAAAGTCAATTGCTCATCAGGTTCTCTTTTCTCTCGCTCTCTAAGTTTACAAAACAAAAACACAGCAGGTCACGTTACAGAGAACGCGCCACGTCGTCCGTGCTGAAGAAAGGTCAGCGCCGAGCTTACACGCTTTCACATGGGTCTACGTTACGGGTACTAATACTCACCGTCTGAAAAGCGGTCTCCTCCGAATGGCAGAACTTAAGACATTCATCGATGAAGATGTTGAGGTAGCGCTGGCGTACGTTAGTGGGCACTTTTGCTCCAAACTCAGTGGGAATGACCGGTCGCTTCATAGACGAGTTCTAGAGGAAAAACAGGCCGAGACGGCGTGTTACACAAGACGAAATCTGTAAATGTTTCATTCAAAAATACATTATAGTCTAATGCAAAAGGTTTTTTTTGGTCTTTGTAACCACAGACAATAAAAAAACAGAGTTTGAATGAAGAAAAGTGGAGCCAGATTGAAGCTACTTCCTGGTGAGCTTGTCTACTTCCTGGAGTTTGTCTACTATGCGGTCAATTTTAATGACGTAAGGCAGCCTCAAAAAAGTCTTCTGGCTCACTCTCTGACTTTTTCGAGCAAGCGTTCTGCTTCACTGAGCTCTTTAAGAGGCACCACTGATGGGCGAATAGGTTTTTCAGAGAGCTTATTATCCAATGTTCGACTGGCCATTGCAGGTCCGTGATGTCATTTTAAGCAGAGTTGAAGAAAAACTTTTATTACGCGGCCATAAGGTGAGTCACGAGGCTATGGAGCCGGTCATACAGTGTTGTGTTTCTCTAGAAAATAACAACAGTCATATAATGAGACAGAACGATAACGTTATTAGATGTATAAAAAAAAAAAAAAAAAAGAAAAGAAAATGGACGGGAGGGAGAAAGAGAACGCCCCTCCCACTTTAACCCAGCTACTGATGTCTGTAGCATCATCAGGATTTGAACTCTGGATGACTTCACGGCGAACACTTTCCTGTTGCGCCACTTGAAAGCCCCGAATGCAAAAGTTTGTGCACCCCCCCAAGACAAGATCAAATGTGCCTCAGTCTTATAAAACAAACTAATACATTTTATACAACAAATAAATACATTTTAAATTTGTCCCTATTATTTACGTTTACATTACAACTATACAACAATAACCGCCTATTAATCACTCAGCGCAAACTCTCGCGTCCTAGCGAACGTGTTTTCTCTTCCAGTCAATAAAGACGCACTTTCACGGACAAAATTTGTTTGTTTTGGTGTGATATAGTGACCGTGTTGTGCGATTGACACCTTGGGTGTAGGAGTGTGTGCCACTCTCTTTTGCGCCAGAGTGGAGACGGTTTTGGACAACATGCAAGCTGACGTGTGCGCTTTGGCCGACGACTGATCTGGTACGGCTCTGCTGGGTGATAAAACGCCACGGCTAGCCGGCTGCGACTCTGACAAAACTACACAACACACACACACAAATAAAGAATGGGTCATTACATCACTTACAACACATTCTATGACATCTAAATTGTCTTGGATAAACAAAAACATATAGATGCAACAGAAGGTGCATATTTAATTGTACCCGGCTTTGTTGCGGTGACGAGGGTGGGCTTCGGGCGGTGCATCACTCGGCGTTTCTCCCCTGACACCGCAGTGCTGGAGAGAGGGCGTGACGGAGGGGCTACGTTCTTGGCGGTGGACGCGGCGAGCTGCGCGGCCTGCTGCTGAGCGATCTGCATGCGCTGATAACACACCTCCTGAGCGGTCAGTCTGCGCTGAGGCTTGGGCAAGAGGTTCAGCGACGTCTCCGTCTGAGGAACATTAACCGGCAAACAAGGAATAAATAAATAAATAAATAATGAAATAATGAATTTGATCTCTGATCCAAGAATACGAACACATATTAAAGGAATACCCCATCATTTTTCAACCTGAACCCTATCTACAAACATATAACGGACGTCTAAGGGCAGCTGTCAAAGTTAAATAAAGAAACAATGAAAACACACGCAAACTGATATAAAGCATGTCGTGACACGAATGAACAGTTACCAAAAATAAATAAATAAATAAAGTTGATTATTTCCCATTAATGTCCTGAAGTGTTTTAATCCTCTTTTTAACCAACTGTATCTTTTTAAAATTTATTCAAAAATGCCATGTCAAAAAATTTATAGTCGCGTTTTTTTTGTTAAGAAGTTTGTAAGTTCCTGTTCTCACTTAACATTATAATATTTAGAGCTTAAACAGGAAGCAGGAAGCAGGTAGACGGAATTCAACAACTGCCCTGAGACTTGCGTTATAAGTGAGTCTGGAATAAACAGGCTGTTAAGGAAATGTTTCCAAATTCCAAATTCAAAACAAAAAAACCAAACAAACCCTGGAGTATTTCTTTAAGGTAGGAATATTCTCCGTGCTGATTAGACATGTTTTTTTTTTCTGAGCATGTCCCTGTTACATGACACTCCGAGCAAAAGGCTCAACACTCACACTTCCTTTGGCTTTGAAATGTGAAACTCTCTTCTTCTGGCCGGGGAAAAGTGTGGCTAAAGTGCTTTGTGTGTCCTGATCTTCCTCCTTCTCAATGGAAGGCTGAAACACACACACACACACACACACACCTTAAAACACAGCTAGATAAAAAAAAAACAACAAGATTCCACTTCTTGATTTCAGTTTTAATTTCTACTGAACTCTATGTAACACACCCAAGAGCTGCAACACTGATTAATTAAAGGTGTGTAGCTCACAACCCGGACACTGCAGTACCTGTTTAGCTTGCCTGCCTTTATCTTCCGTTTTCACATATTTGGACTCGTTAAAGATCCGGAGACACTCTTCCATAGGATCCGAGTCGTAGTCTACGTCCTCCTGAAGTAGAGGAAAGTCCGCAGCATCAACGACATCACCATCCGCGCGTTCATCTCCGTCCCCAGGCCCGATATCGTCCTCTGACGACGTCTCCGTTGCATCAGACGCTTTCCTCTTGTTAACCATGCTGCTGCGCTTGAACGCCGAAGCGGACTTCCGGACGACCCGCTCGTCTTCCTCGTCCTCGTCCTCTGGGCTCTCGTCTCCGAACAGGTCGGCGTGACTCAGAGAGCACGGCCTGGCCTTCGCCTTCTTCTCCAGAGACGAGCTGCTCTTCTTGTTTTTGTCTTTGCTGCTGCTGGTCCCGCTGCTGCTTCTCTTTTTGTCCTTCTCTCGTCCGCCGCTTTCTATTCTCCCGTTTTTCTGTTCCTTGTGCTTGCTGGAATCTTTGCTGCTTTGGTGCACACGGTCTAATTTGGGCTTCTTGGCCTCGTTGATATTTCGCTCTTTATCCCCATGGCTCTGTTCTCCTTTCTTCTTGTCTTGCTTCTTGCTTTTCCCATCTTTCAATTTCACTTCTTTCCCTCCTTTCTCCGAATCTCGGCACTTGACCTTCTCTTCTACAACCTTGCCATGGCTCTTCTCCTTCTTCCCGCCCTCCTTCCTCGAGGCCTTCTCCACGCCGCCGCTTCCTTTCTTTTCTTTATGGCTGCTGCTCTTTTTGACCGACTCCGTGATCTCTTTCCTCACTGTTTTAAAGCTCTTGACCTGGACGCTGTTCTTATTCCACTTTTTATCCAGTGGCTCGTCATCTGACTGCTCGGAATCGAGAGGCGCAAAGCTGTCGGATTCTGCATCATCTTCATCATCATCGACTGCGAATTCCTGAGCTGGTGGCCGTCTACAGACTCCTGTTTCTCTAGATTTCCTCCTTTCATCGTCCACCATCGTACTGCTTTTCCTCCTCTGCAGGTGGCTCATCGGTGTGGGTCGATACTCGTTTCCAGAACTTTCTTCATCAGATTCGAAGTTGGCCGTGTACTTTTGGGGTTCTTCGACTGGAAGCTTTCTCGGCTTCTTCACCACAGGGACGTATTCCGCGTCCGCGCTTTGCTTCTGCCACCTGGGGTGAACTCTTTTCCTCCCGTCTCCTTCCATCCCTCCGTCTTTCCCACCCTTAGCGCCCGGTTTAGCGGAAAAGTTTGACATCGGATCGTACTCCATGTCCGTCGACGGTTTCGAATTGTCCAGCGTGTACTTATTCTTGGAGGACAAAGAGCACCTAGAGGGGATACGGGACACTGGAGCGGGTGTTGCTTTTTTTACCGTTGCTCTGGAGACTGCTGTCGGGACGTACTCCATTGAGTTAGTGTAGCTGCTGCAGTTGCTCTCCGAGTCCAGCGTGTATTTGCTGGAGCGAGGGTTGTACTCTGACGTCTGGCTCATCTGATAACTCCCCGGATCGTACGCACCGTGGGACGACGCAGCTGCAACCGCTTGTCTGCTGTAACCAGCTTTAATAGAGCTGTTTGCTGGATCGTATCCCTGATCGCCGATCCGAGACAGCTTCTTCTTCTCCTTCTCCATTTCGCTCTGGACGGCCTGGATAGCCCGGTTGACCAGTTCCAGCTCCGTGGCTCCTGGATCCATAACCGGGCTTGCTGGGGGCTCTGCATTGTATTGCTCTCCAGGTCGGACCACCTCAGGGTTAAGCGGGTCATAGCCTTGGTCTGCACATAAGAGACGAAACACAATAAGTACACTTAGTTTAGGTTCTAGTAAAATTGGAAAGTTACAATTAAGCCTTAAAGCCCTAAATTATGGACAGACAGTTTACGGTTAATCAAATAACCACCCTGTACATCAGTGGTGAGCAGAAAAGCACCTCAGAACGCACAACACATCAAGCCTTGAGGCGGATAGGCTACAAAAGCAGAACGCCACATCAGGTCCGAGTGCCATCAGAGAAGAACATGACTCTGCAGTTACAGTGGACATGGGTTCACCAAAACTGGACAGCAGAAGAGCAGAAAAAAATGTCTTGTATCTGCAACATGATTTTCTGACCCGCGAACGCTAACTATTTTGCCTAGGCTTTCTTCCTGCAACACTCATGTTGGGTAAGGAGCCGGTTTAACAAACCCAGCGGTCAAGGTCAAGTCAAATTTGCGTCAAGTCCTGAAAATAAGAGCCAAGTTTTTGACACTGATGAGTCAATTTACATTTACTAGAAATATTTTGTTGACTTTAATAAATCGCAACAGCGAGTAGTAAAATAGGGTACATAATAATAGTCACTTTTGAAGAAAGAATTATTTACAGGTAAGCGCATGCAGAGTCTCTTAAGCTCAAGTCCAAGTGAAATTACAAGTCATAGAACTCATCATCTTAACTCCGAGTTCAGGACTCGACACCGACGAATCTGACTCGACCCAGGCAAAGCCCTGGAAGACCTCACCTGATGAAATGAGTCTGATTTGTTTGCTGGAAATAAAGCAGTACTCGGCCAGTGATGATTCTCAGCTCGAGTTGTTTATCATCATCACTTGGAGTTGTGATGTACTCGCCTTCCTATCAGGTATCACATTGTGGCCCTGATGACAGGAAAGGAAACTAGGCTTGATTAAAGTTCATTTGCTGTTTAGTGGGAAGGAATAGAACCTACTTTTTGAAGATGCTGGGAAACGTGTCAAGCTCCTGGATTTGTTTCATGCACATATAACCAGAAAGTATAACTGTACATAGACAAAGACAGTAGAGCACAGGATGGCTGGAGTCTTTCGACTCCTAAAACAGGATGCATCATGAATTGACGTCACGCAAATACATTGTAAACATGAGACTGTGCAACGCTCATAGCATTAACTATGAGGTCAATAAGTCAAACGTGGCTCACCGTTCGAGTCAGACGGAGCCTCTGGGGCTTGTCTGAGCTTATACGCTCCAGCGGATGCTCTTTGTCTGCTGTTGCTGTGTCTGAAGTGGCAGTACGGTCTGTTACAGCCACTGTTCCCGTCACTACCTCCAGTGTAAAACGGGCAGTCAATCCCACGGAAGTAACTGGTGGACCTCAGCATGATCACGCTGAGACCTTTTCCTATCCAAACTCATTCAATCAAGTCTTATTCAACACGCAATATTTTGCTTTAGTTACGAGTTCGTTGGGAGTTTATTTAACCCTCAGTGCGTTTCCGAGCTTGCTTGCTTTCTTAGAGCAAAGCTTCCTAGTGCGCCGCCATGTTGAATCGGGCGAATTCAAATAGAAGCGCCTGTTAGATAAAGTAGTGCACTAGAGCTGCGGTTGACGTTCTTGCTCTGTACCCTATGTAGGACTCTTATGAAAGGAGTAGATTGGGATTTGGAAGACAGCCGTAAAAGGCCCCGGGCGTCGTGTTTTTACGCCATATAGTAGGCCGAGGTAGTTGCCTGTTTCGAAGGAAGTTAATCAAGTTTAACAAGTTTCTAAACGCTTCGAAAGGGCAGTTGTAGCATGTAAATATGGTTCCTTATTAATATATGTGCATTAAGGCCAGATAGTAGGCTTTTTCCTTTTTGAAAAATAAAATGTGTTGTCGGTGTAAGGATAAAGTCCTATTTTCAATAAAGGTCGTTTTACAAAACTTATTCAAGTACTAGCCCAACTAGTGTGTGCATACTTGTGTTTGTGTGTGTGTTAACTACACCCCTGGTGTATTACCGAGTATGGATACTGCCCAGCAATTAATGTACACAACTTTTTCATTTCTTTACACAAGTTTTAGTGTTGATGTAAACCCAGTAAGAGCCAGACAACAGAATTTTATTTCAAATCAAAAACACATGAGACTTCCTGCTCGCTGCTCCAGTTCATGTCCACATTTCAAGGATGTTCAGAAGTTTAGAAGTCCACCTTTCTCAATTTAGGAACCTCATTTTTCATGTCCTAATACACCCAATATTCATCAGCACCCTCAAAACTAGATGCCAAACCACTCATTCCCCATCCTTTGTCCTGGAGTATTTCAAGTCCTGCACAGTCTCATCTCTAAAAAACACCAAACACCTGATTGAACCAACAGCTCTTCTTGAACTGAAGCAGGTTGGAGTAGGGAAACCACCAATATTGTGCAGGACAGGGGGGTCAAGCAGGTTTGGGAATTTGTTCAAGTTATACCAGTCACTCAGGTGGTTCCATCAACAAGGTCTTCTGGACCCTTTAGTAGGCAATGAATCATCCTTTACCTAAAGAGGAAAGAGGAACATGTTAAATGCCACCCAAAGACTATATTGTACCTGTAAATCTTCGGTGTTTAAAGAACTCCACTTGAAAAGTTTGCAGGTTTCCCTTCCAAGGACAGGTTATCCAAATTGTCAATCAAATCAAGTTCATAAGCCAGAGGCTTTTGAGTACACAACTTTCCACAGGTGAAGTTTTAAATAGCCAACAATATCACTTTAAATACACAGAAAAGATACTTTTCCTTCTGATTAACGTCACCCTTAGTAGGGCAAGAGAAACTGGTCTAGTGCACATTGATTCAAAATCTCACATCCTTCACCATCAAGCACCAATAACCATTTCTTTAGGATATTCACTATGCAGCACATTTTGCACAAGACTTTCTACCAAATGTTCACCAACCTTTTGTAACTTGTAATTTATTTCTAGGAAATGAATTTCCAAGTAGTCCCCATAAAACCCACTCCATTTATTAAGTTGTGTGAAACTGAAATCAAGCCAAGTCACTTCTAACCTAGTCTACTGAACTAAAATTAAGACATCACAAATGTGACTTCTACCTATTATCCTTGCTGTTATATAAGCATGTGGTAGTTTATACAGAAACTATACACAGTACAACTGCACAGGTCCACAAACTCACCATAGCAGTAACTTACTAACAGCATATCAAACATCCTCCAGAAAGAAAGCAAACAAAGCTGAGTTCACTCCCTTTTATTAAGCCCTCACACCTGCAAACTGTTAAGAGCAGATTAATGTCTAATGAGGGGTGTGTCCAGTTTAATGAGTCTGATTTACATTGCATGATGTCAGGTTTATGCCTTGGTTAACTTTTATGTATGCATGTGTGTGTATATTTGTATATATTTTTATTTGTATATATTTGTATATTTATGTTGGAGTCCAGGGCTATGGTCAAACAGTCATTTTTGGTTAGGAAGGTTCCTGATTGAGTGAAATGGCCCAGGAGTATTTAAGTGGCCGCCTTGATGAGAGCTGTTTGAATTTTTCATATACTAAGGAAAGATGATTCATTGCTTCCTTTATTATCTCCTTTACCATAGGGTACACTACTCAATCCTTTATGAAAGGAAAGAAGATAATGCCGTCCCACAGTTCCTTGCTTCAAGAACTTTTAAAAACCCACGACAATAACATGTCACATAATTGCATAGCCTAATATAAGTGCATTTGTATTCTCTTAGCACCCTAGTTATCTTTTCCTACATCCTTATGAATCCTCCTTCATATCTTTCCTTGACCTCATGACATTTTCCATCGAGGTCAAGGAAAAGTGGGTAGGAAAGGACAAAGGATGAACTATTATAAGCCTGGAAACTGTAACTGGTCATTTCTCCTATGGTGGGTTCCTTTCTTATGGCTATTCTTCCAGAACACTTCCAGAAAAAAAACTGCAAAACTATAGTAATAAATCATATATTTTTCAATAAAATCCCCAAAATGGATATATATGAAAAATATGAATTATTATTATACTCATAAGCTACTGTACAACTTCGTGGGCCATACAGGTACTACAACTTTCAGTGTTAAACTATTCAGTTATTTAAAAAAAAAAATCTAAGCATGATTTTATTACTGTACTCATAGCTGCTGTATGACTTTTATGTAATATTGCACTTGTAGTAAATGATATATCCCACAGTACTGTATCCATACTTTCTAATACTACAACATACATCAGATATCCTGCAAGGTAGACAGCTACTCTATGTAGAATTTTACATAATTGTCCATGTTATGCACTTTTTAGACGGTCCCTTACTGACTGTTTTCATAGCTATATATTTATAGCCCCAGCGACTTGCGTTTCTGAAAGATAAGCTTTAACAGGAAATCCTTTTCAAATATACTCGATTATAGTCGGTTCTCTGTCCACTCCAGATTAAGATTATACACGTCTTTGTATCACTAGCACGTTTATTTAATGAGAAATAGAGAGAAGCTTGACTATACAACAAACGTCCAACATCCACAGCAGGGTGGTGACAGAGACACGCCCATCATGCGATAGTGCCACGCCCATTGTGCAGAGTGTAAACAGAGCTAATTGACGTGTTGACTAACGCCTTAGGGAGGGATTTGGGTTATGGTGAAAGTGCAGTATCAGGGCACAGGCGAACAGATTGACTTCCTGATCACTGCAGAAGAGATCCTTTAGGACTTCAGTTTGCTTCGTTCAGAGCAACGTTTGGCATAAAATAAATAAATAAATAAAAACAGGGGGCAGAAATCAGTGAAATTATGGAGGAGAGTTTGGATTGTCTCTCTGGTAAGACTCTTCCCAAATTACTTTCACTTTCTCCCATCACACTTCCTCTCAGTTTCTCTCTCATTTCCTCCCACTTTCTTTCTGTTTGCCCCCCCCCCCCCATCTATCTATCTATCTATCGATAGATGTATATATGTAGTACTGTGCAAAAGTGGGAAGAGGGTTCTCTAAATTGCCCCTGGGAGTGAATGTGTGTGTGCATGCCTAGTGCCCTGTGCCATCCAAGGTGTATTCCCACCTCATGCTTAATGTTCTGGATATGCTCTATCACAAACTTTCCTAGATTTGTGTGTGTGTAACTGGAATGAACATAATAATGGGATTATATCTAACGAACCCACACAAAATAGCCCATAACATCAAAATGGGGGAGGGGCAGAGTTATATAGGTTGCAAAATTATGTACAAATAAAAACAAAAGTTGTGATTGCAGAGGTATTCACTGTCTTTTCTGTAAAACTCTGAAATTAATTATTTTGGAAAAAGTGCTTACGCTTACAGCATCAATTTTTTTTTATCTCACTAACAAAGAATTGCATATTAATTAACACATTTTATCAGTCACTGAGTTTATGGCCCCGAGTTAATTAGTCTGTTCTTCCCCCTAGCTTTTTATTTGGACTGACAACTTGTTTGCATTTTTTCAAGCACTAGAGCAGTACTTACTTAAGTTATTTCCTTGGTATTACAAAACCACCCAAATGTTGAAATCACTTTCCCCAAACCAACTTCCTCTTGTGTTTTCTGGCAGATGTGCAGAAGATGCACAAGGAGGTCATGAGGAATAGTGTGCAGAAGTCCACCCAGCTCAGCTCCCTTTTAAGTGGTCAGTCAATCAAAGATGTGATTTTAAATAAATGCTACATTCCCCTTTCAGTCAGCGTAGACAACAGAGCCTGTCTGACGTATGGCGTGTGTGAGACCTTGGATTTGGAAAGTGTGATTTCGCAGGAGTTTGGAGCAGGCAGTGAGGGGGGTAAGTTACTCCTGTGTGGAGGACCAGGGATGGGCAAGACCACAGCCGTGGAACAGCTCATTTGGGACTGGGCCTCTGGGAGCCATCTTCAGCGCTACTCGTTTATCCTGAGATTGTGTTCGAGCATTCTGCGTGGACCTGAACAGAGTCTGCAGAGCATGCTTCTCAGCACGCACACTAATATCTCTGCTGAGCATCTTGAGATAATCTTGAACACACCTCAAACAATGCTGTTAGTGTTGGAGGACATCCAGGACTTTCTATCTAATTCCATCGAATCGGGTAAGCTGGTGTGTGACCCACATCAGCCAGCAGGGGGCAGTGTGTTGGTGCACAGTTTACTAGAGGGGTCTTTGCTGCCCGGTGCGTCATTACTGATCACCTCTAGAGAAGCTTTTGGGCTGGAATCTGTACGTTTTGCACACCTGATGGGTTTCTCCAGCTTGCAAAGGAAAGCATTCTTCCAACGCTTCTTCGACAACAAAGATAAAGGAGAGCAGATTCTCCACCGCTGCGAGCAAGCTGTGGGAGTCAAGGAGATTTGTGCTTGTCCTGGATTGTGCTGGACACTGTGTTGTGTGTGTAAAGAGCGACTAGAACATCAAAATTGTGTCCCAGAGACACTGAGTGAGCTCTACTGTATGATCACACACACACTACTGCAAGAGCATAAGGTGAGCATGGAGACGGCAAAGGAGCTGATTTATAGTTTGGGGAAACTTGCAGAACAATGCACTTCTGTCACTTGTACACATTCTGACATCGTCAAATGTGGCCTTCAACCATTCTTGGGCTCCCAGATCCTGTCTGCTGTCCTGCGCGTCAACGAAGATGATGCCTCTTCCCCTGATGCTACATACTCCTTCGTGTCTCCAACATTCAAAGACTTCTTAAGGGTGGCCTCCTTTTACCTTGACCACAATGACGACAGTATCCTGGAAAATCCCATGGAAATACAAAACTACCATTTTTTTCTTGCTGGGCTTTCAGACCCTTTGCAGAGGAAGCTTCTGGAAACCTCTGTAGGGCGCTTCAGCAGCGGCCGTCTCTCAGAGTTCCACAGCTGGCTCATGAGTATGGTCACAGAGGTGCTGCCGAGCATGAGCAAAATACATCACTGGCATGTTTTGCGTATCCTCTACCACACACTCAGCCCCACACTGGTCAGGGAGAGCGTGGGCTCATGTGAGTGGAGGATGATCAGCTATGGTGGCATAGAGGAAGCAGACTGTGCAGCACTGGGGTTTGTAGTGCGATGCTTAGGAGAACTGCAGGAACTGAACCTGTACAGAAGCTCCCTGACAGAGGAGCAGGCAGAGAAGCTCATGAGTGTTTTCCGCTTGGCCAAAACCATCATGTAAGTAAGGGGAAGAGAGAGACAGGGGGGAGGGGGGAGTGTAGACAAGTCCAGTCTCAAGATGTTTTCTTTGTTGACTTGAACTTGTCTCTGATTATTGGCAGTTTTGACTGGACTTGTCTTACTCTTGGGCATTGGTCTCACTAACATGGTGAGCAAAAATAATGTCTGTGTTGTCTTTTGTTTTTGTTGTGCAAAGTTTGAAAGCATTCATTCCTTCTTCTAGAAAACAGCCTAATCATTAGCACAATGCACGAATAAAGCCAACTAGGCTTGGTCTCAAAAATAATTTAGTGGTCTTTGGGCACATTGTTCTTTGATAGTGCAAACTCTCAAAGGAGCGTCCATGTTTTTGCCCTCGTGGCATGGATCTAACAGGCAGTGATCAAAAATGTTTTGCTAGCTTCTCTTTTTTCTAGTTATTGCGTATTTTAAAAATTGGTTTTTGATTCTCCCTCGTATAAATTTCCATTTATAAATTTTAAACAAGCCTGCAGTGAGAGTTGCAAGGAAATACTCTCTGAGGAAGAAAAATTTAGGAATCGGAGACAGCATCCAAATATCCCAGTTTACGAAAACAGATTATGCCTGAAAACCCTCCAGATCTGCTCCTTAAGATATTAAAAAACTATTAACAATAGACTTGACTAAACAAAAATGTTTTCAGTTTAGACTTAAACACTGATAGTGTCTGAGTCCCGGACATTAATTGGAAGGCTGTTCATAACTGTGGGGCTTTATAAGATAAATCTCTGCCCCCTGCTGTAGCCGTCACTATTCAAGGTACTAACAAATAGCCTGCACCTTTTGACTTATGTAGGTGTGATGCATCATAAAAGACCAGACGTTTGTTCGCGCACTGCAGCTTGAGACCATTCAGTGCTTTATATATTATAAATATAAGATATTTATATATCAATGCAAAATTTAACATTTGGGAGCCAATGCAGTATGGAAAAGATAGGGCTGATGTGGTCATATCTTCTGGTTCTAGTAAGTACTCTTGCTGCTCCACTCTAGACTAACTGGAGCTTGTTTATTCACTTACTGGAACCCCCAGCCAGTAAGGCATTACAATAATCTAACTTAATCTAACAATATCACAAACTAGTTTTTCTGCACCATGCAGCGACATCATCTTTCTTATCTTAGCAAAATTTCTGAGATGAAAGAAGGCTGTCCTAGTAATATTATCTACATGGGCTTCAAATGAAAGACTGGAGTCAATAATCAAACAGAAGGCCATAATGTGTCCTTTACATATTCCTCAATTTTATTAAGATGGTGTCGCTCATCTGGCTTTGCTGATACATACAGCTGCGTGTCCTCAGCGTAACTGCGGAAGCTAATACCATGCTTATTTTGTATACTTTAATCTTGAATTACGCATGAGAGGCTTAATAACTTTTTTTTTTACTTTTAGATTGACATTTAAAAATTCTATTAAACATTTGACCTTTCAGCTTTCCTCATAGTACAGTAAGTGTGGGCGTGATCAGACATTTTGCTCGGGCGCTGAAGGATGGACGAGCCACAGATGTCAATCTGGCCCATTGCAAACTGGGAGACGAAGCAGTAAAGATCCTGTGTTCCTCCATCACACACTCCTGCCTGCACACACTCAAGTATGATCCTTACACGGGCACATGGAAAAAGAAATCCTATTGTTATCATGTATGTCACTGTGTGTGTGTGTGTGTGTGTGTGTGTGTGCAGCTTGTGGGACTGCTGCCTGACACCAGCGTGTAGTGAGGCGCTCGCTGAGATGTTGTCCACTTCTAAGCTGTGTGTGTTGGATGTGGGAGCTAACAA
Organism: Parauchenoglanis punctatus; assembly: GCA_030068025.1. Lineage (NCBI taxonomy): Eukaryota > Metazoa > Chordata > Actinopteri > Siluriformes > Auchenoglanididae > Parauchenoglanis > Parauchenoglanis punctatus. The sequence goes on from JAQQZU010000039.1 coordinate 2,917,147, forward strand.
CCTAAACGACGAGGGACTCATTCGGCTCATCGGGGCACTTGGGATGTCCACGTGCACGCTGCAGAAAATTGGGTTCTCTCTCTTTTTTTTTTTACATACATACCAATACTAATAAGCTGTTGTTTTTATTACCAATTTTCTTTTTTTTGCATACGTTTTTGCATTAAGTCAGGTTGTCTATGTGTGTGTGCATTCTACAGTTTGGATTCCTGTCCTTTGACCGGATCATGCTTGGCTGCATTGTCGTCCGCCCTGACGTCTTCTCTCTCTGAGCTGAGGAATCTGTTCCTGAGCAGGAACAGCCTGGCTGATAACACTCTGGATCATCTCTCACAAGCTCTACAAAGTGGCCACGGCAAACTCAACACACTGAGGTAATGCACACATGCACGCACGTATGCGCACACACACTGTTTTTTGTTTTTTCGTACTTACGGCGCATGTATCCACTTCAAATTTACGCAAAATATTTTTTGACTTTGTACTTATAAATATGAAAAGAGTATATATATTCATAAGCATAAAAAAATCTGTTTAAAAAAATTAATGGATGGGGGGGATCCAGACGCTATATTAAAAATGTACAGTATATGTTAAAGTTACATAAAAATAAATCAAGTTCTAGATATAAATGCTGCAAAATCAAGTCAAATGTAGCATATGGGCTAGCGCGTAATGTTTAATTTCTCCTTTTTTTTCACTGCAGCTCTCTCTGCAGCTGAATTGAAATCAAACGTGTCCAACGTGTTGTTGCAGCTTGCGATGCTCGTAAGCCGTGTCACACTCTCCTCCTTAGGAATAGCCTTCATTATAGCTATGTTTTTTTATGAGATATTTTGACCTGCAAGTTCTTTTTTTTTTACATGAATTAGAACAAGTAATTAGTATTTAGCAGCTAACAGAAACCCTGCTCTGAGTACCGGTTAGCGAAATCCCTCTGATTCTTTGAAAGGCTCGGGTTTAAGGCTGCAATAATCTGTCCCGAACACAAGATGTCGCCGTGCATTCAGTCAGAAAAAGAACACTTTACAGGGCTGCATATGAACTTCACTAGAAATGAGAACTGTTTGTGTGTGTGTGTTTCTTCCGCAGTTTATATGCCTGTAAGCTGACGGGTTCCTGCTGCCCGTCCCTGGCAGCCGCGCTTCAATCGGAACACTGCACTCTGACCGAGCTGGACCTGTCTGCGAACAGCTTTGACGAATCAGGCGCTCTCCTCATCTGTGACGCCCTGAAATCCAACGAATGTTCATTGGAGAAGTTAAGGTGTGTGTGTGTGTTGTGTGTGGATGCATGTGAATGTGTGTGCAGATTATGCATGAGAGATTCGTTGTCTCGGATATCATGATACAAAATTCTGGTTTGCTTCTCTGAGGTGTGTCGCAATATTTCAGTTTATGAGCCCTACCTCTTCTTACACACTAGGTGGCAGCACCAGAGGTAGCGGCATACAGAGCATGATGTGCAAGAGTAGGAACCTGACTGTCTCAAAGCATGCTGGCTTAATAGTCCAAAAATTGAAGCTAATCCTGAGGAAAATGTCATGGCACATGTTCACTCAACCAGCGTGAACTTCGAAAGAATAATAGTGAACATATTCACACTATCCAGAATCCACAGCACGTCCGTAGCATAGCCATCTGAAGGTCAGGCCCCATAAACCGTCATATATATGTACATTACAGTTATAACGGCATAACCACTAACTAATTTCGGAGGAATTAGGAAATACGCAAAATAAAATCACAATTGTTTTTCTCATCTCTACAATTTAATTGGTAAGTGTGTCATGCTCATGCATTTAAGGTAGATGTTAGACACCAGTAGGAACTGTGATGATACAAATTTGTTATTTAATCATTTAAAGCACTGCCAAACACTCTTTCCATATTAATAACATTGCCATGAAATACATCTTCAGATTAAAATAACATGATAATAATAAAGGAAAATATCTTATAAATCCTGATCTACTTTTCTTACAGTTCAGTATTGATATTGCAGTGGTTTGATTTGTTGTCGTTAAAATAAAATAAATGCATTAAAATGTAAAATGTTTTATCTGCGTCAACATCGTCTTGTGTGAATATTGTCTCGTGAAGCCTGTATTGGGATGTGACCCGTATCCGTGTGTGTGTGTGTGTGTGTGTGTGTGTGTGTGTGTGTGTGTGTGTGTGTTCATGTGTGTGGGAGATCACTATCCAGCAGGACATTCATTATATATTTATGGGTTTGTGTGTGTGTGTGTGTGTGTGTGTGTGTGTGTGTGTGTGTGTGTGTGTGTGTGTGAGCATGTCAGTATGAGTGCGTGAGATCTGACAGAGCCGGTGTTCAGAGCCATGGGCAGTGTGTTTGTGTG
>JAQQZU010000039.1:2946272-2958716 GCA_030068025.1 Parauchenoglanis punctatus
TGGTGCTACTCACTGACTCCACAGTGTTTCCATGGATTGTGAGTGGAGTGTGTGTTTTGTGCTTTCTCCTGAAGTCAGTAGTGATCTCCATCGTCTTGCTGACATTCAGAAACAGGTTATTGGTGTCACACCAGACAGCGAGTTGATTCACCTCTTTTCTGTAGGCCTCATCGTTGTCGTTACTGACGAGACCCACAACTGTTGTGTCGTCTGTGAACTTGATGATGTGGTTCGTGTTGAACTTGGCACAGCAGTAATGAGTCATCAAGGTGAACAACAGAGGGCTTAAAACACAGCTCTGAGGAACCCCGGTGTTTACAGTAGTTGTCTGTTGGAGTTGGAGATGTTATTTCCAACCCGTACTGTCTGAGGTCTGTTTGTCAGAAAGTCTAATATCCAGTTACACAATGAGGTGTTAATACCTAGTGGACCATGTTTCTTTATCAACTGCTGTGGAACAACAGTATTAAAAGCAGAGCTGAAATCGGTGACGCGCATGCGTACATAACTGTTTTTATTTTCAAAATGAGTCAAGGTTAGGTGAAGTGCTGTCGATGTGGCATCGTCGACTGAGCGATTTGGGCGGTATGCAAACTGGAATGGGTCGAATGTTGCAGGAAGTACAGATGTTATATACTCCTTAACCAGCCGTTCAAAGCACTTCATCACAATTGGAGTGAGTGCTATAGGGCGGAAGTCATTAAGAGTTAATGATGAAGCTGATGACTTTTTTGGCAGTGGTTTGATGGTTGTAGTCTTGAAACATTGAGGTACAATAGCTTGTTTTAGGGAGATGTTGTATATATCTGTTAGGATGGGTATCAGTTGGTCAGCACACTCTCTGAGTACATATCCTGGTATGTTGTCAGGACCTGTAGCTTTCCGTGTGTTAACCTTGCGTAAGGTTTTCCAGACGTCCGTTGAATCTAGAAATAGAACATCATCTTCCATGCTGAAGGGTGTTTTTGTTGCTGTCTGAATGTTTGCCTCCTCAAACCGGGTGAAGAATTGGTTGAGTGTGTTGAGAAACTCACTGTTGTCATCACAGGGTGGTGGGAGGGGCTTGTAATCCGTGATGGACCGGATGCCTTGCCACAAGCGTTTGGAATCTTTCGAGCCGGTGAAGTGACCCTGTATTTTCTGACCATAGGCATGTTTTGCTGCTCTCAAGCCTCGGTTCAGGTTAGCCCTTGCAGATCTAAGAGCATCTTTATCCCCCGACTTAAAGGCTGCATTGCGTGCTTTTAGTAGTGCATGCACCTCTCTGGTGAGCCAGGGTTTCTGGTTTGCACGTGTGGTGATGTTCTTGGTGACGGTCACATCTTCCACACACTTGGATATGAATCCAGACACTGACTCAGCATACTCATCCAGATTGATGTGATGGTTGACAGTGGCAGCGTCCTTGAACACATTCCAGTCAGTGCATTCAAAACAGTCCTGGAGTGCTGAAACTGCTCCTTCAGGCCAGGTTTTTATCTGCTTCACTGATGGCTTGCCTCTAGTTAACAGTGGCCTATATGAAGGAATTAGCATGATAGAGAGATGGTCTGAATTTCCAAGGTGTGGGTGGGGGGCTGCTCTGAATGCTTGTTTAAAGTTTGTGTACACACGAGAGAGTGTGTTTTCTCCTCTGGTTGCAAAGCTTACAAGCTGGTTAAAATGTGGTAAGACTGTTTTCAGGTTGGCCTGGTTAAAGTCTTCAGCGGTTATTTAAACACAGTCCGGATTTGCATTTTGCATTGTGCCAATTGATTGGTAAAGTATGGACAGTGCTTCTTCTGTGTTAGCACTGGGGGGAATATAACGGCTGTAAATTCCCTCGGTAGATAGAACGGACGGCGTTTTAACGTCAAGAACTCTACATCCTCCGAGCAATGGCTGTGGACAATTTCAGCATTTGTTCACCAGTTGTTATTTGTGTAAACACATACACCTCCTCCCCGAGATTTGCCGGTCAGAGCGCGACTTCTGTCCGCACGGAATGTTGTTAGCCTGTCCAAGCTAATGGCACTATCCGGGATGGTGGAATTTACCCATGTCTCAGTAAAAATAAGAGCACAGCAGTCTCTCACCTTGCGCTGGGTGGTCAAATCCAGTCTCAGATAGTCCAGTGAACGGACATTTGATAACATGATGTAAGTGATGGAAGTGCAGGTCTGTAGGGGTTAGCCTTTAGCCTAGCGCTGATGCCGGCCCGAGTGCTAAGCTAATAAGCTAATAAGCTTCTCTTATTTGTTAGATACATTTTGTATAATCCTTGATTTTAAAATGTGCATTAAAAACTTAAAATACTGTCAGGTTCATTGTTTGGTGTGATAATTTATTTATTTATTTATTTATTTTTGGTAATTCCACCATTCATTCATGATCATTTAGCGTCAGTAATTCCATCCTGGTTTTGTTACTTGTGACTAGGAAAGTTTTATATGAGTTAAGATAGAGATCTCAAGAGAACCTTCTAATGGTAAGGTCAAAAAATGGTTAAATGATAAAATAAGCTGAAGAAGTATCTCCAACTAAAAAAAGCAAACATAAGCCACCAAGCATGTCTTGGTGAGAGAAATAATTATGTAGATTAGATTTTTCACTGATCCTTTGAGATAAGAGCCATATTAAGCAGAATATAAATTGTTTGAAATACATAAAAGCCTGTATAGTGCTAGGAGAAAGTTTTATTAACAAGTGAGATTTGAGGAAAGTGAGGCGAAATTAAGTGGCCCATGATATAAAGTACACAATGACATGATGACTTGGACATGGTGGAACTGAATCAGATTTTGTTATTGATCACTATAGAGGCAAACGATTGTCATTACCAAAAAAAAAAAAAAACCCGGTATGAAATACCTCTATTTAAACAGTAACATTTTGCAACACAAGACATCAAGATGTCTCCTGTGCCATCATGCCGTCATGACGTTGTTCTCCCTGTTTGTCCAGATTCCCGATCAGCAGCACAGCACGGCACACATGGACCAGCCATCTGTCTCTGTACAGTATATTATATACCCCCTCCTCACAATCTCATGCTCAAACACGTAGACACACACATCACACGTGCGTACACACATGCTTATGCTCTGGTGCGTGGCATGCCTGTGGAAACAAAATGTGGAAAAGTCCAAGGGGGTAAATACTTTTGCAAGTACAGGAGTACAGTGCTTTTAAACTACAAATTAGAACGATAACATCATTCCACAGATCCACTGATCCTCTGCCCTCATGTTCACAGTTTATTCAGCTGGTAGATAATGTAGTTATTATATTTGTCCAAATTTCAGCAGCGGCTCATGACCATAGATTTTGGTGGCATGGGACGACAATAATAATGACATAGCCTCAAACAAAATTCACTAGGCTATCACACATGACTTATACTATAGGCGAATATCTAGTGGATTTTTAGTGTTTGTGAGTCATCAACAGTCATCCAGCATACAGTCTAGCAGCTTGTGTTAGACATACCTTTGTTTAACTGTGTTTAATACAGCAAAAGAGTTAATATCATTAACCAGGGTTGCCAGGTTTCGTCAAAATTAAGGCACTGAAAAGGGAAGACGTACACACTTTTACACATTGTTTGGGGAAATTTATTAGATTTATTTCTGATTATTTGCTATAAATCAAGATTCTTGGACATTTTTAAACTAGCTCAATCTGGCAACCACATTAACTGCGGCATCAGCTGCTCCTCCTCTGAGTATGGAGCAGCAGGATTCCTGGCCCACCGGGCCTCTATTGGGCACTACATCAGGAATCAACAAAACATACTTATGTATGTCAAATAGCAAGTTTTTAAATTTTGGTAACTCAAATGATATGAATAGTATTTCTTTGTAATTTAAAATATATGGAGTTGTAAACGAGGACTTTATGAAGATTAACATTGGTGAACAGCTGATATACAGTAAATGGTGAGTCCTTATGGACAAGCTGCAACTAACAAACTGTATCTATTTGTGTATAATAACGATTTCCAGTGGTACAATGTTAAAAGACTTGTTAAGACGATGGTAAGGTCCATTTTAAGTTGGTTCTGGTCAACCTTGATTTGGCCCCTAATTATAAGCCTTACTTCAGTCATATTACATTTTCACATCATGCATACAATCACCATAATCATCCTTTCTATATTACTAAAAGAGATTTTAGAAAATTGTTTCTTGCCAAAATCATAATGGCTGGAATCTGTCAATTTCTACTTTCAGCAGAAAACTACATACACTCCTGAACAGAAATATGTTTTTGTTTTCATGTGTCTCAACCAGAAGTACAGTTCCAGCTTATTACAATCTGGTTATAAGGGAAAAAAGGAGTAAATTGCATTTAAAGAAGAAAAAAAAATCCAATTCCACTGAAAGACACCCACCTACCTCGGCATTAATAACCTAATCTATTTGTGGAAAAACAACATTACTGCCAAATTATAAAGAATTATATGTTTACAACAGGAAATGAGTTCTCAATGATTCTCAGCATCATCCACATCAGTCTCTGTCACATCAACTGAGGTAAAAAACAAAAAATCACTCATTATGTCTTTTTACCTGACTGGTCTCTGTTCAGGCGGCACGGCGGTGTAGCGTTTAGCACTGCTGCCTCACAGCAAGAGCCTTTCTGTGTTCAATCTGTGTTCTTTCAGTGCCTTTCCATGCCTATGTGGGTTTCCTCCGGGTGCTCCGGTTTCCTCCCATGGACCAACGATATGCAGAACATGTCAACTGGCTACTCTAAATTGCCCATAGGTGAGAATGTGAAAGTGAATAAATGTTTGTCTCTGTGTTAACCCTACAATGGATAATAGGTGACCCCCCCCTTCGCGCTTCCCTGTTTTGAAAAGACCAAAGACGGAAATATGTTCAGCCAAAGGTTAAATGCATGTTTGAAGTTCATTATTTTTTATCTGACTCCAAAGATCTGACTCTAATAATTATTTATCGTAATAATCTAAAAGTACACAGCCTTAGTGTTCAATTATACATTTAATTTATCAGCTTTATAATATTGTTTTTTACTAGAATGTGGCATTACCATGTCAGAGATTTATATATATTTATTTAAGTATTTGTTCTTTTAGCTCAGAGGTCTGATTATTCATTAATCAGACCTCATTATATATTCATTAATCTCTGAATATTCAGGTAACACACTACCTTTCAATGAGACCTGCTGAGTACCTTAAAGATAACATAATTACAGCAACGTCCAAGAGAATGAATGGATGGACCTGTGTGGTTAGCATAGGATTCAGAAGGAATGGCACCAGAACGAGATCGGATGAGAACTCTTGTTAGTCTTTCTGACCCACATTCCTGATCATTTTAATCTGACCCATCCAGAATCATCATGCTGCCAGACTTTAGAAAAGATTTACTACAACATTATGGCGCAGGAACATTGCAGAACTTTTAACACCCTACATCAATTACCCTTGCAAACCGAATTGATTAGGCTTATGTTCTCTTTTTTCTCTACAGCACGTCCTGTAGGTATCCAACAGCTTGATCAAAGCGTTACGTTCACTGTGTGAGGAAATCACACTTAGCTAGCAAGGTCTTTCAGACATCTTTAAGCAGACTGACTGTTTTACTACCACATGTATTAAACTGGCCCTTTTACACAACATAATCTTTGCCGGATGATTGCCAAAATAAGACAAATAAAAACATTTTCATGTACATTTTCATTTACATTGCAAATTATGTAATGTACATGTTAACATTCTTGTGTATATATAATATATTATAGTCTTACTGTAAGGTGTGTGTACTATTATGGTACATTGCAATGTGATTTTATTTGTACAGGACTACATATTGGTAACTGTATATTATTATAAAAAACAATTAAAAAAAATACATTTAAATAAAAGACTCAAACATCCGAACAAATAATAATAATAAAAACATGCTTATTAACACAATTCTTTTATTTCAGTTTAGATAAGAACAAATGTTTCAAACTATAAGAGGAAGAAATTGCTCAAACTGACAAAGTGTAGTGACAGACAAAAATGCTGCTGAAATGAAAAATTACACAATAAGAAATTGCTAAGCAACAGGAACTGCATCAGTGACTCATGAGCCTGAGTACCACAGGAAAAAATCAAGCTGAAGTGCAAGGTAAAAAGTCAGGTTAATTATCATTATACATATTGTGAAACAAAATTAGGTAGTGAGAGCCCTTCAGTGGTACATTACACACTTAGAATTGAATACTGTGACCATGTTTTGGTTTTCAAGAAACTGGGGACAGGATGGCGGCATGACGCAGACAGGCACCGACAAAATGACTGGTGACTGTAGAGAGCAAAAGCTGAATCCTGGACATTTTTGGAGATTTAGAAATCCCACCTTGGACACAAAGAGGACATGTCCTTTATGGTCATAAATTAAAGAGAGACTTAAGAATTGCTAAGTGAAGATGGGCAAACAAAAGCAGAACTCACAATTACTAAGTAAAACCTACACACAGTGGAAGAAAAAAAAAGGAGTTAAGAATTGATTGAACTGTAATTTGTTATTCAGGTATCAGGATAATAAAATTACAGCAAAGATTAAACCAGCAATATGAGTCACCTATTTTAAATATCTAGATAACTAGCGAATATTGGCTGCCTAGCGAGGCAATCATTGCCTAGCTTTAGCTCCAGCTTTAGTTTTCTTCCCACCTCCCACCCAAAAACATCAGTAGATGGATGGTGTGTGTGTGTGTGTGTGTGTGTGTGTATGCTAAATGATGGACGTATTCAATCCTTGCTAGTCAATGCTAGAATTCTGTTAGCTCATATATCCTGTGATGCCACATGAGCAACAGTACCTACAGTAAACAGTTTTTATCTTGAAGTTCTGATAAGAACGAGGCCCTGAGATCTGTAATAATGCTGTAATACTGCCAGTGACCTCATTTATGACACTTTTGGGAACAACAGGGTGAAGATAAATATTGCAATATTGTTGTGTATTTGTACTGAGATGTAAAGATCGTGACCCTGCACTAAGATGTGAAGCTGGAGGAGGCCCAAGTGTTCTGCAAAAACGACTTTGGAACTCTGGGACTTGTTGACAGGTTCCTTGGGAAACAGAAAGTCATAATGAAGTGCTTGACCGAGTTACGCAATAGCCAAATGCAAACAAAATCATCAAAGCTAAACAAACTCGACAATCGACCCTTATTCAACCATGGAGGTGTTCTCACTGCAGTCTTCACCCACACCTGTTGAATTTAAAGAGGATGTTGATAATGAAATGCCGTGTTTTCGTAATTACGTTTGTGTCGAGGCCGGCGATGGTGAAGGAAAGGTGCAAGGTTGTCATCAGGAGATATTTTATGCATCTAGAGAATATGGTAGATAAAATTATATAACTTTCTCTTACTGTTGGAGAAGCCCTGACAGTGCTTGTGTTCTCGATTGGCTTGTAAAACACCCCTCCCAAAACTCACACAACTGCCAACTTGCAGAAATTACACTGAATAAACAAAACCATTTTTTTCTCCAATGATGGTCAGTAAATGGAACAGCATGCAGAAATACGTACAACCAAAGACATACCATGTTTGCTGCTAACAAGCTGCTGCTGTAGAGCAAGACACACCCAGGGGCGGGACATATATGTTCTAGAGAGCATTTAATTGGACGAACACAGCTCAAGTACAAGTATGAGTCACCAAAAACATGTTAATTGATTCCCTTAAAGTGACTACAATTTTTTTTTTTTTTAAATAATCTCCAAAACTGTTTTTTTGTCCAAGATATACTGTTATGTTGGCGTCCATGATACTAAGGGACAGGTATAACAGCCTCTAAAGCACCAGTTTTGATTTCAGGGGCCATATTAAAGAGCTTTAAAGAGATGTAGATCATCCTGTAATTGAAGAACTGTGTGTTTGTCACGTGACATCAGCTCAACGCTGCAGTGTGAATCTGAGCTACAAACGGAATGGAAATGGAAAGATAAAACCACACAAATAGGAAAGGATCCCGTGTGTAATTGAAGATCTGGTGATAATAATACACACCCCGCCGCTTTGGTTTCCAAGGTCGTGGTGCAGCACGCGCTGCTCCACTCCGTCCTCGCGCTATTGTTGCTGATTGGCTGTGCGCATGCGCGCTCATGCCGCGTTCACGTGCCATATCTCAGTCTATTTGCATGTAATCAAATTCTTCCTTGTATTCCATGCACTCTTTTTAATTAAAAATGTTTCCTCATTCATTACTACTACTACTACTAATAATAATAATAATAATAATAATACCACAGCTAGTTACTACTACTACTACTAATAATAGTTATTATTAGTTGTAGTATTAACTATAATATTTTTACGCATCAACTGTTTAAATTTTTCACTTTTTTGGGTATCAAAAAAAAAAACATCTCAGTTTTTCCCGAGATTGATATTTATGTCTTTTGAAAGATTAGAAGATTAGAACTTTAAGAAGACTTAAAGTATGTGTTCATACTTGTAATATTGAATTAAGTTCAGAAGTGTTCGTTAGAAATAGAAATGCTTTAGGAGCAAAAAGAAAAAGAAAAAAAAACTTGGCTGCAAGTAGTCTAAACTAACCACATTCAAACTCATATTCAAAAGTAATTATCATACATCTGTCATCAATGATTCTAATTAACACCAAATAAAGATAAAATCAATCTGTAGGATTTTATTGAGATCGTCTTGGGTTCATTCGACTGCTAAAGCCATCGTTCACAAAGAGCTTACGAAGCATGTACAGGATCTCATTGTTGAAATGTAAAGATCAGGAGAGGGGTACAAAAGAGCTCTCAATACATTAAATGTACCATGGAGAGCCGTGAAGGCCATCAAAATGGGGCACCACAGTGACATAACCAAGCACAAGATGTCCTTTAAAAACTGACTAAAGGCAAGATGAAAATTCATCAGGAAGGCTGCCAAGAGACCTAAAGCAGCAAGAACGAAGCTGCAGGAATATCTGGTAAGTGGAGTGTAGACTTTTTAGATCCACTGTATATCTTTTATACAGTCCCCCAGAGGGGGCTCCAGATTTTACCTTTTACTAAGAGTATAGAATATGTAATAACAGCGTGACCAGACTTTATTATTTAGTTAACCGAATGTGTGAAGTCCGCCTGTTATCTGTTTTCATTGGTTGTTGTGGTTAACCTTGTTTTTAGCATCATTATAATTTCTACCCAAGGTGAGAGGGAGAGAGAGAGGGAGAGAGAGTAGGATAGACAGGTAGGCAGAAAGACAGAGACAAGGACGTTAAGACAGATGCTGAGAAAGAGACAGACAGACAAACAGAAAGGCAGATAGATAGGGACAGACAGAAAAAGAGAAAGGGTGAGATGGTGAGACAGACAAAGAGACACAGTTAGAAAATGAGAGTGAGAGACATAGAGAGACATCAAGTGAAAAACAAAGACACAGAGACAGAGTGAAAGAAAGAGACATATAGTCATAGAGAAACACACACACACAAAGCGAGAGAGAGAGAGAACGAAAGAAAGAGAGGGACATACAAACAGAGAGACAGGTAGACCGACAGAGAGAGAGCGAGACAAAGAAAGAAAGAGAGACATACAGGCAGAGAGAGAGAGAGAGACGTTGAAGAGTGAGACAAAGGGAGACATAGAAAAGGAGACAGTGGGAAGGTGGACATCATATATCTTATCTGTGCTCAGTTTTGTGCTCAGTGTATTGTCGTTTTTATATTTATGGAATTTATAGAATTATAATGTAGAATATTTAGAAATAACCACAATAATACATTCTGATATTAGTTAAAGTTCTCGTAAAGATAAAGGCCACTTTAGCACCATATGTAAGATCACAGACAGACAGACAGAGAGAGAGAGAGAGAGAGAGAGAGAGAGAGAGATGTGTATATTTTAAACTACTTTTACAAAAATAAATAATAAACAGAAAAGCCTTAACACCAACATGGCTGTACCTGTATTGACACTGAGCTTATTGTATTTCTGTGTGACACAAATAACTCCATGTACCACATGATCCGTTTATGATTAAACTTTTTTGTGTGAATGCTCCTGTTTTTAATTATTTCTGTGCCGTTATGTCCTGTGTCCGAATTCTGAACGTTGTAGGGGGTAGCTTCCTGTCCACTTGCGAAATGTATTTATCCTGGTTAAATGAAAGATAAAAAAAAAAATTGCAATAACTCAAAGGCGTTTACTACACTGCACAACATTGCATTGGACATTAGCAATTCAGTGCGTTGCTGTGACACAGTCAGTCAGCGCGTGAACGTAGCGGGTAGGAACGTACGAGCGTGTGTGTTTGTGTGCGTGCGTGCGTGTGCGCGTGTCTCTTTAAGAAACACACTCCTGTTGCATGGAGAGTCTGGTGTTTTTCCACTCTCTCCAATATTACCCATATAAGCACGAAGGTCGGGGAGAGAGAGAGGGCGTGAAGATTATTTGGAGTTGCCTCGCCGTTCGCGCGCGCAGACAAACACACTCTCTCTCTTTCTCTCTCTCTCACACACACACACACACACACACCGCACAAAGAAACGGCAGGACAAGAAGAGACTGAGCAATAAATCCAGGGCGCAGGTAAATGACATCCCATCTCTTTAAGGAAATTAGGGCTCAAATTTAACATTACACACTACTTTCAAATGTGTTAAACTATTTTCCCGGTGTTGCTCCATGGTTTAAGTTTATCCTTCAGTCAAACTCATTTTTCTTTCTTTTTTTTTCTTTGAGAGGATGCTTTTGACAGTCTTGTGATGTGCATGGTGCGCTCACGTGCTTTCACTGGATTAAACGCTGTGTTTATTGAGACTGATAGCCTATATTGTAAACTAGATGTTTGGTCGCTGTAATGAATGAATAAAAGGCTGTGCATGCTCTGTGCTCGGATATAAGCCCCTGGTTAGGTTATAATTAGATTATAAAGTAGGTTAATAGCAGGAATCGGATTTGCGTGAAGCGCACCCGGTCCCGCGTCTCGCGCCTCCACAGGGGGTTGAATAAGGAAACGTTTTAGGGCAAGGATGTTTTGCACGCCTTGTAAACGCAAAGTGTCTTCTGGGAAGAAAATGTGTTGTGTCCTGTTTAAAACACACACACACACACACACACACACACACACGCACGCACACCAATTCAGGGTTCTTCGGCTCTTTTGTGTTTGACGCCAGCCGGTATGTCTGGTGCCCGTTAATAGGCTACAGGATGCTTCCCAAATAAATCCGTAATGAATAAATAGTGCACTATGTAGTCTCTAAAAAGCATTGTTTCACACCCTACGTAGTGGACTTCTCTGGGTAACAGGAAGACAGCCTATTTGGGATGCGGCCTGACGGCTGTTTGAGCGCGCGACAGACACGCCGATATTGTTTATTATAAATGAGCTGCTATGTATACCGTACTGTTCTGACATAGGGTTCTATTTAGTACTCTTTTGTATCATGCTGTTTGAGCCATGTCAGTGATAGGTTATGTATAACAATGTCAACAATTCGGGCTGAAGAATATGCTATTTAATAACCATGATATGGTTAAAACCCGGTTCCGTCTCTTTTAATGGTGAATATTTAAGATTCGAGTCTTTTGACTCGGTTCACTGAAATGATTCGTTCTTCTGAATCATCAACTGATTCAATTCCCCCCTCCCTTCCCCTCCTCCAGCAGATAAGTCTACGTCTCACATGTAAGTGCTTATGAACTGTGGTTGAACAAAATGTTTTGATCTGAAGATCTGCAATCTTTAATAAAATAGCCTATAGTAGCTTATATAAATCCTAATCATATTTAGGATAACAGATAGGATACTATTAAGCCAAGTATTTTAACCTAATTATTCAGGAACTAGCCTTATATGAATTATTCAGCAACTACAGTGAAACTAATAGCAAAAGGTAGCTATGTAGTTACAAGTAAAGAATCCAGGTCTGGACCTGTTGACGTGTCCTTCAACTTTATGAGGTTAACAAAATGTTGTCAGTAAATAAGGAACTGCTCTGCTACATTTTTGTTCCCAAGATACAAACTATTTAGACGTACCCTCAAAGGCACAACAGAGGTCCTTAAGGCCCAATTATGTGCCTTAATCATGTTCCTTTGCCATTATGATTCACTTGCACAAAAGGGTACAAAAGATGAATGTATAAAGACCCCACCTGGCAAGCATTTGTACAAGTTATTACCGAGCGTAGGTACATAGAAACACAATATAAGAGTTTAATCCTACATTCACACTAGCAAGTGACAATATGACAGGCGGCTGTTCATTTTCTATGTACATGTGCAACACAGAGCCACGATTTTAGTGAATGATTCCTTGGATCAAACTGGCAGAAAAACTTAAAACTGTGGTTTTATTTTATCCTGTCATATACATCCATCCATCCATTCATACCGCTTTATCCGTCTGGGTCGCGGGGAAGCTGGAGCCAATCCCAGCATCTTCGGGCGAGAGGCGGGGTACACC
>JAQQZU010000039.1:2958816-2973816 GCA_030068025.1 Parauchenoglanis punctatus
AGAGTAGCCAGTTGACCTAATCTGCATGCCTTTGGACTGTGGGAGGAAACCGGAGCACCCGGAGGAAACCCACACATTCACGGGGAGAACATGCAAACTCCACACAGAAAGGCACCGTGGCTGATCCAGGGATCTAACCCAGGACCTTCTTGCTGTGAGGCGACAGTGCTAACCACCACACCACCGTGCCGCCCTGTCATATACAACTTCTCATTTAATGGGTATAGAGACATTATGAAGAAAAATGAAGGAAGGAAGTAGTAGAAATTATTGGTGTTTCTGGTGTGTGTATTTATGTATTACAGTTAGCTTGCTTTGCTAATACGTCAATGAAGCTAATATGAAGTGTACCATGTACCATGTAAATCAAACAACCAATTTTCACACTGACTACCACGTTATTTATTATGTGTTTAAGTAGTTAGCATATGAATTTATACATAGCTAGGTTTGTTTGACATTAAGAAGTAAAGAAACTGGACAGTGTACACTCACAAACAACAACAGTAGATGATTCTACACACCTACACGCATCAAGAAATACGAGTGACTTGCTAGTGTGAACGCAGGGTGAGATTCACAATCCAGTGATTACAAAATGATGATAATCAGTGCAATTTAACCCGGCCTATGTATAAACATGGTAATTGGTATATTTAAAGTTGGTTCTATTTGTCCTAGATCTGATCACAAAACATGCATCCTTTTTGTTCTGTTTTAAGTTTGACTTTTTGTAAAGTCCTCTGTTCAGGTCATTTTGAACTTTTCTTGCTACTGTGAATGTCACACCATCAGCTATGGATGCAAATCTTTCACACAGAAGATTCTCCCAAAACATTTGTTCAAAGGAGTGAATCATTTGTAAACGACACATCCCTAAGTTGCCTTGCCCTCACATTTAAAGCACAAAGAAATAGAGCAGTTATTGGAAATATAAAATGTATTGTATCTCTGGACAAGTTAACTGACTGTAATGTCTGACTTTGCATAGAAACAGATGCAAATACAATGTACATAACGCAATAATGAAAACTACATTGATACTTTATCCTGACGTTAAGCCAAGGGAAAGGCATACAAGGCCAAATGCCTGACACAAAACCGGAGCTATTTTAATCTTCTCTGATACGTCACTACATGGTTGCTTGTCTGTTCTTAGTCAGATGAGATTGAAACGTCCAGATATGTTCGTTTTCACCCGCTGATAATGTGGAGCAAAATTCCCAGGTTGAATTAGGTGTTAATTAAACACCTAACACTTGGCTTTTTTGCAGTACATTTTCTGCTCTATTAAACAAAAAGTAAAACCATCCATGCAGCCAGTTTGTCTCCACTGCCTCACTGATCCACATAGTGCAGTTAAAATTGTCTATTCAAAAGGAGTGAATGCTGTTGCGTTCTATGCCTTGCTCAGAGTTCAACTAAAAAAGATAAAGCCTTAGTAGGCATGCTGTCTTGGCTATAGAGTGGCGTTATGCAATAAAATCTAATACCCACTTTAAAACCCATGGCTATTGCTACTATAAAGGCATAACACTTGTCAAAGTACTGCACCATAAAGCAATGGCACGACTCATTTTGTAATACTACCTAGGATATAACTCTGCAAATGCTTTACAACCGTGATTAAAGGTCAGGTCAGCGCAAACATTATTTTCCAGAAAGCTCATGCACTTAACTGCTCTGAATCCACATTACATGTCTCTGTAGATCACATAAAGGATGAATCAACACCACTGTGGTGCTGCCCTTTACGAATCGGCCTAAGTTGAAAACCCCACATCCTGACACAGGGTGAACTTGTTAACCTCGAGGGGTTAATTTGACTTGAAATCTACATGGGGTTCTGCTAATCCCGCTAGGAATTGGTTTATGTAATGCTGCAGGAAAGCCACCCTAAGAGGGTTTATTGCTTTTTCTCTTTCAGGGCTGTAAGCTTAAATATAAAATGGTTCTGTTCGGGTATGAGAGTGGCAAGATAACTGAGAAATGTATGCAAGTCAAATACATGTGTAAAGATACATGATTCCTGTCTAGCATGTCTAGAATGATAATTGATTCGGCTAATGTTAAAGAAGTATTAAATATACCTGTGTTTTTTTGTTTATCGTGAGGCATGTAACCTATCCGTATTAGCTAGCAAGTTAGCTGGCTAGTTTGTCCAGACTTCCACTTTGTTCATTTGTTTATAAGAGAGGCTTATGTGGCTCAGTGTTATTTAAAAGCTAGCTAGCTAAAGGTTTTGTAGTTCAGAAATATTGTGTTTTTCTTAGGATGTCTAACGTGAAGGCTTATTAGCTAGCATGTTAGCTTGCTAGTTAAATCAGACTTTCACGTCACTCATTCTTTTGCGAGAGAGCTGCATTTCATGCAATTAGTTAATGTTTTGTATTTGAAAACAAGAAGTTCACATAAATCACCAGAATAATCACTTCAGTATTAGTCAGGGTTACAAAAGTATTGACAATATCTGCATTTTTCCTCAGAAAGTCTAACATGAATCACATCACCCAGCCTTATTAGCTCACTAGACTTAAGCTTTGTTCATTTGCTGCATGTGGCCCGAAGAAACGGCTAGATATGAGCTAGCTAGCTAAAGGTTTTATAGGAGTTGTTTCCTCACACACTTCACAAAAATCACAAGAAAATTTACCTCAGAGGTGACAGAGGTGGTCAGAGTTACAGAAATATTGAATATTTTCTCTCAATGTCTATTGGGAAGTCATATCACCCAACCTTATTAGCTAGCAAGTTAGCTTGCTAGTTCAGTCATACTTTCTTTTTGTTCATTTGTTTGCAAGAGAGTTGAATGTGACACCACATTAAAGGGAGCAATGTTTAAACTAGCTAACTAGCTAGCTAATGTTTGTAGATCCAAAACAGCAACACAAATCACCACAGTAAGAATTGTGCTTTGTGTTTGGTTATGTAACTGCATTTGGTTAGCAGGTAAAAGCCTGAGAAAATGTTTTATACAGCTGTTTCCTCATGCTTTGTCCGTTTTGCAACAGATGCCTAAATAGCCTAAATTTACTACAGATGCCTAAATAGCTAAATGAATGAGTGAGTTGAAGAACATGGCGTCCATTCGATTGCTTCCAGGATTAGTGTATTTTTTTTCTAGGCTACATTTCGAGATGAAATCTGCACAAGGATGCATTCAGAAGATAACTCCTAAGAAATTAGGAGTGTTTTTGTCCATGTTAACAATTTAACTGTAAATGTCATCTGCTTGTGATGACATATGACGAGCATGAAGACAGTCCTGAATGTTTTGAATTTTTGTCCTGAAATTTCTTTAATTTAAGCTTGCCTACTCTACCATTTATTTAAAAATAAAGAGTCTAATTATGCTATTTACAACAAGCTGACAATTAAATATTTAGTAATACACTATAATAGTAATATGAATTGTGAGAACATGTAGCCAGTAATGGTAAAATGAAAATATATCGGCACACACACACACACCAAGGTTCATGTGCTAATCCATGAGGAAATGCAAGAAAATGCAAAACATTTTCAGCATAACATTACGCAAATTCTTGTTTTTATTTTTCATGCATTTTTGCCTGATTTTCTGGCAGTGTTTCCAGGGTTTATGTAAAATGACTCCAGAAATGTAAGTCTGTATTTAGTCTTAAATTAAGATCTATCTGAAAGTGAGCGGACACCTACATGATACGAAAGCCGGCTGTTTAAGTGTCCTCAACTAATTTTTTTATTGTCTTGTATTTTGTTTCACATGATGCTATGTGCAACTGCCATGCTTCACACCATCTGTGCTGGTGTGAGGATTATGATGTCCTTCCTCTGAGCTGAACTTCAGCCTGGTTTTGACTCTGGTAAACTCGCAGAAGACTTGTGTTTTCCTGCCTTGGATTAACCGTTGCCTGCTCCAGCCGTGTCGTTTTGCACTCTCTCTCTCTCGCAGTATAAACCAGTCCAATATGTCGATCATCAGCCACCATCAGGCCACCATGGCTGAGTAAGTCTGTGCTCCATTTCTTCATTGGTTATGGGGATGCAGTTCTGTCCCACGATCAGCAGGCTGACTAGCTGCTTATGTTTCTGCGGGAGTGCTGATCTCTCTGACCCCCCTACCCCTTCCCCAGACGGCACAGTTTTCAAAAGGACATTCTTTTGGGATTTTCTCTGGATAATCACCAGGTTTTGCTATGGTGTTACATTTCTCTCTGGATTCCTTCCACTCGATTTCTCTGCTAGCCTCCTATGGCTGATTGAACTGTCATCCTATTTACCTTTAATAAACAGTAATCCACCAGGCGCTATCATGCTGATAATGTAATAAAGTCCATTTGGAAATGCCAGCACCTTCATCTCCTACATGCTCTCTGTTGGGAGAAATATAAGAACCCCTAAGACTTGACATTGTTGCTCTTTGTAACTGAGAATAGCCAGTTACTTTGGTACAATGAATTCTGAGCTAAATCACAACAAAATTTTCACAATACCGGTATGCGCAATTTGCTGTAAAAATGCTAATGTAGCTAACATTCTGAATGAATGACATCTAATGGGAAACCTTTAGCATAATCTCATTGCTTTTTTTTCTATACGAAAGTGACAATTACATTTTTTGAATAAATTAGCTTTAAATCACACAATTGTCGTTTACCACTGTAAACCAAATGTAATGCAGGAGCGCAATATCCTGTACAATTTCAGCATTTTGGTTGATATTACACGTATACCTGAATTCATACAGGCTGTGATGGTGTGTTGGACTTTGTCAAAACTGCCCAACAGCCTAAAGGGATTCTGATTGGCAAAGACGGGACCGATAGTGATACAGAAAACAAGAAGTACAAAAATAAAACGAGTATTTTGCACAATGTGGAACTTTTTGCAATTTGGGAAATTCATGTAATATCTAAAATAACGTAACAATACTATATTGTGTCATATATACAAATTTATTTACATTTGAAGGCATTAAGCACCTTGAAAGCATCCCACCATGCAATTTGCATGTTCTCTTTTTCTGGTCTCTCAGTATTTACTAAGGTTTTAATGTAAATAACAGCTTTAGGCTTATGGTAAGCATAAGGACAAGTGTAAGAAATACTGAAGTGTACAGAACTCTGGGCTCCCGAATTACACCACTTCTTTTTCACCCTTCATTTTTCCCTCGCTAAACTCATTTGGTGAAATGAATGATTATACTGATTATATCCTCTCTTTCCCTCAGACTCATCCCAATATAGAAATCTTTAACTATGAATAAGTTTCCTTTGTGCAATGTCAAACCAATCATCCCTGATTGCCCTGGTGATGTTATCCACTACACTATACGCTTGCTTAGCATCACCGTTCGTCATGTACTTAAAGTTGGTGTGTCAAAGTTGCTTAGCACACACACTGTAGTACCACATTGTCTGTCTGTTTACTAGAAAGACCAAAATGCAAAATGTTTGACCAGGGGAAGATTTGCAGGCTGACAGGGGTTGGACCTGTGAAATAGAACCAATTAATTTCATTGGAAAATATTGTGGCGAAAATATCCCAGGGAGGTACAAACAAAAATCATTTGAGCTTAACCAGAATAAATCTCTAGCTGAGACCAATGATGTGTTTGAGTGATGTAGCTAAGGTTGAGGAACTATGACAGTGTTGATATTTATTGTTCTGAATTTTTTCCCACTGTGAGCACAGTGGTGGGGTTCATGTTTATTTTCATAAGAAAAGAAAGTAAACCTTTTTCAGTTTAGGACACGCCCACTTCAGGATAAAAGTCTAATATAGATATAGATATTTGAAGCATCAAAGTGATACAGATACAGATATTGGCATTGCATTATACCCCTGATGAGCACGTTATCATTTAGTTCGCATTTTTTTTTATGTGCCTGCTCTGATACACTCTTTCACTTCATGAGAGTTTTATTTATTACGTTAGTTGCATTCAAGGAAGACCGTCATTAATCAGGAAACCTGTTCTGTTTGCCCCACCACACCATATACTTCACTCAGTCAATGAAACCTAGAGAATATCATTCAAACAATTGCTTAAGGTCCATTTTAGCTTAAGTATTTATGTGTGAAGTATACTTTTAAGGCCTGTCATGTTATTCCCAATCCCAGCCTGAACACCCTCATCAGTAATCTCCTGCACACTTTTGTTTACCAAACTGTCATATTCGTTAGTCATCCTCAAGATATGTAGCCCCGATGTTATCACCTCAAACAAATACGACCTCATCGGATCCCTAAGGATCCAAAATAACTTCGAATTTATCTGTAGGGGGCAGGGAAGCTCCGCAGGCACTTGTTATTACAATCACACTCACATTATTTGTTTGTACTGTCTCCATAGGATTTTCACGAATTCAGAACGCTTCCTCAGAAATAAGGAGGGGTTCAGGTCAATTTGATCTGATTGTTTGGGTTGATCCGACCCAACTGTTAGCCAATACGAGAACTCTGTATTCTCTCTTAAGGTTTGACACCATGGGAGTCACCAAAGGTCCGTGTAATTAATCAACTTTACAAGAAACTAAATGCCTCCCAAAGCATTTTTAACTTATTTAATTTACAAACCCTACAGATATTTGCTCAAAATATAAGAGAAGAATGTGTAGGTTTGTAAACATAAAAGGTTTAGTAATTCTTTTTATGATTAGGAATATAGGACTGAGGTACACAATATGCTAAACCATTAGCCCCCATGAAACATAAGGTACCTTAGACAATTTTTTTTAATAAGCATACCTTGGACCCTGGAAACAATGAGTTATATAGAATTATATGAGTTATATAGAGTTATATAAATATGGTTATATAGAAGCCTGGTGAATATAGAACCCTACAAACATACAGCCATGAGGAAGTAGGACTGTAGCAATACAAGCCCCGGGGTGCGTACGACCCTGGGAACCCAAGAATTTGGGAGCATGGGACTCTAGGTTCATAGGATCCTGAGAATTTAGGGCCCTGGAAACAAACTGACTCTGGATAGATATATAGGAGTCTCAGTACAAAGGTCATAGGGAATATAGAGCTCTGAGAACACAGGACCCTCAGTTTATAAGACATTAGAGGCTTGGGAACACAGGAACCTGGGAGAATAGGACTCTCGGTACCCAAGATGTACAGTATTTGGGTCTCAGGGCATATAGGACCCTGAAAACATAGAGCCCTGAGGAAAAATGCATGACTACATGGGTATACAGGTCTCATGGAATACAGAACCCTGAGAACATAGAGTTAATACTAGATCATTAGTGAGCCTATCTGTAGTGTTAGTTATCAGGTGTCATTAGATTACAAAAAATTCTGCAGTGAAATTCCAACTAAAGGTATAGCAAAGCGTAACATTAATAACACCAAGCTTCCCCTCATAGTGCATCGGGCTTTTATATTCAACGAACCCGTCATCCTGCACCCCATATGACGAGAATGTAAATAAAAGTATTTCGATTTGTGTGTGCGTTTGTTTGGGCAAACGAATCAGACACGCTTGGAGTCACTTCGGTAACATCACATCATGAAAACATTGAACGGTTAATTTCTCTAAAACTGAGCACAGGTTTTTATTTTGTGTGTACAAACATTCACAAACTGTGAACAAATGAACCGGAATCATTTTAATCACATTCTCATCATATGGGATGCCAGCTTTGCAATGCTTTATTGGTAAACCTCACTGCACAAATGGCTCTCAAAAACATTGATAAATTTACACAGGATGGAAATTCATCACATTTAGAGGAAGAAACTGATGAATAGCTCACTGCTATCTGCTGTAAGCTTCCTGAGTTCCTCACCAAGCAATGTGTCAACCTCTGATATCTGACCTCACCCCACATATCCACTGCCAGTCAGCAAGTCCACCTTCAGTCTTACCTACATACATTTGGCCTTCACTCTGGCTTTGTGTTTGGTCTGAAGGAGTCTCGTTCCACTGTTGGTACTTAAAGTTCATGGCTTAAGCTGTGATTTGCTTATTTATAATCTCCTTTTCTTCTGTTTGTTTTTAATGCCCTCTTGGTGGATTTGGGAGTTTTCTCTTTATGTGTGCTGTTACTTTGTTTTTGTTTTTTAAAGTACGTCTTGAACTGTGCATAATATGACGATATCAAAATGAATATATACTGTATAAATGTCTTAATACTTGCGCAAATGTACACAAACTCTCAGAAGCACCTGATTGCTTGACTTTATGATTTCTTTCTCCGTCTCTAGCATGGCACAGAAAGAGAAGCTGCAGTGTCTGAAGGATTTCCATAAGGACACACTAAAGCCATCTCCGGGTAAAAGTCCAGGCACGCGTCCAGAGGACGAGGCAGAGGGAAAACCTCCACAGAGGGAGAAATGGGCCAGCAAACTGGACTTCCTTCTCTCTGTAGCCGGCGGCTTTGTTGGATTGGGGAACGTTTGGCGTTTCCCGTACCTCTGCTATAAAAACGGTGGAGGTCAGTGTTTAGGAGTGACCTTTGATGCAAATTTCTCCTTAAAAATCTTTACTTTAAATATACTCCCACACTGCAGATGTGTTTCCGTGTTGCGAACAAACATGTAGATATTTTGTCTAATTGTAGAATAATGGAAATGATTGTTACAATATATCTTTTCTCATGAGTGTGTGTCATGTGTGTGTGTGTATGTGTGTCATACAGATGTGTGTCATTATAGATGTGTGTATCTGTGTATATCACATAGGTGTGTGTGTGTCTTATGGATTCATGTATTTTTGTCTGTCATATCGATGTAGATGCATTTGTATTGGGACGTATGTGTGTATTTATTTGCGCACCCTGTTCCCCTATGATCTGAGAATGACAAAGGTGACTTGTGTTTCTGAGCAGTGACACAGAGCTCACTTTGTTTTTCATAAACAAAGTTAATGAGGCCAGGTCTTTTTCGAACTCTGTGGTGTAAACATGATCTAAAAATACTCATTCCATTCACCTTGATGTGAAAGCTGGCTTTAATGGCCCGACTGGACGGCCATATGGGGACAAAATTCAGTCTCCAGCATCCCTAATTCCATCTGTACCTCATCCTCACACTGTGTCATTATGTTAAACACGTGTTTCTTCTATCTGGTTAACTTATTATTATTATTATTATTTTTATTCAAAGCATGCAGCTACTGTAAATGTAAAGCAATATGTGCTAGATTGCTGCACAAAATATAAAGATTTTTCTTACACTTTAACAATTTAATAATAATTGTTCATTTAGAACTTTTTGATGCTCATTTCATTTACACACAGACCTAAATCTCAACATACGCTTGTCCAGCAAAACATCGGCTGGATTGCCATAAGATTTTTCGGCATTGATCAAAAACATTATATATAATGTTATATAATATAACATATAATAAAACATTTTGTTATAGAATAAGTTCTGATTTTGATTCTAAATATCACAGTTTGTGATGAAATCGATTCTGATTCAGAATCTGAATAGAACATTTTGTTAGAGAATTGATTCATACTTAGATTTTTATCTTATCGATTATGATTTTAATTCTGAAGGGAACCTTTTTATAGACTTGATTCAGATTTCAAATATAACTTTTTAAAAAAAAAAAAAAAAAATCAAGCCAAAAAAGCTCCAACTAGAACTTTTTATAGAATCAGTTTTGAATCGGTTTTTAAATCTAAACCAAATTTTTTTGTCCCTTATTGTAATGCTAGTCTTCCTCTCACTGATGGTTGATCCTCACCTATCACTGTCTCTGATTTCTCTCTCTCTCTCTCTCAGGTGCATTTCTCATCCCATATTTCATCTTCCTGTTTGGTGGAGGACTTCCCGTGTTCTTCCTGGAGGTGGCGCTTGGCCAGTTCACCTCTGAAGGAGGGATCACATGCTGGGAGAAACTCTGCCCCATCTTCACCGGTGAGAGAAAGAGACTCCAAAACAAACAGATGGGGAGGCAGAAAGACCAAGACAGGGAGTGGGAGAGAAAAGCAGAGAGACATACTCCAGTACAGTTTGGCATGTTAACGTATTGTAATGATGCATGAGATTTCTGATTCCCTATGACATAGCACATCTAAAATAGGTCAACTGTGAAATCATAATCTCAGTAGAGATCAGAAGTCATTTCCTATAAAAAAAAACGGCCATGGTGTGACGTGTTCTGTCGGCGATAAGCTCACATCTGCTGACCAACGTCCAATCAAACATTCAGATTAGCAAACAAGCACTGATTAGATTATTTCAGTTTGGAAATCACCACCAGAAGCATTAGGCATTGTTTGTTGTAATGTATGTGTGTGAGAGAGACCTGTTTTCAGTGCCTAAGCAGTGTGAGCTGTGTTACTGGGGCAGGTTTGGTTTCTAGGCAGCAGCAGGAGATGCTGTTCTCTCTTTAGATTTAACTCTCAGTAGTGTTGTGTTATATATACGCATATTTGTCAGACGATTAGCTCCAACTAATAGCCTATATATTCATCCTGGAGTTTTTGCATGTATATTATTGACATAACCGAATTGTTCAGATATAACAAATAAAGTGTTCTGCGCAAATTCCAATACAGACACGAATAGAAGGTGCACCATTTCACAACTGGTTGAGATAAAAAAAAAAAAAAAAGTGTTAGCACACGTGACACAAATCTGAGTGCTGAGATTTGAAGCTCTCTGGACAAAGAAAGACCAAGTTAACATGATTGCGCGGCTCTGTGCAATGAATAACCGCCTGGCAGGGTCACGGTGGTGTTAATTAAGCTACTAGTCTCTTATATTTTGGGGAAGAGAACCAACTAAATTAATTAGAAAATATCACAGGCAGCTAGAACACAAAATAATACACTTTGAAAAAAAGATAATAAAAAAACCCCAAAAGATTTTTAAAAAAGTCCAAGTTGACTAGTTGAGACCAAATATGAACTGGAGTGATGGTCAGATCATAGTCATAGTCACACATCACATCATAGTCAGATTTTAGCTATAACATTGCTATTGGCTATTGAGTTGGTGGACTGTTTTGCAATCATGCACCAGTTATGGAGGTTCTCAGAGCAGTGCATCCTTTTGAACCCTGGACCCATTTATGTAATACATAAATATATAACACACACACACACACACAAACACCCAGGTAGTACTGTCTCTGCTCTTGTCCTGTTTCAATAGTGTGTGCACATGCACGCTGACTAACGCCCAAACCCCACTAGTCAGGACATTTGGAATCTGCATTGCCATAGCAACAGCAGCCAGTGATGACTAAGATACATTTGTCGATTGGATCTCATCTGTTTGCAATGTGAATAAGAGCAAGAGACTGAAAATGTGGGTGTATTATAGAGAACATAATAACTTCTTAAGCTCCTAAGCTCTTTAAATATTGGCCCTGTGCACCTTAACACTCACACACACATGCAAAACCCTAATAACCATATTCACTATAAGAAAGAAAAAAAAAAGTGTTCCAAGTGTTTTTTTTTTTTTTTTACAAAGATGTTCTCCTGGAAAAGAACATGGACGTGCACGTGCATGTGAGCAGGGTAGCGTGTTCCTGTATGACTCCTGGACTCCCCTTTTGTTTGCACAGGGGTTCATACCTTTTACCCCAGAAACGTCATGGAAGATTGTAGCAGCTGAACATCTTCACAGACTCACACACACCCACACTTGCTCACACGCACAATCACGCACTTTGGATTAGAGTCAGCTGTCGCAATTATACCTGGCCCAGTGCCTTTTGGCTGCCCTCAACTCTACAAAAACATTTAGAGGGCGTCAGGGCAGGAAGGCTGGTGCTGAATAGTAGACAACACCATGCGAGCTGAAAATAAAAGATGCAGCTGTGGCCTGGTTATTAACAGATCTGGCGCCTGCTGGTGGCGTGTCCTCCACATGGTTTTGGAATACTGACCTGATCTGACACCCCAATGCCCTCAAACTGGACTCAACTCGTCAGTGATCATCACGTATGCATGTCCAATTCAGCATGATGATAGCCAATAATCCAAGAGATTCTGCTCTCCAGGATTAGAGTCACGGAACCTGCAGTTTAAAGGCCCTGAATCCGTTTACTCCAATATATACTGTTGTTGTAATGTTGCCAGTTGGCTTTAGAGTGCTCCACAAAAAGAAACTGATAAGCCAGATGCACCAGTGTGAACATGAAGAGAACATTCTGCAGATCTCCAATGTCCACACCCAACATTTGTTGGACACATTGGGGTCACTCTATGAGAGTTTTGATTTTTTTTTTTTTAAACCCAATCTTTTTTTTCTTCCAATTTGCTATTGCCAATTCCAGCCTATAAGCTTCCAAAAGACATGCGCAGCTTCTCTATACAAACTCTTGTTTAATGCGGCCTCACAGAACACCAAGAGGGAAGTGCTAACTGCCATGCTCCATGATCGGTTAGTGTCATTTTGATCACCAGAAAATAATGTCACCCTTCCGCTTCCCACCCAGAGCGAACTCCCAGCTATGGATGTCTATGACACCATCCATATGACGTCTCCCAACAATGATGAATGCTTTTCTGTTGATCCACTAATCAATATCTAGAACAATCACCTGTGTTTACCATCACATGAAAGCAGATGGAGTGCTGAAATAATTTCCATGAGGCACACAGTAAACAGTAGTAGTAACAATGTAGGAGCTTCAAGGTCTTATTTGACTTTTTCTCAGCAGTTGGTTTCATTTGTATGAAGCTGCCCAAACAGAGCCTTCTGGGTTTTTCCCATTTTAATACATGGAAATGATTAAACACTACTAAAGAATGCTGTCTATACAGTAAAGTAGAGATGCAACTCAAGGTATCCAGAGTTTTTTGTTGTTGTTTTTTTTGCCCCAAAATGGTGGTTACCTGGTTTGAATATCTGGAATGACTTGTGATTTTGTGATTTTAAGCTAAAGCTAAATTTAGCAACAACACTAGAGTTACTTTACCGTTCACATGACAGTGGAAATAACAATAATGATAATAATAATAATAATAATAATAATAAAATGTGGATTCATAACATGTGCAAGGCCCAGTGTCATCGACAATTGTTCAGACATATAAAGCACACTTTATAGTCATCACACTCCTGGATGTCTACCTGAGGCCCATGTCATGCAAGAGTATATAAAATAACATCAAGATGTAAACAGAAGTTAGATCAAATTAAACTGCGCATGAATATTGCGTTTTGTAAACAAATGTGGCCAACTATAGCAAGTGAAATGAATTTGAACACTTAAATTTCTGAACATGAAGCTTTAAGAATGCATCCAGGAATAGTAAACAAGTATGTACTAAACCAGCTAGCTAATTAGCCTCCAAGCTAATACACTGATGCTTAGCTACACTTTCCTCGCCATTCTCAGAACTTCAGCAAAGAGTGTAATGTAAAGTGTAGTGGGTTTGTGATTAGTATGTCAGCAGTAGTATGTTTAGCTAGTAATATACTGTACTGAGAAAAACAATAGACTTGTACTCAAGCAGGGTAGCTGTCTGGTAGGAACTTACTTTAAGCTCACTTAGCATAACTATGGTTCTTTTTAAACTTAAAAAATAAGTATTTGCTTTAATTTAAAGCACTTGTTAAAACAAAAAAGTGTGCCAAACAGAAACATGAAGCAACCTACTAGCAATTCCACTCCAACACAGTAGGTGGCGATTATGGTAATGTGGTAACATGGTACAAGTGGTAACCATTTTCCCATGAGTTCTATAGAACAGATAGGTTCTGTATCCTGAACATCCTCAGACTGTTATATATGAAAAACTTGAGAGTTGTAATTGAACATTACAAAGCTGTAAGATATAAAATGCAATTCCATCATGTACAAAATATAATATTAGCTCTTCACTAATATTGTGTGTGTGACAGGAATCGGCTACGCATCCATCGTAATCGTGTCCCTTCTGAACATCTACTACATCGTGATCCTGGCTTGGGGTTTGTATTACCTGCTACAGTGTTTGCAGAGAGAGCTGCCGTGGGCGCGCTGTCGCCACAGCTGGAACACCCCCAACTGCGTGGAGGACACCATCCGCAAGAACAAAACCCTCTGGCTTTCAGCCAACGTCACCAACTTCACCTCGCCTGTGACAGAGTTCTGGGAGTGAGTGCACGTGCCAACATCACATAAGCACACCATCGTCAAGGGTATTAATATGGTGCAGTCCAGGGGGTATCAGTTGTAATCCGGGCTGGAATTTAAATTTATAAGCCTCAGAAAATATGTTATACATCATAAATATACATATACAGACACAGATAGCTGATATCAAAATGTACATATTGTACAAATGTACATATCTTCCTGATCCTTAAACAGAATTGAGAAATTTTAATCCTAAACATTGTTTTAAAGCACCTTAATGAACACTATCCAAGCTGGTTACGCCAGTTCTGAAAGGAAAAACATGCATTTTTTCCTATACAGCCGGTGGTTTTTTTCCTATACAGCCGGTGGTTATTTTTAGGAGTAGCAGGAAAATCCTGATTTCAAAATGAGGCTGAGGATTTCCTCGCTCATATTACGTCATAAATATATGTTTAGAATATATGTTTATGTTTAGAATATTTAAATATTCTAAACATAATATTCTGACGGACTTTTCCGAGGCCCTCCTCGTAAACAAACTCACACTGTTGCTATGGTGACATGGACATGGTATAGTAATAAACCTGGTATCAAAATGGAGCTTTTTGAACCAGGAATCTGAAAATATGCAGAACTCAAATCACTGATTTGATATGATTTGATGTAATGGGTTTAGATATGTTTTATTTTAGTGAAATGCTATAATATATATCCATTTAACCTTCAAAAGTAAGATTCTTTCTTTCTTTCTTTGTCTCTATGGCTCTCTGGTGCCGTCTTTATTTTTTGTTCTCTACTTCAACTCTCTACTGAACTGTCTGCCACTTTCTCTGTGTGTTTGACCCTTGGCTCTTCTGTGTTCCTCAGGCGTAACGTGCTAAGTTTGTCGTCGGGGATCGATGAGGTGGGTGAGCTGAAGTGGGATCTGGCCCTCTGTCTGCTTGCCGTCTGGGTCATCTGCT
>JAQQZU010000039.1:2998091-3008341 GCA_030068025.1 Parauchenoglanis punctatus
TTAGTGTTCATACAAATATTTACACATTAAGTTTACTGAAAGTAAAAACAGTTGACAGTCAGAGGACGTTTCTTTTTATTTCTAAATAATATTTTTAACCCTTCCTGAGCAGGACACACACCCAAGTTGTCCTCATCTTTTTGAACGCGCAGTCTGACCATGTCCTCGGCCTGCTGGAGCACCGCCATCGCCTCATCGATTCCAAAGTTCTCAAGCTTTACGTTGTCTATGCCCAGCAAACGATCACCAGGCTCCAGTGTACCTGTTCTGTGTGCACACACACACACGCACACACGCAGTACGGATGCACAAATCAAGTATTCTACATTCTCAGCTTTTCACATTGGTGATAAATTGCATTAATGAAACATAAATGTTGCTTCATGCTGAATTCACCTGTGAGCGATGCTCCCTCTCTTTATCTCAGAGATGATCAGAGGCCGGCCTGGCTTCTTGCTGGCTGTAAAATGAGTGCCAGTTATAAAAATTCCATTCAATTAATATAGAAATTGTACTATACATAGCGGATCCTGTGTCTTATTACGCAACAGCACCACCTCTTGGTCACTACATACCACTGATGGTAATGCCCACTTCCACCCCACGCCTCTTGGGCAGCTTCACGTGAAACGTACCGCTGCTTGGGATTACAGATTCTGACAAAGGAAGTACACAAATAAATCACAGTGGTTAATCTAGTGATCTTCTGATCTTCTAAGCATTAAACGCCAGAAACTCATTGAGCGTCTCAATACTATATAGTTCAGCACAGATGTAATTTTCTCTTACACAGGAGTGCAAGGAGATTAACTTATTCGTACAATGCAACCGTAAAAAAACCGCAACAATCTTTTTCCAACACTACACACGTATCCCAGTTTTAAATAATTACTACTACTTAGAAACATAGAAAGAATTTAATTCGTTAATCTCTTTCTTCAGGATACGCTCTACCAGTCAATCCAAATAAGGAGGCGTGGCCTCTGTGCCTGTCAGTCTTGTTGAAGGTACGACTCCTATGCCTGTCAGTCTTATCGAAAAGAGGCATGGCTTCTATGCTTGTCAGTGCCAGGGAAGGAGGCGTGGCTTCTATGCCGGTCGGTGCCAGGGAAGGAGGCGTGGCTTGTGCCTGTCAGTCCCAGGGAAAAAGGTGTTGTCTCTCTCTGCTTGTCAGTCTTATGAAAAGGAGGTGTGGCATCTGCACCTGTACGTCTCAGAGGCCTAATTCTAGTCCTTGAACACTTATCTCTAATCAAAATGAAACTGTTTCCACAATACAGAATTACACTGCATAAGATCAAAAGAATATCATCTCAGAATCTAAATATTATATATTAAATATTTGACAGCTTAAAATATGTATTTCATATTTGGTTATCAATCATTATAGCGCTATGTACAGGCTACTGCTTTGTGTGTTCCTTGCTCCAGCAATCATTAATCGTGCTGTAGAATGAATCAGTAAACTTTTCATGTAAGAAAGACGCTAGAGGTGCTGCAACATCATTCAGGTACCTGCAACGTCAAACTCGACTTCTAGCGTGACCTGATTGGACAGAGCTGCGTCTCGGAGAAGCTGATTGGCTTCTTCCAGCGTTCCGTCATCAGTTGGGATTCCATTTATTGAGAGGATTCTGTCCCCAACCTGCAGCACTCCACACCTACAAAAAGCAAGGTTTAAAAAAAAGATCTATAGGTCTTTATACCATAGTCAATACCATTGGTGTTGGCTAATTGTGTATTATTATCTCAATTGTGTTGTTATTTGATGTGCGCATGGAGGGGGGCATTTATTTATTTTGCTGGCCTTGGTTTGGCTCTACTCATCCTCTCCGATGACACCATCACTATAAAAGAGTTTGCAGGTCCTCTCTGATCACCTTCATCCAATAATGAAGCATTTCTATCTTGGTGGGTGTGGTCACTTCCACGTTAGGCTCTAGCTGAATGATGCAAATCATATGCTATGGACTTCAAAGTCACCAGAGCTCAACCCTGAACAACTATGGGAGATTTGTTAAGACATATTAAGGCAGTGATGGTGTTCTCCACCACCAGCACCACAGCACCACCTGAGGGAAGAGCTTCAGCACCAGGGAGCACTGAACCTGTTCTGGAGGCTCATGGTGTCCCAACATCTTAATTTGTCACAAATCTTTAACCAATGCACATACATTTCCATGTAAAGCATCTTCATCTCCCTTGTTAATATACAGTACTGTGCAGCTCTGGTGCTGGCTAATTAGCTCCGTGTGTTGTGCCTTCATTACAGCTCACTTTGCATGTGACTGCATCTAAGCTTCTGAGAGTTCTATATCCTACAGTAATGAGATTAAGTGGTGCAATATTGTACGGTCTTTGAACTGATCTACCAATTGTACACCGATAAAAGGTTAACACTTTTAAGCTCTGAAACATGACCAACACAGCACGTTATGAGATCATGCTCACCAATGAAGTTCTCAGCCATGATATCAATTCTTATATTCTATAGAAAGTCATGTGTAAGCACAGGTGTATGCACATACACACACACACACACACATCACCTTTCAGCAGGTGAGTCTGGGTCTATGAATCGGATGCAGGCGGGTGCAGACAGGGTCTCCGTGGCAAACACTCCTCCCTGGAGCTGCAGTCCAAAGCCTGTGAGTGGGTCTCCTCTCAGCACCACCTCATTATTCTCAATGTGCACAACCTGACCTCCAACACCCACCGTACTGGAGAGAGACACTGTTGATGCAGCAGAAAAGCAAAGAGAAAAAGAAAGAGAAAAACAAAGAGGGATCAGCAAAAGAAAGTGCAGAAAGACAGCCAAGAGAGATCAGATGACACCAAAGAGAGATTAGACCAAAGGGAGAGAAAGACCAAAAATGCAAACAACAGAACAGTGGGAAATAAATAGACCAAAGAATGATCAGATGAGACAAGATGAGAGAGGACAGAGAGAATATGAGAAAGAGAGAGAGAGAGAGAGAGAGATCAGACAAGAGCAAATAGAAATATCAGAAAAACCATACAGAATAAATAGAGATCAGAGAAAGACACCAGAAATAGATCAGACCAGAAATAGAGGAGCAAGCCCAGAAAGTGATCAGACAGAAGGATAGAGAACATACGAGACCAAAAAGCAAATCAAACCAGAGATACAAGAGAGCGAGCAGAGAGTCATCGGACAGGAAGGAAACAGAAGGAAAGAGGTCAGACAGTATCAAAAAGAGATCAGACAAGATATTAAGGAGACCAGAAAGAAAAATAGAGACCAGAGAAGGATTAGATTAGATCAGAGAAAGCTAAGACACAAGCACAGAAAGATCAGACAAGAAATGGGAAAGGAGTGAGAAGAGACAGACATGAACAACAGATTTGCTCATTTTTAAAAAGCATTCTTCATATATTCTTTTTTTTCTGTTTATTTCACTGTGATTAGATAGATGTATCATCTTACACAAAATGTATTGAGGATCCGTAACATCTTTTTCATTATTGTTGCATAAAGAGAAAGGAATAAAGATAGGGAATGTTCTCTTACATGAGCTCTTGTGCTCGGCTCTCCTGGGTTTCCTCCTGGTGGTGGTGCTGCGTGGGCTCGAGGGGTACGAGGGCAGGGTGCTGCAGGGGTACGGGCTCGGATACACAGAACCGCTCTTAGCACTGTGAAAGCCAGACGTCTGAGACGAGCTGCCTGATGCCACAGCTACAGAACAGAGCAGCCATATTTTCAATAAAATTTATTCAATAAACCTGTTTAAAATGATTCGTTTAAGAAAGAACTAGGAATGGATAGGTAGGTTTTTTTCTGGTCAGAACATGTTACACAAATATTCAAGCTATACTTCACTATGCAATTTACATTGCACATACACAATGCACTCACATGTGCAGTGGGTGTGTGTAGGGGTGGTGTTGCTCCAGGTTGATGGGGCTTTGCTGTGGGTGGGTGCAGGGGCACTGAGGTAGTTCACACCAGACTCCCACTGACGCTGGCTGCTCCTCTGGACACGCACTACACTCACACACACACACACACACACAAAATCATGTCTGTGAGCCAAGAATTACACACACACATAACAAAAACGCAGTCAGAAAGATTTTGACAGGAAGAAAGAAGATCTTTTGGACAGAGGCTAAGAAACCCTGCTGAGGGAGAAGATTCTTTCTAGAAGATTCTCCACACTGCTTCAGGCACATGTTCTGCACAGTCATTCTTTCATTTCTCTCTGTCTCTTACATTTCCTCGCCAGCTTGGATAAAGCTGAAAGCAACGGAGGAATATTCATGTTTTTTTGCATAAAACACGTCTTTGATCACTTCAACAAAAATCAAAACATTAGGATTTGCTTTGAAAGAGTGAAAGTGTGTGTATGTGTGTGAAAAACAGAGAAAACTAATGATGATAAATTAACCACCAGCCAGCACCACTAGTTAAGTCAGGCCACGCCCACTAGGACTAATCAGCTCTTTGGCCAATTCTTTGGTAGTCAAGAGCAAAATAAAAAAAATAAAAGAAATTTACATTTGGAGCGCAGCAAGGCTATGAAACTGGGGAAGAATTATTGGCACCCTTCGTAAAAATGATTGTATAAAATAAAAATGAATCATTATGTAATAAGTGTTCCGCTCAACAAACGAGAAACTATTTATATTTGTTCTCACAAACAATAATTCTCATTAGAAGTACATTTATGCTAAATGATAGTATTTTTTCTTGAATATATTCAGGCTAAAATTATTGAGACCCCGGAGAAATGTTTATAAAATAAATGCAAAGGAAAGCAAATAGGTTGCACACATGAAAAATCATTTTGCCATCCATTACCATGGGAAAAAAGCAATGAACTTTTAACACAACAGAGATTTGCTGAATGGCACAAATTACGTAATAGATATAAAAATACACAAGCACAATTGGACTTTTGTGCTCCCACGTGAGTGGCACAGTGGTTAGCACCATGGCCTCACAGCAACAAGGGTCTGGGTTTGAAACTTGTGGCTGACTTTAGTTTGCTTGTTCTTCCCATTCCTATGTGGGTTACTTCTGAGTACTCAGGTTTCCTCCTACAGTCCAAAGACGTGCAGGTTAACTTGCTATTCTAAATTGCCCCTCTGATTGATTGGTGACATGCCCAGGGTGTAGCCTAACTCTCACCCAAACTCCAGCTTCCCTGACAGATGAGAGGTATAGATAATGGATAGATAGACGGCGGGAGGGCTCCCATGTGGTGCTATCGTGGGGAGATTGTGAGTTCCCATGTGGTGCTATCGTGGGGAGATTGTGAGTTCCCATGTGGTGCCATCGTGGGGAGATTGTGAGTTCCACTACCTAGGGAGTTTAGGGAGGGACATATATTCTCTCTGCTGTCAATAGCATGAATAGCATGGAAGTAGGTCTGGCTGTAGAAGCACAGTGCTTATATGAAGCCTGTCATCTTGGTCACTACACCAGCCTTTGGGTTGTTAAGTGGGGGTGTGGACAGGACCAGAGATGGTTAATGGCCTTGCTCAAGGGCCGTGCAGTTTGGCAGTGCTTGAACCTCCAACCTTCCAATCAGTTAACCAGTGCCTTAACCACTGAGCCACCTCTACTGAAATGGCTGCAAGACTGCAGACAGACCCTTTTCCATATATATACAAAAGAGCGGAGAGCATGTTTCTCTGATTGTGGGACACGGTGTGAGTTTGACAAGACGTATTTGGCTGGCTTGTTAGTCTTCACCCTCCTTGGCTGGTAGCTGATGTATGCTAGCTGATAAGTATAAAATAGGAAAAATCCAAAGAAATTTTGCCAGGGATCTGAGCACCCTGTCCTACTATAAAATGAGGACAGACTTACAGAAATAGTTTATAGTGGCCACAGGATAATATTTCAAGGCCACACACTAAGTGGTTGGACACAAGATACCAAAATCATGTCTATAAATTTTGTAACCTGAATATACCATGTAATATGTTGCCTGGAAATCATGTTTAATAAGTGGATTTCAGTTAATTATTTAACAGAAACAGGTGATTCACTTTAAGATTTTGCCTAATCGTGACTTTATTATGTCCTTGTGTCACCAAGATTGATGTAAAGTATAATAATTAATCATCCCCATGACACAACCATTAAATTCAACTGACTTCTCTGAAACATTATACAGATCTCCAAAAACTTAATTTTGGCCTTAATATACCATTCATGGCCACACCTAATTAAACATAATGACAATGTCACCTCAGCAGCTCTGTAGATTCTTAATCTTTCCCAGATTTATTGTACCAACAAAACCATTTAGCCAGTTTGAGAACTGAGCTCGAGTTTCTGAATCTTGGTGGATCTGAATAATAAACAGGCATTCGTTCTCTCATTTTAATCCTCTCTCTCTTTCTCCCTGGTGACTGAAGCTCAGCACAGACTCCTCTTCATGTCACATCTACTGACAGCAGAGCTTTAAGAAGGTGTCAGACATGCAGCAGCAGTGGAGCCGGTGCCCAGTTTCATCGTCTGTCAGGTTTATCAGTTTAGGAGGTAAACAGTGTAAAGAAAAACCCTGTTTGTGTTTGCATTAAAGCTGAGATCTGTCACATACACACTGTGAGCATTACACACTTCAGCACTGGCTCAACAAACACACACACAGTGCAGTTTTGAAAACTGAATACCATTAGCAAAGCAGTTCCTTTAGAGATGCACTGGAGCTTAACAAGCTAAGCTTATAACTACCAGCTTAGCATCATGCCAGCTGTATACCTACCAAACTGTTTTTAGTTCTCAAGCAATATCTTAAACTAACAGGGCACTCGGAGAGCGCTGACCTCCGCTATGGACAACAGTCAACTCTTATATGATCTGCAAATCTGCAACTGCAACCACTTTATATGTCTGAATATATTTCCAGTGGAATTATCTGGAAGTATTTCTACTTTGGCTATATTTTGTCACTAGTCACTTTACCACCATCTAGTGGATTTTAAGATATATGGCATTGTTGAGCATTGATCTCCACCAAGCACAAATCCTGTATCTTGCAACATTAGTGAAAGAGAAACTAAATGCCTCGAGCCACCCCGTGAGTTGGATCTGCTCCAAAATTGAATGGGTTCTTCCATGGCTAATGCTACACCCTGCCACCAATCTTCCTGAAAATCAGGCTGGTAGGTTTTGTGCAATCCTGCTTACAGGCCAACAAAAGACACTGAAAAATATGATCTCCCTGATGGAGGTAATAACACTGCCCACCTAAAAAGAATTGTAGATCTTTCTTGAAGCTGAGTTACTTTTTTTTACAGATTCTGGTATGAGATTTTTGAAGGTGGAATTGTAAATTGTAGAAACTTATTCAACTGTTGATTGCACGATGTCTTTGGTGGCAAATGGGTGAAGCATGATGATGCTTATTATGCCTGTTTGTGACACCAAAAAAAGAGACACCAAACATGTCTTGATTGATGAATCACATTTGGAAAACTGTGTAAATTAAACTGTCGCCATGTGAAATACTGCTTCTAAAATGACAATACAATAAAGGGAAATCATTTTTGGTGAAAATCATTGGATATGCTAATTCATTTAGTTTTCATGAATCTATTAATGCAGGACTTACAGTCTCGCATATATTGTTCTGTGCACATGCTTGAGGTGTGTGTGTGGTGTGTGTGTGTGTGTGTGTGACTCCCCACAGCGTTCTGCAGATTAAGAATGATTCACTGCACATACAAGAGTAGCCCAAAGAGGTCTGCCCTCAGCCATGGCAAACACAGCACAGCCTGCACAGAGGTCAGAGAGGAGTGTGTGTGTGTGTGTGTGTGTGTGTGTGTATGTGTGTGTGTGTGTGTGTGTGTGTGTGTGTGCGTGTGTGTACCCGTGTCCTGTAGGCTGTGTGGAGAAGGCAGGATCTCAAGCTTGGTGACTTCTGAGGAGTTGGCCAGCAGCTGTTGAGCTTCCATTAAAGAACAGTGCTCAGTGCTCATGCCATCTATAG
Organism: Parauchenoglanis punctatus; assembly: GCA_030068025.1. NCBI lineage: Eukaryota > Metazoa > Chordata > Actinopteri > Siluriformes > Auchenoglanididae > Parauchenoglanis > Parauchenoglanis punctatus. The sequence goes on from JAQQZU010000039.1 coordinate 3,006,059, forward strand.
CCAAGAGAATATCACCTACATGTAGAGCACCACACCTGAGACACACACACACACACAACACAGAAAAAGATTCAAACAAAAACTTTGTTGTGATAAATAATTAAAAAGCCACAATTTCTAAATGTCTGAGCATGTATGGTAGGCTAAACTGAATTTTATGGATGTCATTTTACAAAGTGGTGTATTAAGTGCTTCTATAGCTTCAGCTGCCAAAACGTAATGAGTCTATTTCACCTAAAAAAGAATTTCTGAGAGGACATTTAAATCATATTTATAAATTCATATTCATCATTTTCACAGCTGATCTGATTATGTGAATTTTAAGATGTAATATTTCTGTGTGTGTGTGTGTGTGTGTCTGTGTGTGCGTGTGCGTGTGTGTACCTCTCTGCAACGCTGGCAGGTTTGATTTTCTGGATTGCGATGACATGTTTGTTCCTGTAGATGGCAGTGGTGAGGCTCAGTCCGAGAACAGACCCTGCGCTCTTCATGATCTCTACCTGAAGAGGACCCGAAGCCTGTTGCACTGACTCTGACCAAACACACACACACACACACACACACACACACACACACACACACACACACACACAGGCAAATTCAGAAACATTGTTCTTTATTTTGGGTGACAAATGAGAAAAAAGTCACACGAGTGGGCAGTTTGTACACATTAGGCCACGCCCACTGCAGGCTTAACAAGTGAGGAAAAAACATGGGCGTGTGTTTTGTTATAAAAAAGCTGGCTAGCTAACATTACTGATCATGAGATCGAAACAGAGAACTGTATGTTCTGTTATACTATCATGTTATATGTTATATGTCAGTGTTATACTAGTTGTACTAGTGTGTCTATGTTGATTGATTGATCTAAAGAAAATATAACTGAAACCTAGTTAAAGTGATTGTTTACTTGCTGTTGATGGTGTGAGTGGCCATGTTGATTTGATGTCAGGTGCTGAACTTGAGGACGACGAGACCTTCCCGACGTTCTGAATAGGAATTCCGAGTTAAGGGTAATTTTTCTACAGGAACCCTAATGCTCATGTTCATTTTGAGCTATTTTTGCTTTCCTTCACAATACTTTAGCATTAACCCTAACCCTTATTGAAGTAAGTGACCCTTAAGGGGCACAACACAGCGAAATTCCAAATGCGGATACAGATAGGAATATTTGGAGAATTAAATAGATACAAATGGTGTCAGTGTGTTACACCCCTGGTGTGTAGGTATAGCATGTGTGTCATGTTAAAGTACAGCTGATTTATAAAATGAGGTGAAGCAGGGTAACAGAAGGTGTTTGTTTTTGCTTTAGTGTGTACATGTGCTCACCCATGACCGTGATGTCGTACTCGATGAGGAAATAAGCTTCCTGGCTGCTCTGCATGAGTAGAGTGAGAGCATCAGCATGTTTCCGTCGGTTTAGAGCCATACCGTTTATGCTCAACACCCGATCCCCTACACGCAGAGTCCCCTCCCTGATAGAGAGAGAGAGAGAGAGAGAGAGAGAGAGGGATACATAGAATAGAAAGGGTTATAAAAGTGAAAAATAAAAAAAATAAAAAAAACAGAAGGAAAATTCGAGATCTGAGAAAGGCAAGACTGCATTAGGCTCCCACAGAGTGAGTCAGAGGGAGGGATAAAGATTAGTATTAAAGTCGAAAATGACAGTGATGCTAAAAAAGAGAATATAAAAGAGAGAAATGTACATACAAATTTATAAAATTAAATAGAATTTTACACCGTTTTCCCATTTACACCTAATGCAGTCAGTCAGCCAAGGTAATGTTTGCTGTCTGACGTGTCCAGCTTCTAAATGTAGCTAAAAGCTAAATGTAGCTAACAAGTAATGAAAGCTAATACCGTGTCCAGTTTAGCATTGTGCAGACTACATGTCGGAGTTATCATGTACTCACTTCAAGAGACATCGTTTCACTGGAGTATGGTCCTGGCACAGAGTAACACTAAACTACGTGCTGAGGAAGAAAGTGATTCAGCTTGGAGATGGAGCTGCGACTGTTTTTAGCTCTCTGACGTCATTTTGCCTATTTTTATAGATAACGGTGTCACACAGAGTCAGAAACGACGAAAAACAGTCAGAAAAATTCGATGCAGTTCGAGGTGTGTGTGAAAACTTGAAGACATTTCCTTGGCATGAAGCTGTGAGCCGTGAGCTTTCCTTAGTGCGATCAAAAAAATAAAGACACAAAGCATGACTTGGCTGATGAATTACATTTGGGGTCATCTCTGTGTGTGTGTGGGGGGGGGGGGGGGGGGGGGGGTCAT
>JAQQZU010000039.1:3012114-3025767 GCA_030068025.1 Parauchenoglanis punctatus
GGGTGACCCGGGGATCGAACCCAGGACCTTCTTGCTGTGAGGCGACAGTGCTAACCACCGCACCACCGTGCCGCTCCTATGAACAAGACCTCAACACTAAAATCTAGGCTATTATGAAACATCTGTAACCTGTAACATCTGTAGCTTGTTTTTAAAAAAGGCTAGAGGTAGAATATATAATAGGTAAATAAGGTAGAATATATAGGCTATAAGGTAACATTTAATTGTTACATTTTCAATGTGCATAAGCAGCATCACTCTCTACTCCTTATGGATAGCCTTCGTAATAGCTATATTTTGTATGAGTATTATTATCGGAGCTAAAGTGAGTTAATCACTGTCATGAACTGATTCATTATTTTTATTCGGTTGAAGCTGATGAGCTTAAAATTGCATATGGCAAAAATGTATAAACGAAACATATTTTTCCATACTTATCTGTTTATAATAGTAATAATAATAATAATAATAATAATAATAATATCCACTGATAATATCCACTGATAATCAAATAGACATTATATGTAGTTTTATATGTTTTTTGGTCTGCTTTTCTGGCTGCTTTGAGTTGTATAAGTTGTATTTCTAGTTGCATGTATGTTGAACCCAATTCGTGCCCCTTGTGAATCCTTTTTGATCGAGATTCGTTTCATATTTGTTTAGGTGGGTCAGTGAGTTCAATGAGTACCATTTGGGCTTGTTCAGTTAGTCAACCCTATAGATTTTCATTGTTTCAGTGGATGTAGTAATAATTTGTGTTAGGCATGACCAGGTTACACATTTGTGGCAAACCACACAACTGAACAAATTAGTGAACAAATCTGAACAAATCATTTAACTGAATCGACTTGAACTGAAATTACTCAAGGAACTAAAAAGACTCGTCTCTAATTTGGAGGCATTTCAGATTTGCATATTAATAGAAATTGAATTTTTCGAAGAGGTTAAAAATAAAGGTGATAAAGGTCTTTAAAACATGTTTTGGCTGGTGTGGACCTGTTATCTACGCCCCCTTCATGAATTAACACTCACATGCTGAAATCCTAGACATGCAGTGAACTGGACTGCATTGTAATTTTGGACTGTCTCACACCTTCAGCTACTAACTGTGAAGAAGATGAACACACACATACACACACACACACATACACACACAGTACTGCACTTTTGCTATTTTTACACCTCACAAATCAGCTGTGCTACTCTATTTAATTTTTTTTTAATGTCCAAACGTGTTTGGCCCGACCTCATGGTCTCAGGGGTTGTTGTGATGCCCTCAGATCACACGCCCACACACAAACACAAACTAAAGCCACATAGGCACCGAGTTGCCACGTATGTACACCTATTTAGTAATATGTTACAGGTTAAGTGTGAGCTTAAAAGCCATAGCATTTACACAAAATGCAGGTAGAAATGTTTCTGCATGTTTCTCTTATCCAAGAGATTTATCGCAGGGTATATAATAATGCTGGAAGTGTCCATTCGAATGTGAGTAAAGTGAACCTAAGAAAAGGTGTACATGGTCATTACATGCTGCTCAGGAGCTCTTCAGTGGGTATTAAAGGCTGTAATGTTTGCCAGGATAATGTCCCCTCTACCATCCACCACCAACCCTTACTGTTTACACCAAACAGGACATTTATATGTTGCGTGCCCCAAATTCTGTCCCTTCCACTCAGCTGCTTGTTCTCCTGACAATACTGACAACATTGACACCTGACATGTCACAGCCTGTTTTTGCTCCACCCACATCCAACAAAGCATCTAATAACTTTTGTACACTTATCTGGCCACAAGATTCAGTATCCTGAAGCTCGCAATCTGATTGGCTTTTGAAACGTCTGCATATTAACACTTTCATAGGCTGGAAAGACACACACCATGCCAAAACGTATAAAGCTTGCCATATTTAAACGTAATTTTGCAGATTTATTTGAAGGAATTAGTGTGTGTTTATTGATGAGTTACAGAAAAAGTATGTGACTTTATGCAATGTCAATCAAATGGCCTCTCATTGTGAAAGTAGGCAGGGCTTCATGACATTTAGTGGCAAAAAGTGCCAAAGTAAGGCACTTGCAAAAAGGGCTTGCTTACTGGCTATTTATCTTCAATAAATTAAATAAAAATAATTCACAGGGATGATCAATACTGCTTTGCATTGTTGCCTCATTGTATACACATTTATGACAACATACTGGGCACAAAATACTGGGTGGATATTTTTTTAACAAACTCCAATTTATGAAAACAGTGGTATTAAACATCTATTGGAAAGTTATATTCTGTGCAAACATTTCTAGCTTGTGTTATGTCCAGTCATTAATCAAATCCACTTATATTATTTATATTATTTTTGTACTACATTTACATTTATTATTTATACCACAGGTTCATATCACATGCTAATATTACACTTAGATAATATCATGTTTATATTGCATTTCTTCTTATTATTACTTTCATACATATATTCACTTTTACAGTACGTGCTTATGTTACATTCATATTATATTACGTCTGCCTCTGCCTTATTACCTCTGGCACATTTTCTTTTTAAAATTATTTGCACTACATTTGTTTATTCTTGCACAAATGTGGGGACACCTGCAAGGTTGACTTATTATAAAATTAGAGGAGTGTGTGTGTGTGAGACAGAGACAGAGAGAGAGAGAGACAGAGCAGCGTCTCACCTGGCTGCCAGGCCTCCTGGTCTAAGGTTCGACACTCGAGGCTTGCCGTCTTTGTCCGAGCCTCCAGAGATGGTGAGGCCGAGACTGGAGCCTTCCCTCTTTATCAGCTCCACTGTGGTCAGCCCTCGAATCTCATCTACACACACACACACACACAAATCAGGACAGCATCTCAGCCTTCATCATGATCATTTAGGAAAATCATTTAAGCAGCACTGGTTAGAGCTGGGAATCTCTGCTCACGTCACAATTTGATTATACTGTACATAAAAAATTCAATATTAAATCATTCTTTAGGTATCTTCCTACATTTTCTGATCTCTATAGCCTACATTATGATTTTTTTTACAACGTAACCACATACTGTAGACGGGTACAATAATGCATTTTCAAAGCTAGCCAATCGAATAGGCCATGCCCTTGTTCATGACATCACATTAGCTGATTAATACAGTGTCTAATAGTCATATTCTGTATGTTTCCATATGCACTAATATTCCACTATTATTCCGAATATGACAGTATTCGGAATTTAACATGACTCATGTAATCCGCATATTACATTTGAACATTCCGAATTGGGCCTTATTCCAAATGTAGTATTTTTACACAAACCAACTAGACAACAGTTTGCAAGGCTGAGGTAGAGATGCATGCATGTAAACAGGAATATTAGTGGGATATTCATTTTCATTAACCATGCAAACAGCTTAGTAGAAACTTTCTTTTATTTTTTTCAGAATAAGGGCAAAAATATTTTGTGCATGTAAACAAGGCAAGTGTTTTTGTAAGATAAGTTGGTAATGATTTTCTGTAGTTTCAGAAGTTGATTATTTTCATACCAGTTTATGTTGTGAGGATTATATTAAGGTGTTTGTAGTACAAGGAACTTGCATGAGAGATGCTCCACAGAAATGGAGCATGGATTTACAAATGTCATTCAACATCACACTACTCTGGTGTTAATTATTTTCCTATAACCGCATGCCCTGTTGTGTTTTGTTCCTTAAATAGTTCATGAAAAGCACCAGGTTTATTGTCTTGTTGATCTGAGATATCTGGTACTATTGACAGGTTTCATACCAATATAAACGTCAGAGTGTTCTACATGGATGCAGAATACTTTCTTTCCCCCATTTTCCTGATCTATAAACAGAAGCTAATTTGTCTTCATAAATCGTTAGAGAGTGACAAAGTGTGAGAGGAAAAACTGTGAGAAGGAAAAGGGAGACAGGTTTTGTGTAGAGTTAAGCAGGGATTCTGGACTCTAAAGAGACTCGAAAGTTCGGCATCAGTACCAGCGCAGACAAGCTGTCTGTTCACCTCAGCACGCATCTATGTGTGTGTGTGTGTGTGTGTGTGTGTGTATGGAACCTCTCATGAGACATTTCATCCAGTATCCTGTTCATCTTATTTAATGAGCATTTTACCTGGAATGCTGCGCCTCTTTGAGACCACACTGCTGTCATTGGCTGCGCAGTCTTTATTCCCTTTTGAGTAAGGGCCGTCATCTGGAACGATAAAATAATAATCGTCATTAGTGCTGCAGGAACATCTGGCAACCCGTCTTCATGGATCCATGGAATGAAATAAAAAATAGTTAGGACAAAAAATTTCCAAAGGATTTGTTTCCTGTCTAAAATTCATTTCTTCACAAGCAAAAAAAAGGCATCTTTGCCAGTGAGAATACCTTGAATATAATAAAAAAATATATTTTCATATTATAAGAACAGAGTAATGCAGTACAAGATTATTAAACCTATTTCTAGATATTTTTTTTTTACTTATTTCAAGCAAATAGTTCTAATTGCAGATCAATTTTTTTATTTAAATTAGTAGGAATGTCTAGAAATAGGCTTGGTAACTTTATAGTTGGTTTATTATAATATTTTAATAGGAAATACTAGATAAGTGTGACTATATTTAAGATATTCACATTTATTGCAGTGCACCAGAGTTAGTGAATGTGGGCAATAGTTAAAAGAATCCTATAGCTACCAGTTAATCGTTGTGCAAACTGCATGTCTAAATTTTCAAACGTACCTAAAAAAAAGAATTGCTGATACGGTCTCAGATGTTCTATAAAAATGGACAAAAGGGCATCACAGAGCTCAAAACAAATCTTTCTTGAAACCGAATCAGATTCTTCCGATTCGTAAACATCAGACTCGGGTTGGAGATTGAAGACGGAAACGTACGCAAGTGATTCAGATGATAAACCGTTCCAGTTAGTTTTGTTGGTTACATTTTTAAAACTGATGTATTGTATTCTGCTGGTTTATGAGTCGAATTGTACAAATGGTGTTACTGAGCCAGTGCCTTTTAAAGAGAGGGTGTGATGATTTAGACATACAAGTAGCACAATGCTAAACCGGTAGCTTCCTTTACTTGTTAGCTACAGTCCATATGACCTTTATTTCCAGTACAAACCTAAAAAAAAGAAAAAAAAGTCAACGTTTGACAACAAATATTTATATTTGTGAGCTAAGGAGAAAACTGAATACAGTTCATTTTTGGCAGCAGTATCTATAACCACCAGTAAAACCCAATCATATATAACGCAACATAAATAATTGCCCAAGGCGCCAACCAAGCAGGGTGACACTGACACACTGTGTTTTTTATAGACGCTCGTGAAATCTGCCCTGTTCTGCCCCAGTGATGCTGCTAACTGGATGTTGACTGTCGCCTTACTCTTGCGATGTCCCTCAGTCAGAAATTTCACCAAGAGTGCCAAATAGGTCAGAGCTATCACTGTCTCACACACACACACACACACACACACACACACACACACACACACACACACACACACACACACACACAGTAATCAGTAATACACCTAGTTAAAGCTAGACCTAAACCTAACCTTAACTTCACCACCCAAAATATACCTTTTGGATCTTTTACCTTTATAATAAATAATTGCAGTTTTTTGTAAAAAGGTAGTTTTTCTTATAAGGAACAGCCAGATGTCCCCACAAGGCCAAAACTGTCAAATATTCCTATCCTTGCAGGGACAACTGGTCCTCACCAAGGTATAAAAACCTGAGCAAGGAAGCAATCGTAAAACCTGAAGATTTCTTCTTTTATTTTAAGATTTCTTCGTAGCATTTCTTCTACATTAAAACAAACAGGAATTTTAAAAAGAAATGCAAAACATTTGCTAGTTTGGTTGTAAGCAAATACTAGCAGATTTTGATTTCAAAGCCAAATCCAAAGTCCCAAACCATCCAAATGACAGACGTTCTTCATATATTAAATTACAGCTTGTTAACCCTATTAAAAATAGTAACAAATACCAGAGCTATTTATATTTATATTCTTCTGTTTTTTCTTTTTTCTTTTTATAAAAACATGCTGTATAGTATTTCACACATGACCCAGAGTCTCTGAAACTCATGCTTCATGAGAGTTTCACAAATTGATTTTGGCATGCACAACTCATTTTACAAGTCAATTAAAAAGTAACAAAGTAATTTAGAGCGTTACACTCCAACAGCCCAGCTTGACTTGACACCATTCGTGATGTAGGTTAAACGCCGGATGTTCCTACAACGCTGGTGGGCCTATTTTCAGACCTGGTTTATTTATAGAGCTGAGACAAGGCCTGGTTAATACATCTCTCCCATATTGCCACAGTTTTCCATGAACACCTACAGACATCAGTAAGGAACGTTCTAGACAGACGGTTGAGAAACAAAAAAATTGTAGTATGTGTGATCACTTAATAATGAGCCAGGTTAGTCACTGATCACAGAGCAATGAGGCTTTCAGACACAGAACAGGCTACAAGAAAGCCCTCTGTAGTGTAATAATCATTGCAAAATTAATGGTAATAAAGTAATCTCATTTTCAATTAAAGAAAACTTATTAAGGGTTGCCAGGCATGCAGAAAGTACCCCAAAAGACAAATAAAACCATTACAATATCCAAAACTCAATATATGGCCATCAGAGCTCCTATACAATTCACTTATGACCATGGGATAGTTTTATTATATGCATGCAGTATATTGTCCTAATTTACCTGTGTAAACAAGTAAACCAATCCACTAATACACAATATAATGAGTCCAGTCAATAAAAGTATCCTGCTAGATTTACTTTATGTTTTTGCTGTGATTTAGTAAAGAATGAAATAATTTACGGTGTGCTGTTACAGGAAAATAATCAACAAGGTGATGAAGCAGAGTTACTGTTACCATCCCAAACGGTGATTATTTTACTATAACAAGCACAACAAAGTGTTTAATTCTTCCTATAGCATAGCTATTTGACAACTATTGCTATATTTTATTAGTTAAACAGTGACAGATCATACTGTTTGCATTTGTAGTTATATTTAATGTTGTGAAATATCCACAGAACTAGATAGTTCTTGTTATCGCTTCTGCTACATTTCGCAGTTATAAATTGTAATAGTGCGAGTGTGGAATTATTGGGTTTGGCAAAATGCTATAATATTTATTCTATGATTAAGTTTGGATTTTAACAGTTTATCAAAACAAGTTTGAGCTTTGTATAATTCGTGCCTGCCATAGAGTCTTATTTGAAAAGTAATCTTTCCCTTTTTTTTTTTTTTAAATCTTATGAAATAAATGATGTTTTGCAGTTATGACATACAATAGCAAACCATATCATTAACAGTACACATATTTCAAAAACAGTGTAGAAGAACATTTTTGTCCAATTTGTGCCTGCCATATTTCTTTTTTGAAAAGTAGGCTACTCTGTTTTCTTAATCCGCTTCCCAGGAGACACTAAACTCAGAAATAAAGCTGTGTTATTTTCACCTGTATTGGTATATTGAAGTGAGTCAGGCAAATAGAAATGGCTAGAGGTAAATATATGTAAAATATGGCTAGACTCACCATTGCGGCCTTCTCTTCTTAAACCGCACAGCATGGCTGCGGTGTCACGTCTCCATGCTTTTCCACACCGCGGTATGAGACTCGTCTATATTCTGCATACACCTTTGTTAACCCACACTGCAGTATACAGACTTACTTCCCAAATCACAGTGAGCATGCTACAGCATATCCTCTCCAAAAGCAAGCCAAAGCTCCTCAATGTGTCCACTTTAGAATCTATTTTTTCTTGAGTGTCTTCAATCAAAGCTGGCATATCGTCCACGATGCCATTCGACTCTGCAAATGTGTAAAGGGAACTTTTACTTTTCTAAAAAAATCTTCGGACAGTCAATGGGTGAGTATGTGTATAGTTTGAATGACTAAATACATTCATGCATGTATGTATGTGGACTTGTATTTCCCTCAAAGTGCTAATGATCTCAATGTCTGAACATCTTATTTATGATGGTATCCTCTTTCACCTTCCTGTAGCTAAATTTGTATCAGGCTACATCCAAGTACTAGTTTCTAAAGAGATATCATTTGGAGCAGTACTCATTATCTATACCTAATAACTCTAATGTTATCTGGTTATTCATACTAAAGAACCAGATTGTACTTTCTGAAGAGGTACTGGCTATTCATATGTCAAGAGACAAATTCTGGTCTTTAAAGATGTACTGGCAATTTATACTCCAATAACCAAGTTGTAGTCTCTAATGAGATACTGGCTATTCATAATCCAAAATCCAAACTCTAGTCTCTAAAGAGATACTGGATAGTCGGCCTCCAAAATCCAAACTCTCATGTTTAAAGAGATGTTGTTTATTCATACACCAAAACTCAAACTATAGTCTCTAAAAAAGTACTGGCTATTCATTCTCCAATTCACAAACTCTCATGTCTAAAGAGATACTGGTTATTCATAATCCAAAATTCAAATTGTAGTGTCTAAAGAGTCACTGGTTATCCTCACTCCAATATCCAAACCATATCTAAATTAATACTGGACATTCATACACCAATATCTAAGCTCTGGCCCTAAAGAGATTCTAGCTCTTCATAACACCAATACCCAAACTGTAGGTTATAAACAGATAGTGGGTGTTCATACACGAATATCTAAGAAATTGTCAGAGTATTTCATTTTTGTTTTAGAGTATCAGAGTATAGTGTCAAGGCACCAGGAGTATTTATAATTCAACGTCTGAATGTGATGTTCAACAACCGATTTGGACAGAGATACAGCCAAAAGAGATACCTACAATTCATGCTTCAACGTTAGTTTCCAAAAAATATTAATACAGCAATATCCAAACTCTAATGTCTAAGCATTCACATTTCATATGCCAATATCAAACCTCTAGTCTTCACAGAGACACCAGCTGTCCAATAAAATATCTAGTAGTCATATATGAATCCAGCTTATAATGTCTTATTATCTATACATCAATATCTAAACTATACTTCATATATATATATATATATATATAACTTCAATATCAAAATCTCTTGTTTCCAAAGAGACACTGTATAGTATATCCAAGCAGATATGTTATATTCATACTCCAGTATCCAGGCTTTATTGCTGGACAACACATTGGCTTTCCATACTCCAATATTAAAACTCTAATGTCCAATAAATATGCATACTTCAATATACAAAATCAAATGTACAAAGATGTACTGACTATCTCTATTCCAATATTCAGACTCAAGTGAATATTTATGTACCTATATCCGAACTCTAATGTTTAGACAAGTACTTACTATGCATACTTCAGGGAGACTCCTAATATCCGTACTCCAATATCCAAACTCTAGGGTTAAAAAAAACCCAGTTATCTATCTTTCAATATCCAAACCTTTCCACTGAGATACTGTAAAGTCACATTCTAATATAAATAACTTTCTAAAGATACTGTACATCCATTCTCCAATACCCAAAGCAAGTGTCTGAAAAGATACTGACTATCTATACTCCAATATTCAAGCTCTAATGTTCAGAAAGATACTCACTATGCACACTTCAATATCCAAACTCTAAATGCTATCCATGCCACAATGTCCAAACTCCAGAGTCCACATTCTATTGCTTCCCCAGTCCACAATATCCAAAATTTAACATCCAAGCAGATATTTCACCCACAATGCAACGTCCAAACTGTCGAATCCAAACAGATAATGAATGTCCACGCAACACACTGCAAAACCAAAACATCCAGTAAGGAACTGATTATCTGTTCATCAGTCTTCAAACTTACTTAAACACTGGCTGATCTGTGTGAACACAAGCGCGAGTAGGAAGCTCCAGCTGTGATGGAACCGTAACATGAGCCTGGAATAAAAGCACTGCTGCAATGAGACTCCAAGCGAAAAAGCAGAGTCTATCTCACTCTTTCTCTCCTCCTCTCATTCCTTTGCTCCTCCCTTTCTTCCCAGGCTGCTGAGTTTTTCACACTCATGTTTGCCCTTCCTTCTTTTTCCTATTCATCTTCTCTATTCTCTCTCTCTCTCACACACACACACACACCAACACCAATATAGACACGTGCTACATAGTGAGTTTCTTCCTGCTGGGTGTTAGGAGTCATACACCTCATTGTGCTGGGCCACACACACACACACACACACACACACACACACACACACACACACACACACACATACACACAAAAGAGCCACCTCCTTCTTCAGATACACTCATGTGTCACTAACATTTATACCCAAACATTCTACTGAACTCAACACAAACACACACACACATACACACACACACACACACACACACACCACAGCACACCATAGCACCCTTTTGCATTAATTTCCTCAGCAATTTCTGCAGCAAGTCTTCATCATGAAGCTCACTGGTGTGAGCTAACACAAAACTGCTTTTAGAGGGATTTGTCAATTTACATATTATATATATATATATGAATATATGAATAATGATATAATAATAAGCATGAGACAATTTCTAAACAGCCCTTTAATTGTTTTGACATCTGTTGGTGTGTATTACAAGAAAGGTTTTGCAGGTTTACCTCATTGCTAGAAATTAGCGTATATTGCTATTTTTTAAGATTCCTAGATATTTTAAAAGTAATTTCTACTTTTTTGAATTCATCCCAGGTACAGATTACATAAGAGAATGGTTTGGAGGGAGAAAAAAAAGGAAATTGAACTAATTTATTAATTTATGCAAATATAGTCGGTCAACCTCGACGTGTTGTCTGTGTTTCTGCGCGGGAATTACAACGCTAATGTCGATAACAGGTAAGTCTGGTAGTTTAGGATAAGCATTAGCACTTGTGTGAAGAATTGGATGCAATTTAAGATTAATAAAAATAAACTCTTGGGTGAAAAACTAAAGAAGCAAACATCTTGGCTGATCGCTGATGTAATGCATTGTGTTTTAATTGCCTAGCCAATCCCTTAAACCAATAGTTCTCAAACAGGGGACCAGTGACACATGATTCTGTAAAGTATAGCCAGGGGGTCCGTGCTTTAAAAAATATTACAGTGGTATAAATTTCAATCCACCATTGCCAAAGTACTGAATTCTTATAGTTTTGTCTGGTCATTTAAATGAATTTAATCCGAACCTTAATAACTTAAAAACAAGTAAGCCTCTATAAACCTAATGACAGTTTATTATAAATGTGTTCAGTACATAAAAAGTGCAGGAATTTAAATCCCTATGGCTACAATTAATGATGAGGTTAATATTTGAATAGCTGGATTGTGCTGATTTTTTTATGTGCTAATAGATAAAAAGAAAAAAAAAATTGTTATAAGAGTCCATGGCTGCAAAGCCAATTTTTCATGCATAGCCACTTCTCACAGTGCTCAGTGACACTCAGCACTTACTGTATGAGTAACTTTTCATTACGATATCACTATCACGACCAGTTGAAATGTGATTAACTCATTATGTGCATCGCCCCCTGGAGAACAGTAAAGTAAAACTGCTGGATGGAAATTAACTCTACTGGCTCTAACACTACTCCGATTCACAACTGTCTATCAGTGATCTGCTCTCATGTTTCATTGCCTCAGAAGATCTTTCAGCCAGTGAGAGCAACTGTGTGTGTATGTGTGTGTGTGTGTGTGTGATGATGATGATGATGTAGGCTCTGCAGTCCCCACACCTGTCTCTCCATTTGTCCATTTGTCACTTGAACATACCAGACCTTCCCCCACACACGCATTTCCCATAACCACACACACACAGTCAGCTCCAATACAGTCAATGCGTGCTCCATGTCCTCTCTCTGACATGTAGAGCGGGGACAAAGAGATCGAAGAGACACGTCCTTCTTCTCTTAGCTCTCTTCTATGATTTTGTCAGACAGAAATCTGAGTCTGCAGCTACTCCCGTCTGCCTCAACCACTCGATCAGTGGTTTAGTATTATGGGAAAAGCAATAGGTCTTAATAAACATATTGCAAAGAATTCATAAGAAGTGCTGACTGAATGACTGAATGTTAGCTCTTGCTATTGCTCTTCATAAAGCATCTTATTTATTTGTTTGTTTGTTTGTTTGTTTGTTTATTCGATGTATAGAAATTAGGGAACTGAAAATGTGACTACTGATATCTGTATGGCATTGGTCTGCTTTGTGATAATATTTATTTGTTTATTTGTAAAATGTAAGTAAAAATGTAAATAAGGGGCTGGGCGATATGACAAAAATATCATACTGCCATACTTAAAGACTTTTTTTCTTTCTTTTTTTTTTTACCATACACAATATGCATCATCATAGATAAGGTTTGGTAAGAAACTTCCTGCAAAACATTTCAAAAAATGTAATGATACTTTTATTTCATGTCTGCAAATATAAGTTGTTGAACACTGAAAAGGAAGAGAAAACAACAAAATCTTTACATTTTACAAATGTGACTTTTTTTTTTATTTTTATAAAATCAGCTGCTTGAAGGAATTTGTACTTAAAAATTATAAAGATATCATTATAGCCACAATATATTAGAAAAGTGGATTGTCACTCATTTATCACAATGTTGATTTTATATAGTCATATTGCCCAGCCCTCAGCCAATTATAAACAAACACATATGGTATCTCAGACATGAATTTCTGCTAGAATATTCCGTTGGTGACTTTTACCAACAGTATGAAGTCAAAGTTGGGACACAACCTTGGGAATCTCAATTTAGCAAATCTAAACGAGCATTCCCAGACATCTTACATACTGACTACGGCAATATAGCAATGAACGTCTATCTCACAAATGTCTTTCTTAAAATATAAGTCCAGTGTTGCTTTCAAACAACATTGTTAAGCCTCATAATCTCAGGAGGAACTTTGGTATCTAAATTGGTCGTCCCTACAAGGTTACAATATTTATCTATTCAGGTTTTGTTCATGCTTAGATACGACAGTAAGTTAAACTGTCCAGCGAGTCTGTGAGAATGAAGAATTGGATGTGATTTGAGGCCGATATTTACACAAAAAACTATTTACAGATGAGATGAAACTCTGTTACACTTAATTTGCTCTCTCAATATGGGAAGATGGTCAGGTGGTTAAAGTTATGAGAACACTTTTGCTAGCCAACTGGAACATATGGATGCTAAGCAGACACTAGCTAATGACTGAGGCTAATTTTTTAGCTAGCACATAACTGCTAAGACAAGATAGTCATGGAAATGAGACAGAACTATCAAGAATATCAACATTTTCCTCAGATGTGTTGGTAAATTGTTATAAATTTTTTTTTTTTTTAAGATTTAATACGGCTAAATTACACCTGAGCAGTAAATAAATTTCCATAAGCACCACCATATTGAAAGTCAAAACTAAGTTACATTTCAGACCGGTGAGAGAATTTCAGATAACAATAGAGTGGTATGAATATGTGAAATCTTTCCATAAATGTGGTAAACCTTCAAACAAAAATGCCTACATTCAGGACTTCTTGTGAAATTGACAGATTGGGATGATTTTGATAGCAACACTGCCATCTTGTGGTTTGGAATGACTCAAAAACTGGTCGTGTTTTGAGACTTACAAACACTGATCATGACCTTTTACATTCTTATACTGAGAAACACTAGTGTGCCTGGGGGGGGGGGGGGGGGGGGC
>JAQQZU010000039.1:3033249-3047574 GCA_030068025.1 Parauchenoglanis punctatus
GTGTGTGTGTGTGTGTGTGTGTGTGTGTGTGTGTGTGTGTGTGTGTGTGTGTGTGTGTGTGTGTGTGTGTGTGAATTCCTGGTGAATCTAAGAATATGCAAATTAGTGTTTGATGTCACCTAGCGACATTTGGCAACCTTTTAAACTACTTTCCTGTGGAAAGAGGTGGCAGTGCTGGAGCGCGTGCTCCTGCTCATTTCTCTCTGACTTATTTATCTAAGACCTGCTTTAAAATTTGAGGGTAAGTGAACAGATTATGGTGGCTTTTAGTGAAACGGGGTTTTTTTAGGGGTTCTGTTTGCTACAGCATTATGGCTGGAGTGGTCGCTGTAAACAACAGGGGCAGGGACTGTTTACAAAAACGCCATAGGATGTGAAACTGATCCTCAGATATTATTTATGTTTGTAAGCTGTTGGATATTATTCACTCAAGCTTTGTTGCGTGTGTACATTTGAATTATTCCTGAGAAGAGCGGCGGAAGTGTGTGTGTGTGTGTGTATGTGTGTGTGAGAGAGAGAGAGAGAGGTAAACATAGAATAACTTCAGCAACACGTGACTCACTTTTTCCCCTCTAATTACACCCAAAGATATATTAACCTGCATGCTGTGGCCATACACAATGTTTAATGTTGTTAAAATATTTAATTATTATAGTTCTGCTGTGTCTCTGTGCTTTGAAACTCGTATTTCCATTCTTTCCTAACCGGTTTGGTGGGTTTTTTGTTTTGTTTCAGCCATGTCTGGCGCCCCTGCAGCTCCTTCAGCGCCCCCTGCTGGATTTTATGACACAGTGCCGGGGTATGAGGGGACACTGGCCGGCGGAGGAGGTGAAATCTGTTTATTAAAAAAATAATAATGCATAAATAAACGAGAGAGAGAGAAATTTTTATTCAACTATTTATTCCAAATCTTGTTTTGAACGTTTTGCTGTAAAAAAAAAAAAAATGCTATCAAAATGTATTTCAGCTGTAAAATAAATCCCCCTGACCACTTCAGAACATATTTATTTTATGAGCATAATCCAACTTTTCAGACATTTTTTAAATGTGTGCAGTACTCTTATTTTTTAATGTTTATTAAAGCTTTGTTTTACTGAAAATTTTTTAATCGTCATTACATTCAAGCTAATATTATTTCTAGGCCTACCTGCTACACAAGCTTATGACTCTAAATATGCTGACTTTCTGCTCAGAAAAGTTGTTCACATTTTGATTGATCTTTTTTCATGTTCTGTTTGGAAATTGTGACCGTTATTCATTTTTTGAAGGAATAACCAATACACATGCTCTTTAATGCGGTGCCATTACTTTATGTCACTGCTGTGATTAATTGTCACTGATGTCTTAAGCATGGGCCTGTTCCGAAATAGCCTCAACAGCTTGAAAATGATGTCTTCCCAGGATAATGATGGCATAAATTTGAGATCTTGTGAAAATAAAACATTAAAACTTATGCCCTAAAACACTTTTGTTTGTTATCTTGAGTAAACTATTTAGTTATCTTGGGAAACAAAGTTTTGATAATGATATTGATAACTAAACTAGTTATCACAGGAATGTAAATACAATATGAGAATTCACCGCCTCTCTGTGCAGCAGTGTTGAAAGCTTTATTTCTGTCGATCTAAGAATTAAAATGATTTGTTTTAGAAAAAGAAATCACATTGGGCTCAGTTCATCTATTTACTAGCTCTATTTCACTTTACTGTATCACTAAAGCATTAAATCAGTCTAATAATCAGCTTTATCAGACTGATAAAGTCTAGTCTGTTTCTCTGTCTGGTGTCTGCAGGAGGTTTTCTTCCTCCCCCGATGCCCTCGGCCCCCCTGCCTGCACAGGACAACCTCCCTCCCCAAACCAACTGGAAGTAAGACCCTTTGCGTCTTTATGGAATAAAGACTGTCACTTTAGGAAACTGAAAAACAACTTCCCTTTAAATAATCTTTAGCAAAGTTTATTTTAAACAGTGTTTTGTCTAGCAAGGTGTGTCTGCCAAATGAAAAGTAACCTCGGCATACCTTGCACTTACTCGTACTGTTCTGTTGCCCGTATTATTATTATTATTATTATTATTATTATATATCACGAACGTATCATGTGCAACAGTTGTTGACCAGAAGTGTATCTCTGTAGCACTGGTTAATATTGTATTGATATAGTTATTGTTTTAAAAACTTCTGTTAAACTTATGTTCACTACATATGAGCATAACATGATGTATGCCCTACCTAGGAGACACAATCATAAACTGAACATCATAATAAGAATAATATATATATATTATATATAGCTGATCTCTGTAGCACTGTGAACAGCTTCATACCGGGTCTTGACATAAAAGTCATGATGAAAGAATGAATATGCACGCTCGTGCACACACACACACACACACACACACACACACACACACTCCCCTTGTGCAAGTTTGTCTCGTTTCAAAACGCATGGCTTTGACACACCCGCTGCCGTGTTTTGTCTCCTCATTCAAAAAAACAAATCCTTGTCGGTAGTTAAAGAAACTACAGGTTACTCAGCCTACCTGCAGCAGTTCGCTGTTAGACACAAAAACGAGGTTGGAGGTTCAATTTTAACCAGCTTAAATGATCAGATTGGAATAAAAGCTGAACCTCTGATCTCTCTTCTCATATTCATCTTTTAATCTTGCACACAAATGTCTTCAGTGCACAGCAAGAACAAATTGATTGAGCTTGATGTTCCAATACTTTTGGAGGGGGCTGGGGGTTTTTTTGGTTGTTGTTTTTTTTAAACACGTGTTGCCTGCTCTGTTTCCAGTATAACGTCCATTACAGAGGAAACTGCACGTGAGGCCTTTGCAAGCTACGCATCCAGTAAATGCTGTTACAGCTCTGCGCCGGCCCGAGAAGGAGTCATTACCAATTTGGAGCCCTTCAACACCTACAGAGTGAGGGGACAAAAAAAACCCTAATTTATATTTACCAAATGTAGATATTTTATTACAGAAGCTCATGGAAAATGCTGAAGTCTGTAACTGCGGTTAAATTGTAATCAGGACAAGCTGCGGTACTGCTTTAATGCTAGTTATTGCAAAATGAATCGTTTAGGGAAAGTATCCTTTTATCCAGATAAATGATGTATTTCAATTCATTTAAAAATGTTCATTTAAGTAACAGCATCATGCACGTGGCGATTATGAGCTAATTCTCTTGACTTTTGCTTTATTGTCCTTCTGTTCGTTCCTCGTAGTATCGCTTGGAGACGTTTGCCGAGACGAGATCTACTGAATGGAATGAAGAACCGTACACAGGTAAAAACAGTCACCAGGTTTTTGGGTGCAGTTTGCGCTTACTGCTATTTCACAAGGTAGACTTTATTCATATTAATTATAATATGTAGACAATGCTCTTGATTGCTCTTCTTTTGTGGCTATGATTTAAATTTACCCAAATTTATACTGGCAGCTATAAGCATTCCTTATTTTTTAGCTAATTTAAACTTGAAGCTTCGTCAAAACCGAAGACCTTTTTAAACAAAACGCGTCCTACATTTAGAAAATAGATCTTAGTGATGTAAAGTATAATTATGAAACTCCAGCTGGTGTGTGATGTGTTTCAGGCCAGCCTGTGGATGCGTTAATCCAGCCTGCACCAGCACCGTGGGCAGTCCCAGCCCAAACACCCACGTTCTTCATGGATCAAACGCAGAACATCAGAGTGCCTTATACCTCCTCAGTCAAGGTAGAGAACTCAGGAAACTCAGAACCTAAACAGAACATGCCTACTGAGTTACTGCTGTCCAAAACTCATCATAGACACTTAACACTGCCCCAAACCTACCACTAGGGGTGTAATGATGCCAAAAATGTGATGATTCAAAAATTATTCATATAATGCAATTGTATGGTGGAGTTCACCTCATTAAACCTTACAGTTGGCAGCTTTATTTGTACCTCCATTCCAAATTATGGACATATGATAAAGAAAGAATAGACCCATTATTAACTTCCCTGCTACTGATGATTCACCATTACAAGTCTTGTGCGTTGATACTGAAATAAAGTGCTGTGTAATGGCGATTCAGCAGGAGCAGGCAAGTTAATAATGTGTCTATCATATGGCCACAGTTTGTGGACAAAAACACAGTGAAGTTGAACCATTTAGTACGAGAGGCAAATCTGGCGGGTCTTTGGGACCTACCACTGTCCCAAACTCATCATTCACACCAGTTTTCTGTTCAAGAAATCCTAGACTAGTATAGTATTTCGACATGCCCTTGCTTTGAATTTCTTTTATTACATTAACTTGCAATGTGTTTACACAAAAGCAGTCAGCAAATGTGTCCCATTGTGGCCACCAGTTATGTGGCGTGTATCATTGCTGAGTGTGTGATATGTCCGTATATGATTATCCATAGAACTGTCACGCCTGTATGGGCATGGGGAAAAAGCCATGCAAGGACTGTGCAGGCTCTGGAAATGTGAGTCATATTTCACAAGTTACTTCAGTATGCATTACTCCACGTTTTAACATGCTCTGATCGTGTGAATGATGTATTTAAACGCGATCTGTTTTCAGAAAATCTGCTGGGTGTGTAACGGTAGTGGGCTTCGGCACGGATCTGATCGCTGCACGCACTGTAACGGCTGCGGAAGAGAAAAGTAAGCTGCGTTCGGAAACATGACTACACGCAGGACAAAGGTTTTTATATTTACCTGAGAAGGGGGAGTGGTCTGATGTTTTAACTGGTGTGTGTGTGTGTGTGCGCACAGCTGTGGCTGGTGCCGTGGACACGGCTCCCGCGAATGTGAAACTTGTCGAGGGAAGAGACAGCTCCTCATCTTCATCAAGCTCAAGATCCAGTGGTGAGAGCTCCAGCATTCAAGAACATTTTTTCAGTAGAATAAACATGCATCCCTAAACCGATAGAGATGGTATGAAATATTCCCAATATGGTAAACATACAAGCCTATGTAATCGCCTTCATTGTCTATTTTCAACATTACATCGCCAGAAAGGATGAAAAAAGATTCAGTTATTTTGTTCTAATATGCGTATAGTTTTAGTGCTGCTAATCCCAGGCTCAGAATTCTTCTTCTAGCAGCTGTTACATGCTACTGACTGTTT
Organism: Parauchenoglanis punctatus; assembly: GCA_030068025.1. NCBI lineage: Eukaryota > Metazoa > Chordata > Actinopteri > Siluriformes > Auchenoglanididae > Parauchenoglanis > Parauchenoglanis punctatus. The sequence goes on from JAQQZU010000039.1 coordinate 3,038,353, forward strand.
TACGATGACTGAAGTATGAGGTCTGGTCTTGTTTTGCTCTTCTCAGGACTACTTATAAAAATGATTACGTGGTGGAGCAGTTGAGCGGTCTGAAATCAGAGAATCTCAACAAGGTCTCCGGCAGGGCAATGTTCACAGACTCCCAGTACATGGTAAAGATAATAAAACACACACATACCATAAACATGTTTTCTGTGCACATGGTTAAAAAACTGCTTTAATTAAACATGGTGTTGTTTGTATTGTGTGTGTGTGTGTGTGTGTGTGTGTGTGTGTGTGTGTGTGAGACAGCTTTACCCGGTGATGGGTTTCCCTGACGCTTCAGTGAACCAAGCGTCTGACAGTTTAATACGAGAGCACCAATCCAAATATTTCCAGACGTCTCGCATTCTGCAGCAGGTACAGCTCCTCATTGTGTCCGTAGCACGTTAATGTTATCCGAGAAGCAAAATATGACAATTTCATATTAAGATTTCATGCTAGAATTACAGGAAAGTGTGTTTAACTTTACCAGGCCCACAAGTGTTTTACTCCTTACTAATCAACTTTGTTATTGACACTGGAACGTCATATGTTCGTTCGTAATGAAATTTTATTTGTGTAACGTTTTTAACAACGGTCATGGTCCCATTACTGACCTGAGAATCTTTCCTACTGCAGCGTCACGCCATCGAGCTGATCCCCGTCACCCGGGTTCAATACGCTTGGAAAGGGAAGTCCCACGTTTACTTTGTGTTCGGGAACGAGAACACCGTGTACACTGACAGCTACCCGGCCACATGCTGCTGCTCCGTCATGTAATCCCAGAAATCTGCATTTTTACCAGCCAGAACACCAAGTGACACAGAATACCGATCATCTTTACACTCTTCTAGTCTTCATGAATGTCTGAAGTATGAATGTGATTAAAAACTGAACGCAAATGTATCAAAAGCGTTCGCCTAAAAGAGTTGATTCAAAGAGTCGACTCGTATCACTGCTAGCTAGCTCCGAATTTAGTCTAATCAGCTAATTAGTGGTCCTTGTAGGCTATTGCTAAATATCAAGACAGTTGTCTGCTTTTCGTTAATACTTTCCTGTTTATTCTTTGTGATTCTTAGCCACTGCCTGTTCTGTTACTTTTTCTGACCCGATTTGTGTCCATTGAAATATTTAGAGTTTGTAAAAGCTTTGAATATAAACCATATCAAACTCACGTTGCCTTTAATTACAAGCTGCTCCATCATGAAGCATACTATTGCTTTAAATACTACTCCACTGGCTTATTATTCACTTTCCACCTTACGTTTTAAAGACGTGCAGCTCTGCAACATTACGAGCTCGTAAGGGGGAATCGGGCTTGTTTTTCATTAGGCTCAGCTCAGAAATACGAGTCAACTCCCAAACGGATCACTGGCAACATTTTGCCCAGTGATTGTTTTTCTGTTTTTTTGTTAACCAAATAACTACCTTGCATTGGCTTTTATAAAATCTATATAATTAAATGTGAACTCAGAAAGGTGTCAATAAAGGGCGTTGAAGAATACAGTAAGCATCACTGCATTAATGGTTTTGTGCTGCTGTGGCTGTGCTTCTTTTACATTTATCCTGATCATTTTTTATTATATGGCATCATCATACTATTGTCTACATCTTTTAAAAAAAAACAAAACAACAACAACTTGTACTCTATGTGAGTTGGCTTTTTATATTCACCGTAAAATTTGAATCAAAGAGCCAAGAGTTACCAACCAGTGGCATGTTTTCTTTTTTTTTTTTTTTTTTACATATATATTCCAATATGTTAATTTTATTCCCTACAGTTTATCAGGATTGTGATAAAATGGCCTAAACGTACACACATTTGTCTTACGATCCTTGCAAAAAGTCTGCTCTACTACTAGCAAAAGCACAGACACTGTATTTTCACACCCAAGATTAAACTGATTTACTTTAATTCCATCATAGATTTCAAACAGGAGTATGAATGAGTAATATTTGCACGCTGTTAAATCGTCACGGCAACTGGCAACACTAATGCTAGAAAAGGGCTGAAAATTATGATTATTAGCTACATGTTTTGTTTGTGTTAATTAATATAACTAATAAACCACATTTATGTTTATTTGTAGCTGTAATTGTACTAGCCGTTAGTACGTCATATAAAATTCAGAGTGTATGTACATGTTCTCTTAAGCGGCGTACTGATTTGTAATATTTACACGTATACAATAATATCCAATAATAATAGTTTGGGATTTAAACTGACAACTTTGCAATCAGTAGCCAAAAGTTCAAGTTATCACAGACTAGCGTGTTTTTGTTTTCCTGTAAACAATGTGTTTTGTCATCTAAAAGTTTCTCTGCTCTTAGCACCGGGGCCGATTTTGTCAAAAAGTCACATAAAGATTTAATGTGTAATTGTTTTCAGAAAGACACATTTGTTTAGCATTTATGGAAGGAGTCTCCAGCGTCGGTGCTCCGTAGCAGTCGGAGATAAAGTCGTTTTTAGACACAGGGAAGCCTTTGGGACTTTTCCTTACCTACTATAATAACAATATTTGTCATTTATGTTGTGAATTTACTTCTTATTAAATGTATTCTTCAATGTGTATATGCTTATACTCACTGAAATCTTTTCCAGTCAACATACCAATGAACATGATGTCATTTATATTGACTATTTTTTATACATCAATAAACACACATTTGTACTCTCTCACTATAACAGTGCTGCTTCCTTTAAGACAACGTTCTGTCCAGAAAGTTTCCCAACGTAACGCGTGTTAGACTTCAGCAGATAAATCCTGTTCATAAATTGTTCTTATGGGTAAAAATGTGTCGCTATCTTTAGGAGAAGGGATAAACTTAAAGGTCAGCAGACGTAGCCCAGGCTGCGCACAGAGACGTTGATGGGATCAGCTGTTTTTCTAACATTCAGTTCATAATAATAAAAAAAAATTAATTGCAATTATTGATCACATAATGCAAGCATGCAAAGGTTATAATACAGATATAAATATTTGGTTTTTTTTCATCTTCTCCTTTTTTCCTACCCGGAAATGCTTTTATTTTGTTTGCAACGATGCCTAAGAATTTATTTTAAATTAGAAAGTCCTGCGGAGAAAAAGACAACAATGAATACAAGATGGATTTTAACCATTTGTTAAATTTATACTGCAAAAAATATTGTAAGAACTATTTCATTGTAAGGAATTGTAAACTCATGCAGTATATACAGTACTGAGCCACCTGTCACCCCTCATTGCCATATATTTTTCTATGGAAATGAGATATTGTTATATACATTTCACACAATAATGTTTTTTGAGTCTCATCTTGCATGTCGTTTCTCGTCTCGGTCTCCTCCTCTCATTCACACCACATTCACACATTTTACATTTACCTTATTATTCTGTCTCTCGTACTTTCTGCCCTGCTCATACTGCCTCTCGCTTCTCCCAGGCCTGCTTTCTCATCCGTCTTTATTTAGAGACAGGCCCCTCCCCTTCTTCCTTTTTTCCTCTACCCCTCCCTCCATCTGGATCACTCCATCTGTGGTCCGGAGCTCAGTGGCGGTGTATCTCTCTGTCGTAAGGGGCAGCTTCATTCTCTCCTGCAGGATGTCGGGCCCTCGCACCAGCTCCATACTGCTCCTCTTCTGCGTGGCTTTCCTCCAGAGTCCGCTGCTGGAGGCCAAGGTAACACACACACACACGTACACACGCATCACACGCTTATTTATGATCGCAAACACACACATTTTATATTTCTTCTATCTTTGCCATACAATGTTTACAAACTCAGTAAGAGGAATGTAGCAATTGTTCTACGTTCATATCATTATTCCCTTTATTAATGACTATTTTTTGCTTAATATACAATACTATGTAAAATATACTACAGAATTAGGTGTCTAAATATCTTGATTAGGCCATAATCATTGTATATGTCAAGATTGAAAGATTTCCAATTTTGTGCAATTATGTATAAATTATCTATGAGGGAACTGGTTTGTATTGAATATTATTTCCCAACTATGCATTTCATGGCATTTAAAACACACATTTGCACATTAAGCAGATCTAAAATGCCTCTCCGAGCATCTCCAAGCGTTCTCGGGAATGATACGACCATCTGGTCGATGGTGTTAATTTGTGCTGGGTGGATATTTGACTTGTCATGTGAAGTAAACGCACCCACACTCGTCACCAGGCAACACAGCCATGTCGCCTCATAAAGTCTGGAAAGATCTTGGAGGCAAGATGCTTTGTTTCCAGCTAACAAAAACGCACACAGGTTATAAAGGCACGTGATCCTAAATTTAGAAGCTATTATGCTGAAGGTTAAATATGAAGCCCCGGTGAGTATTGATGATTAACAGGATGTTTGTTTTTCATCCAAAACGATGCTCCTGGTTATTTTACGGATGGTAGTTGGTCGTGTCAGAACAGGGAATAACAAACACAATTTTGTGTTCAGTGATCCTGTATAGATAAGAGTGTTGATTTACACCGCTAGAGCATAAGCACAGGATGAGAAGAGACAGCGATGCATTTTAGGTTTATTGATGAGTTCTAAGTCTATTGATACAGATTTGATGACTGGAAATGGGAAAACACTGCTTTGTATGAGGATTATGCTCCATATTATTGAGCCTATGTCTGCAAAATGGCAGCCCCAGCCCAGGTCAAGGATTCTACAAGATTCAATATTTTTCCATGGAATATAATAGTTAGTTTAAAAAAAAAAAAAAAATCATTACATGAATGATGCCACATGCTGTATGCAAAGAGATTACATGTTTTGCACAAAGTGCTAGATCTTTAAAATTATTTATCTTCTTGTTATAACCGAATGTAAAACCAAGTTACCGTTTCACAATATATAACCAGATACTTTATTAGCAACCAAGCTGACCTGCACATTTATATAATTGTTCAATCAGTCAACCATGTGGCATCTGCGCATTGCATAACATCATGGAGATACAGCTCAAGAGCTTCAGTAAATGATCACATGTACCAGAATGTAGAAAATTGATGCAATCTTGGTGGTGGTGAGTACAGTATTTCCGAAACTCCTGATGTTCTTACCTAACCGTCATTACGCATCACGGTGCATAAAAACAAAAAGCATTTAGGTAGCAGAAACACCTTTTTTTGTTGAAGACAATGTTGAGAGTGGTTCAACCTGACAGGAAGGCTACATTAGCTCAAATTAGCACTCTTTACAACCCTACTGAGCAGAAAAGCATCAACACATTGAACATAGAGGCGGGCGAACTGCAACAGCAGAAGAGACCGTGTTGGGTCTGAGAGCAAAGCGGAGCCTTAGCCATAATAAATTGGACATGAGCGTATAATAATAATAATAAATCTTATGATCTAGTATGGGAAACGTACTATTTCACTAAATCAGTTCATCCATGTGACTTCTTGTGACCCATACATGTATTCCCTTTTCATTAAATAAAAATGAAATATGTGCAGAGGACACACGATTGAATAGGAAGCCCTGGAGCTGCTGTACAATCTAATTAGCTACAAACATACCGTCGTGAGCCGAGGAGCTGTGTTGCCATGGCAACAGCTTTCAGCGGGTGCGCACACACACGGATACACACACCGATGAATGCAGTGAGGTAATAGCTCACATATAATTGTACTTCTTCCATTCCTTCTTAATCTTCCTCTGGGTAATTCCAGGTAAACAGTTGGCTGACCTTTTAACAAAATAATCACCAATAAAAGTATAATATAATATAATAATAATAACAACAATAATACATTTATAATACTATACTACTAATAATTATTATTATAATAATATATTAATTATTATACTAATAATAATACACATTTTAAATATGTCATTGCTGTGTGTAGAATCCTCACTATAATATTATACCAATTTTCTATTCCATACAATTCCAAGATCACAGAATGATGCTATATTATTAAAAGAGAAGGATGTAGTACAAAGAACTAATCTGGCATTAATAGTCAACTTTGTCGCCATATTTCTACTTCTGGACTGCTTCCTAGTATCTCGTTTCATTATACATTATGCCATTTTCATTATACTTTTTAATGTAATGTTCATCACTAAGTAAACAGTTACAGATGGTGACTTTGCTAATAACGGTTTCCATTTCACAATATTACAGATATTACAGATGGTGTTTTTGCTACTAATTTGTTCAAATGGTTTGGTTTCAGTCCATTTCTGATGAACAAATGACTCAGACTAAGAGTCGTCACCGTGTACGTGCAGTAATTCATCACTACAGTTTAATATGGTTTGTATGAAGAGATAACATAGAGCAATAGTTTGTATACATGTAATGGTCTTTTTTGTCTATAACATACTCTATCTCAGCTGTAAAAGAAACCATAAGCACTATATTTCACCAAGACAACATGGAAATCTTTCTATTTACTTCGTAATCTTCCGTTCTCTATCATCTTGTGTGATGAGACAATTCAAAGGCTTCAAATTTATACATGCTGTTAACTAAGCGTATACATACTCGAGATGGCCACAGCGTGTATCCTGCGGTTATTCGGCAGGGCGCTTGTGCATGTCCTCAGATATTAATGCTATGCATTAATCCACATGGTGCAACACCAGAATAAATACTGCCAGCAGTATAGCACCATGTGACATGGTGCAAGTAAATAAACAGAATAATGTCTCAAATCGCATACTTCTGTACTATTCTTGACTGTTATGGAGTATATTGGAATTGGATTACCTATTACTAAAACCTCTTCAATTTACCAAAAGGTCTGTTTTGAGTACCACTCTACTCTTTCTGGATTAATGAATATTTTTGAACATACAGTCAGAGTTTTAGATTTGAAACGGAGCCATGTCTAAACTCCAGCAAGCTACCTGTGATTTGCTCTCACTGTGAACGTCAGGCTTTGATCTAGCTGTTGGATGGCTATGAGGTGTAGCAAAACAAACAGCCATGTGACACACTGTCTCATCAGCCTCATTGCCATCTCTTCACCCGACTGATCTCTGTTCATGTTAACATCGGTGGGGAAATAATCGCTGATGGCATTGATTCACACATTCTACTGGTTACATTTCTATTTCTTAGGTCATTTAAACCATTTTTTAAAAATTGTACGCGATGCTGCCATCACCATGCTTCACTGTGGAGACGGTGAACACAAATTCATTCTCTCAATTGAATAACTACATACCTACATCTTGTAACAACATATGTTAGTTATTAGTTATTGTGAAAATGACGGTGATGCTCCTGAGAGAGTTGTAATGAATTCTTTAAATGCATATTTTTACTGCTTTTTCACTTTTAAGGGTAACCAGACTTTAAAATGCTATGGCTTGGACTATGTGATTGCAAAATATGCAAAAGGGTAACATATTCAGGTAAAAAAAAACACACACACACACACACACAAATAGAGTGAAATATAAAGGTTATATATTATACATAACGAAAAAGAACGTTGGTTAAGAAAGAAGAACAGGAAGTCAGGACTTGGATGTATTAGATGAACAGATTGAACTCGGTGTACATTCCCAAACAAACACGTACATGTGCACGCGCACTCACACACATCACACGTATGCATTTCTTACAAGGCACAGACGTCATCATGCACCAGACTGACTCAGCAGTGACTCACGGCTTGCCTCCTTCTCTACACTTCCATACGTCAATCTCAGAAGAATCTATTATTCATCACTCCCTCAAAGAAAACCCTTCAAAGCTGCGGCATCTTCATTAGACACCAGTGAAACTCATTAGGGCAGATATGCATTTGGTTCGGCGTTTTTGTATTGATTGCAGCTTATGAAAGCTCCAAAGCATTTTAATTGGGAGAGAGAGAGCGTTCATTGTGATGCTCGCTCTACCATTTAATGATCTTATAATGCTGTGATGCTTTTGGAGAAACTCTGCCCTGATCATTAGTTGCCTAACAGTGGTAAGGCTGCTCCAGACAAAGCTGACTTTAAAGACAGACTACTCTGATGCGTATTATTTAAAGTGTTTGTTTTTCTTTTTCTAAACACCCATTTTATATGCTGTCAAGGTTGAAAGCTTATTTATTTTAATCAAATTTAATGAACATTTTTGTGAATTGATTAATGACTTGAAGGAAAGCAAACCAGAGCAAATACATAAATTAAAACACATTAGATCAGCCATTCCATTAGGACAAAAGTAATGGCACTCAATAAAAGGAGGAAGACGTGGTGTCTGTGGCAGCTGACAAGACGCAGTGGCTGAGCCGCACTACTGGATGATTTAGTGCACGGAGTTCAGATATTTATTTTATTCAGAAACTACTGAATTATTTCATAACTACAGTGGAACCAAAAGTGAAAGGTTTGTAGTTATGACAGCGAACGGTGTAAATTTGGATCCTGACTGGTTCTGATCCTGAGAGTTTAAGGAGTTAATGTTGTAAAAGAATACCTTTATTCTAACTCGCTAAGCTTTTGAACATCTCAGTATTTTATTTATTCTTCCTGAGGCTCACACATTTCTGTACCCAGCCTGTAAAAAATGAAACTAGGCTTAGACACGCAGCCTATAAAACAAAACATATGTTGTAATATTTTTTTGCCTTGAGCTGCAATATTGGATTAAACCCACTGAAGCATGGTGCTGGCTGATGTATTTGAGGAGCAGCAGCGTGGGTGTGTGTGAGGTTGTCACAATGTGCCGGCTATGTAAATTAGGTTGATTTCAGGTTATAGACTCTTCACCTCTAAAGAAAGAAAGAAAGAAAGAAGGAAGGAGCGTCCTCCTCCTACAAACATACAAACGAAATGGAAGAACTAACAAAAAGGAGGGAACTAAATAGAAGAAGAAAAACAACCAAAAAAAATGGAAGAAAGACAGTACAAAAGAAAGAAGGAACAAAATAGAAAAACAATCAAAATAGAAGAAAAAAAGGAAAAAGACAAAAAAAAAAAAAAACCCATACCAATAAACTAGCAGAAGGAAGAAAGAAAGAAAAAAAATGAAACAAAACTAAAGCAACACTGAAGAAACAAACAAAATAAAGAAAGAAAAAAACAAACTCTAGAAGAAAGGAATAAAGAAACAAATAAACAGACAAGCAAACTAGACAAAAGAAAGAAAGAAACTAAATAGACAGGGAGGAAAAACAAACAAACTGGATGGATGGATGGATGGATGGATGGATGGATGGATGGATGGATGGATGGATGGATGGATGGATGGATGGATGG
>JAQQZU010000039.1:3048417-3066781 GCA_030068025.1 Parauchenoglanis punctatus
GGATGGATGGATGGATGGATGGATGGATGGATGGATGGATGGATGGATGGATGGATGGATGGATGGATGGATGGAAAAAACAAAGAATAAAAAAGGAAAGAGACAAAGAACAAAACAAACAAAGAAATTACAATATGAAAAAGAAAGAAAGAATCACTAGAAGAAAGAAAGAGAAAAGAAAAACAACACAGAACAAGATGAAAAGAAATGGGAAAATAAAAGCCATGTATGAATTTATATTCTGACTATTTTAACTGAGTGGAAACTGTATAGCATTAGTTACTGATGTGCTAAAAGCGTAATCATAACGTAGCATTGTCAGGATTTTATAAACCTCCATTGAGAAAATCCTTTATGTTCCATCATATAAGCAGTATGATGCATGCGGTTCTGGTGATTCTCAGTACTACAGTAAGTGCTGTGCTGCCACAGACGTTAACATTCATGTTAATCCATCTGATCGATTTAAAACTTTTAAATGAAATGTTTTGATCTTGGTGTCAGTTTTCCTCTTCTTCTTTCTCGTTCAGTCCTACTTTTACCTTTTGGATCATCACTTATTGTTCTTATTCCTTCCACATTAGGGTTCTCATGCATGTCATATTCTTCTGCCGTATGTTTCAATGCCCTGAACTATCCTGAGCAAAATATTCTATAATAACACACAACATAACCAACGTTGAGAAAATCCCGGCTGTTTAAATGTTTCAGAATAAGACTGTCACTATCATTTAACTAATTTCCACTCTGAAAGCCAACACTCATAAAAGAGATAAACAGATCCGTCTCAATGCAGCATTAGCGTTCATGAAAGCCTTTTCATATTCTCTGAATCAGAAGTTTGCTTTAATGTGCTTCAGCTCGTCATTCAGTAACCTCGTCCTGCAGCAGGAAATCAGTACGGCCATTTACTGAACACTTTCACTGTGTAATCACTGCAGCCCGAGTGCATCAGACAGATCAGACATCACCCGTGTGTGTGTGTGTGTGTGTGTGTGTGTGTGTAGGTAGATTTGGCTATTGAGTTTTTAACGTTGCCAAGTCTTCAAATTTGTGTAGAATCACAGATTTATCTCTCAGAAATATTTTGTTTAATTTAAGGATGTTAGATTCAGGAATTCATGACAGAAAGAATGATAGAAGGAAGGGGGTGGGAGGGAGAGAGGAATAAAGGAAGGAAGGAAAAAAGAAAGAAAAAAGAGAGAAAGAGAAATGAGGAAAAATAGGGAAGAAAATGAAAGGTTTTATCAGTTAATTGGTGAATTAGCAGTTAATTATTATATTACTTGCTAAAGAAGAGAGATGCTTTTAAGTAAATGTACTAATCTCTACTCACAGCCTGTTAAGCCTGGTCATGTAGTGAAGTAAGAGGGGAATTTTATACAAGTCACTTTTATGCAAGTAATATTAACCCCATCCCCCCACCCCCACTCTCCCACAGCCCATCTCTGCCATGCATGGGGGTGGAGCTGCACGCCTTCGTCGTGACCTGCGTGATGCGCTGCCTTATGAGGCTCAGATGATGTCATACCCTCCTGCTGGCTACAATGGGCGGGGCAACGATCTGTACTACCAACCGGAGGCCTTGAGAGCCCAGGGGTTGGGCCACGCCCTGCATCGCCTGGAGAACGACCAGAGACAGGAGCAGGAGGCTGCCTACCTGGCAGGCTTACTGCGCCTCCTGAGTGAGGCGGAGAATAATGGCCAAGCGAGACCAGAAGAGGAGGATGAGCAAGTAGAAGGTGATTTCCAGGAATCGTACCCTCCAGATTATGACGAGACAGAGCAGACAGTGAACATGGCGAAACCCCAGGCACTGCTGGACCCAAAGCTCACCGAGGCTCTGCTCAACCGCTACAGACAGGAAAGGATGCTTCAGCCAGGTCAGGACCGAGACCAAGAGGTGCTCCGGTGAGAAAAATACCTTTTATTACCTTATAATCTTCTAATACATTATTGCTTCTGCAGTAAAAGCTCATTCATGGGCACTTGTATGGAGGACACCACATAATCTAAACCCTAATAATAAATAGATTTAAATAAAACATAATTGTTGATACATTTAAAACTAATTTTCTGCAAAGAGATGTTTATTTAACATTTATGGAAGGAGTCTTCAGTGCTGTAACAGTGAGAGGTAACAAGTCTGGAACAAGTCTTACTAACATCAAGAAAAAGTGAGGATTGACTGTTTATCACTGTTATAAGCTACAACAGGAAAAAAAAAGGTGTCTCATGGACATTCCACAAAAAAAAATTCAACTAATAATTATTTTACAAGGACTGTGTGCTGTTCTTTTAAAAGAGCTGATGTGGTATAAGAGGAATAAAACGTGCCGTTATAGGAAAATAATCAGCTTTGGTTTGGTAAACGTAACGCCACCTAGCACCAGGTTAGGTGGCTGTTGTTGATTATTTTTCTATAACAGCATGCTCCCAAGGCTCTGGGTCAATGTTACAGATCCTACGACAAACTGGTGGGTGATTGGGCTGTAAAATGAGTCCTGGATATAAATATATGACATTTTCTGTTGTAAAAAGGATCAATAAAGCATAGATTATTCCATTCAGCCAGATATTATGGCCTTGTACCACATTTCTATGTTTATGATATGCATATATCTTTGCAGAACCTACAACCCAGTCAGAAAACAGTCAACCAGAGTTGGAAAAACACCTCTTTACACTTTTAAATAAGACACTATGACTGGCTATAACTAACACAGATGGCAGACCAAAGCTTATCTACTGTACATACAAAATGACAGAGTGAATAATCCACCAGCAAGGGTGGTACTGGGGCAGAAAGAAATGCTACGTCTAACAAATGGCCATTTGCCAGTTAGGCCGATGTCTTTAGTTGGAAAGGAAACAAATGGCTTCTCTCTCCTTTAAAGATCTGAGAGACTGCAATGCTGTAAACATGATGGCGATTTCATCCAGCCGCCAGAAGAGTAGTCCCTTTGGACCAGTAACTACCTCAGCTTCCATTAATAAGTATAAGAGGTCGGTCTATAATTCAATTCAGCTGAATTTTATTTACGTAGCGTGCTCAAAAAAGCAGCTTTACAAAACTATGGATGTAGATTTGGATCTCTAATAAACAAACCAGATGCGACAGTAGTGAGGGAAAACTTCCTGAGAGGCCGTGAGGAAGAAACCTTGAGGGGAACCAGACTCAAACGGTAACACCAAATACTGGGATTATAAATAAGTATTCTTCTGCAACTGCATAGTGTAGAAACAAACAGTACTTAGCGTGTTAAAGGGATGTTTACTATGAATAGATTGTGAATAAGAGACCTGGGATGAGCACAAGACAAGTTTTGCTGTTTACAGCAGTGGTTCTTAGGTGCAAGTCTACAGTATCCAGAAGCAAGAGTAAGACGTGGACAAAAACTGTTTTTGGAAAAGGCCAATCTTTAGGGTATCTACTGTACGTGTGATCACCCACAGCAGAAGCAACAGATTGAACCCTATGGTAATGGGATATTGGTAACCTTATTTTTCCTCAAAGGTCTAACAGGTTGCTGAGGATATTGACCACCAATCAACAATGTTGTAAATGGACACAATTTGAATTATTTACCTCACATATGCATTGTAAACCTACATTTGCATCCTCATCCTCATTCCTGATGCTTTACCCAGGTACCTGATGGAGAAGGTCCTCTCAAGTCTGGTATCCGAGAACCCATCTAACCGCCGAGGCAAATGGGAAGTGGCGGCTGCAGCCAGCATCGGACGCGACAGAGCTACGCCTCTGAGACGAGCTAGGCGCTCTCTAGACTCCGCCCCCGTAGCCTCCCCTGATGCCGAGGCCTCGCTCCTGCGGGTGAAGCGAGTGGGTGATGAAGACCAAGATGATTTTGCTGGTCAGAGCAACCGGTCGCCCCATGCTGGCCTGCAGAGGATGAAGCGCATCGACACAGCTGTGCCTCCGCCTCCAAAGAACAGCCGCAAACGCCGCTCGGTGACCTACGACCCTGAGCTTATTGCTCAGCACATCATCCAGTACCTGAGAAAGTAAGAGAGAGAGAGAGAGAGTAAAGAGGAAGACAGAACGATTGCAACAGTTCACATGCTGACAGATATATGCGAGAACTCACTGTTAACTGCTTATGTCTGGCGAACCAATGTATCTGCTTCAGCGCTATAATAAAATGGTAAACAGGTTCGATTATCTGTTCCACGTGCTAATGCATACGAGCAAATGTCATTTTTATTTATGGGTTTGCAGTAGATGTAGTGATACACTGCAGTTGGCAGCCTGTCAGTCCTAGTAGTTCAGACATTGGTATTGACATCACTTGAGTCTTAAGACCAAATTATCCTTTTCTTAAATTGAGTTTCTTAACATGAATCAACATCAGTGAACAGTAAATCATCACTTTGTACATTTAAAGCTTTCTACAGTTAAAAATGTTTAAATATTTATCTCCAGAAGGTAGAAGCTGGTTTCTCAACATACTGGACATCAACACAGTGGACACAATATCAGATTAGCACCTTATACATTTACCTATTTTATCCTTGAAAGGATTGGACTTTCCCTGGTCAGCAGCCCTTTTACCGGGATTAAATAATGCTACACTTCTAGCACGACAGGAACTAATTTAAAGAAAACCTTTCAAGATATGACATCATTAAATTCTGTTATCCTCTGTTATCCTTAAGTGATACAACTCAAAGTCTTTCATAATAGCAAATGAGTAATGGGCCATTAATGGCTCATACATACCGCTTTATCTAGCCTACATAATCCTTGAGGAATAACAGCACTAAATTTATCCCAATGTAGGCACAGCCTTGATGAGCTAGCGGATTTAAATCTGGGTCCAAAACTGAGATCCATTTGTGACATTCCCAGTGCTGTATTTGGATTGTTTTTGGTTACTTCCTAATGAACAACACATTTGCCTTTGCCATAACTGGCCATTATATTCTTAAACCCAACCATATTTGGCTTGGTTTATGGCAAAGTGAAACCTCGAATTTAGCTCTAGGAGTAGGGTTCATACTGATCAATCCCCTAGCATACTGGTTCCCATTCCTGGTTCTGGTATACAAACCCATAATCTAGCAAATTTCAATATTTTTTCTCTTTTCAACACACCTGATTCAATTGATCATCTACTTAACAGCCCTTCCTGGGTTAAAGTGTGTTTCGTAGAGCTGCGAGAACGATACAGGGGATTCCTTAGGACCAGGGTTGTAAACCTGTACCCTAGTACATACTATTTGTATGTACATGTTGGTGGCTTGGTTCCTTTTCTGTATTCCTCATAGCTTTTTTCAATACATAAAGCACTAAAATGTAGACCTTTTGTGTCCCCGAAGCCCATAGCCTTTTATCATGCTTGTATGAGGCAGCAGTGGATCAGTGGTTAAAGCTTCAGGAGCCTGACTGAAATATTGTGAGTTCAAACCCGAGCATCGCTACGCTAACACTCTTGGGCCGTTGAACAAGACACTTAACCCCTCATCTGCTCAGCTGTCTCTTCCCTCACTTGTTTGTCATGTTGGATTAAAGTGAGTTAAATGGTACAACTGCAGCGTTCTCGCATAAAGACACTCGTTTTTGTCCAAAGTCTTTTACAGAACATGCAATGTATCACAATTAGTTTAGAGAGTTTAGTTTGAAACTGAAGGAACATTCCAGTTGGAGTCATCTATCTAACAGATAAATTAGCTTTGGAAAAAAGCTTCCCAGATCAAAAAAGAAAGGCTTGATACAAGATACAAGCAAAAAAAAAAAATAGCTTTGGAAAAAAGCTTCCCAGATAAAAAGATAAAGGCTTGACAGACTTTGCTCAAGGCCCAAGAGTGGCAGCTTAACAATACCAGGGATTGAACTCAACCTGATCAGCAGCCAGGGCATGAACCACTGAGCCACCACTTCCACAGCATAACAGGAGCTAGAAGGGGCAGGATGGGTATGTTGTTGACCTTTATGGCTGTGATGACTTGGCTGTCTTTCAAGAGCTACTGGTATGTTGTACACTTTAATGGTTTCCCATGGTTTAACAAATCTGGTAAGGACTTGCATTAGGAATTGAACTGCATGGAAAACATTAAACTGTTCCAACATTGAGGAACTGAAAAGACTGATTTTATCCAGTACTGTAGTATTAGGATTGTACTTAATTAAGACCTGTGATGTGAAATGTATCCAATTTGCCCTGTCTGCACCAAAGATAACATCACTCAGTGGATTACCAGTCAAATTGGACTGAATGGAATGACGGATTATTTTAAATGCATCATTGGGCCAAAAATTCAAACAAGACTAAGCACCACATCTACCATGATGCTAACTGGCGTTATCCATTTATCACGGAGATAGAAAGAGGATCTGTTCATAAAGCAAACACTAGGACAGGCACGTTTTCACTGAAAACTCTTTATTGATCAAACTGTGAGATATTTGAATAAAGTTAGTGATTTAATAATGACCACAAAACACCAGAGTTCACACAGGAAAAAGCCTTGGCCCTGCTTTTTACGCAGCTTTATACAGCCAGACTGAGCACAAGGCTTGCTGAGAATGTTGTCCATTACATTATTATTTAAATATATCAGATTTCACTCAATTCAATTTATCAGTCAATGGGCCATGAAAGAGCAGACTTGTGGAAAGACTTCAGACGATGGCAGTGAAGCACCCAGCAAATTTCCCAGCACTGGGTTAATTCTGTGCATCCGGCTGGACATATAATAAAATTAGGTGTTAACTGAGCACTGTGTTGGTTCTGCTCTCTTTCTGATCTCACGTTCGGACAGCGTTTGAGCCGCGTGTATTACTGAAACCTACTCTGACCATCCTCGCTGTGGAAGAGTCAGTCGCTGTTGTTCTGCTTCCCCTCGCTTTGCCAGTGGCTTAAGTACGTTAACGTGCTTAACGTTAACACGTGGCTGTGTTTTACACATCACCTCCTTTGGAGTTCCCTCTCTGATTACTCTTATATGAGAATATGTGCAAGAAACTGTGTTTTAAATCATAATTATATGCTTTTTGTTTCCCTATCTGTGTGGTTATGAAATCTTAATCTTATAAAGCTTATAAATCTGTGAGAAGCAGGTGGGATGGTAAAATAAAATGAGAAAAAATATTGAGTTATAATAATAATTAAAAAAAAAAATTGGATGTCGATGTCAAAATCTTGCATCAGTTCTTTGTTTTCTCTGTACTCGTCAATTACTTTAGAGCTTGATATTTGATCATGCACTGTGTTGGTAACGCAATGTGTAATAAATGTTTGTCTCATGAAAATGCTTGAAAATGACTGAAAATGAATATTCAGTAATCGCATTGTATTTGTTATTAAGATATTCCAATTATGACTATTAAGGCTATTAACTTCCACACACACAAAAAAATACTAAACTATATATTTAGTCATTTAAGTTTCAGGTTGAGAAATAAAAAAAAAACACAATTATTATACTTTTATTCAAAATCTTATCCAGAGTTATGCTTTTTTTAAATTAAGGCCTTATTGTTGGTATTGCTTTAGCTGTTCTTTATTCATCTTTAAAATAAATACTGACTATTACGATTATGAAGAAACCCCACAGTGACACCTAACAAGGAGAGAACACATTTGATGGTCTCGATACAGGACAATGTGGTGAATTAATAGTAAATTAACCTACGTTGACATCCGTTTGCTTATCAGGAGGCGACAGAGAATGAAAAACAAGCGTCTTTGTATTTCCCTGCCTCCATTTAGAGCTCGAGAAGAAGTCGATTACGGTTGCCAGGCAACAGTCTCTAGTTTCTATGCAGAGTTTATATGTAAGCATCAGGGAGATGACATCCTGCTGTGGGGGAGGAGGAAGTGAGCTTTACTCATGTTTTTCTCCGGTTTACAATGAGGACAGAGAAATCAGCCCCAGATGAAAGGAGTCTAATGAAGAAAGATTAAAGATGATGGATTAGAAATAAAAGAGAAAGATAGAAACATAGAAATATCACAGAACACATTACAGAATTTCACAGCAAAGACACTCTGAAGTCCTACCATATAGGTCTCTTGGGAGACAATTTCGATGAAAGGGGTCACTATAGGATGCTGTCTGAGTGTCAAATCAATGGTACTCTTAACTGTGGTCTTTTTTTCATTGATGGAGTCAAAGTGGACTGAGAAATTATTTACACCATCAGATGAGCTACGGTCAATGTGAAAAATGAAATGAAAATGTAGAATAAATAAATAAACAAATAATAATAAATGAAAATAAACAAGTCATGTGGAAAAAATATCACATGTAAAAAGGGTGGAAAACAAATCGCATGAACATAAATAAAAAAATCATATTAATTAATTAATAAAATCACGTGAAAATGAATATTGTAAGAAAAAAATGAATCATGTGGAACATCCAGTAATCTTGGAAAATCGCATTTGAAAACAAATGAATCAAGTGGAAAAAATCAAATAAATGACTCATTGGAAAAATCATGAATCGTTTGAAAAAACGATTCATGGAAAAATTACAGATAAATTAATCATTTGAAAAATTCCATGTAAAAATAAATCATGTGGAAAAGCACATTACAATAAGAAATCGTGGGGAAAAAAATCTCATGAAAATGAAACATGGAAAAGTCACGTGAAAATAAATGAATCATGTGATCATTCACATCTGAATCTCATATGACTTCTGCAAGGGTACATGGTATGTGAATGGCCAATGTTAACTTACAGGACAGTTGTTCCTATTAAACTGCCAACTTATTTTATCTTAACATCCATACCTGAGTTCTCTCTCTTCATCGCAAGACTATGCTTCCAGTAACAACCCAGTCACTGAGGAACACAGAAGAGAATCTGTCTTTTGTCTAAATTAACTCTAATTTGAATGTTCAACTCATATTAAATACAATTTCATGAATATAATGCTTTACCGTCACCATCCTTGGCGTCGTCTGGGAGCAGTGCATCCTGACGATTTCCCAAGACGAATGCGAGTGTGGCGAGGATGCCGGCATCCAGCACTCCCAGCATGGCCAGTACGTAGGCCCAGTGCACGGTGCAGTTCCCTGGAGAGAAACTCTCAACGCTGTCTCCACACAATGCGCGCATCTCGGCACACTCCCACGAATCTGGGAAGAGCATGCAGGCCAGCGCCAGACAGAAACCTGCAGCACAGTGTAGGATGAAGCGTACAACTCTCATGCTCTTGGTACAAATTTTTTGGTTTCTAAAAACATGAAAACGTGGGGTTTATTTTTCCCCTCTTAGGTTTGTGGTAATGATTTAAAACCCTTCACTAACTCACAGGAAACTATGCAGGGATTAAGCAGGAATGAAGGAGTAGTTCACGCTTAAGTCATTACCTACTGGGTAACTAGTAAGTAATTAATAAAGCAATAGTTTAGTAGTTCTTTGTGAACTAATCTTATAGGCATATATGCACATGTATATGATCAGATCCTGGAGAACTAGTTATTAGAAACGAGCAGATTAGCCATGGGGAACTGTTAAATGTCTACGACTACAAAGATCTTTTAAACCTACTCAATTTCAGCAAACAAACAGAAAGTGTAAATGCATCTATGATGTACAGAACTGTTTCCGTTTTAAGATACATTGAGAATGAAATGCTTCTTTGGTGGACATATTCAAAGTCTTCGAATGAACCACTGAACTCTGACAGGTTAGTGCTCTTACCAGCGGTGAGCTGTAGCCAGGCACAGATCTTGTACACGGTTGCAGCGTTACAGAAGCGAAACAGACACAGACAGCCCACGCTGACCCACACCATGGTGAGGGAGATGCACACCAGCACAGCCGGGGACTGGAAGGCTGGAATCGGGGTCAGCGTACGTAGGGAGCCTGAGCACTCCGGCACTGGCCAGTCTGACTCCACACACACCTCGAACAGGCCCAGCGTACCAGTCTGAGGTGGCGCCTTACCACCGATGCTGCTGACGGGATAACGGATCTCACGCGTGCCCACCCAGGACGGCTGAACGAGGATGACCACCTCAATGACCGCGAAGCAGAGCGTGCAAATGGCCCACAGGACACCCATAGCCCGCGCGCTCCGGATGAACTCTGTCTGGTAGAGGCGTGCCACCTCCACCGCATGGGGCTGCATGACTGCTGCAAAAGCAAAGCTTAATACAATCCTTTAAGTAAATTCTAGAGTAATTCTTGCAGGCATTACACTGAATATACAGTTATGTAGCTTGGTGATCACCAACCATGCCCCTAGAGATCTATATTTCAACAATTTGCACGTTTCCAGGTTGTTGTTTTTTTGGATTTGTGCTGGAAATTAGTTCTGGAGCAAGGTAGACTGGGACATTCGTAGTTGCTTAACTTGATGTACTTAATCTACAAAAACAATGGCAAGTCTTTACACTTATATTTAGTCATTGTTTTGATTCGCTCATTTTAGTTTTAGTGATCTTCCATCACACAACCCTTAAGGTGTCACCAAAGATTCAGCTGTTTTAAGATACAAAAAAAAAAAAAAAAAATCAGATGAGAAAATGCGTTATTGCAGCCACAAATAAAAGAGCATGTAAAAAAAGGTGTAGTGTTCATGAGCTTCAACTTCACCGGATATTATTGAATACATTGTTTTGGTATGTCAATACAGCAACCTAAAAGATGACAGAAAATGTTGACACCCGGTAATAGAAAATAAAGCATGAACAATATTTCCTTCTTAATAATTCACCTGTGGTGAGAGGAATGACAATAAAGCATACTTGGTTTGAAATACAAGAACAGGTTTCACCATATTTTTAATCTAAAACTCAATGAATTATGACATGTTGGTTATTAAAGTATTTAATATTTTAAAGTATTATCTCAAGTATAATATAAGGCAAATTCAAAAAACTTTGCAGATTATTGTTTGAACACAATGTGCCATAAACTATCACATACTGTAGTTATTTAGAGTTTGTCAGAAAGTGATATTTCTTAGCCTTATGCAATATACTTTATAATACATTTTAAAAAAGTATAAGCAGAGCTGAGAAGTGCTGCTCCAGCTAAAGGCAGTGCTCATTTCAGGGCCAGAAAAACTTAAACAGAAGCCTGAAATGAAACAAACAGAGTAACTGATTGTGTTGCAATGTTGTGAATAACTGGTTTGTTTTTATATCTTTAAAACAGTATAATAATTATACTACTAAGACTACATTTAAAAATTACTAACAGCACCTTTAATAGCATTTCAGCCATCACTTTAAACAGGGCTTAGAATAAAGCAGATTATCCATGCATTTCTTTTTCCCCCTGAAGATTATGCTGTTATACAAAAGCTGCAGTACCTATATTAAATGCATTATTCAGCCGGAAAGCTGTTGTGTGCTGAGCTGTGATGTCTGAAAGCTCAGCACACGGCCTCAGGAGCAGGAGCGCTCATAACATAACAGTGCCATAACAGTGAAAACAGCAGAGCAGCAGGGGCTTAATGATGGGAGACTCATGAGGATGTTTTCAGACACGGCTAGATGAGAGATGATGATGATGATGATGATGATGCTCAGATAAAGGATAAAAAAAACAACCTGGTGCCGCATGCTAAGACAAATGAGCGGATGAGAACATGGGATGATGGAGATCACCTCTCTTCTCCTCAGGCTGGCCGTCTGCGACACTCTGTCCTTCAGCAGGAAGCAAAAAAACATCAAAATTCATTTAGCGAGAGCTGCATTATCGGGCAAGTGAGGGAGTGAGACAGGGAAAAAAAAGAGGTTCTCTCCTCCTCCCTGTGGGGTTATGGTGGCAATGATGCACGACAGTAACAGCAGGCCAACACCAATAGCAAGCGATGTTCCTTCAACACGTACTGAGGGAGGGGTGATGAGGACAAGGAGGGAGGGATGGAGGGAGGGTGAGAGAAGCAGAAAGGGTGCATGATGCTTTTCTAATCGGACAGGATTTTAGAGAGAGCACTGGTGCAGTGAAGAATAAATCCTCCTGTCATGGGGAAAGAGGGATAATATCAGTAGGGGAAAAGAGAAAGAGAAATACAGGAAATAAGGTAAAGAATCAGAGGGGAAGGAAAGAATGGAAAACATTGTTATAGTATACCATAAAATATATATATATTATTTTTTATTTTATTTTATTTAACCTTCATGATGTAACCATGACATAAACATGTGAACACACCAGCATGGCTGATTCCCACAATAAGCAGTCACTTACAGTGATGCTTGAAAGTTTGTGAACCCTTTAGGTTTCTAATCTATATTTCTGAATAATTGCAATATTGGATCATTTTCCTCAATAAATAAATGATCACGTATATTTATTTTCGTCCCAGACGACGAGTCATTCTACCAAAGAATGGTCCAAGAAGAATAAAATTAATGTTTTGAAATGGCCAAGTCATTGTCAATGTCCTGACCTTGGACATGTTGCGTGAGCAGTTCACGTGAAGAAACCCGCCGTCTCCACGGAGATGAAGCCGTTCTGTACGGAGGCCGACATGCGGGACTGATCAACACATAGCGGAAATATTTAGTCGCAGTTATTGCTGCACAAGAGTCTGAAAGCAAAGGTTCACATACTTTTACCACTGACAGATATTTAGCATTTTCCTTAATAAATAAATGCCCAAGGGCAGTATTTTTGTCTCATTTGTTTATTTTGGTTCTACTTTTAGGACTAGGATGATGTTTTATGTCATATTTATGCAGGAGTATAGAATATTCTAAAGGGTTCATAAACTTTTAAGCGTGGTGCTGGAGCTATTATGCTTTGGGTTTGTGTGGTGATGAGGCAGTTCCTAATACGGTGTTGCTTGAAAGTTGGAAGTTTTGCTGCTCCTTCATTTTTCCAAACATACCTTTGATGATTGTGGCCAAAGCTTTCCGTTCTTACTTCATCGGTCCACAGCAAGTCGTTTCCAAAATCCCTCTGGCTTACCTAAATATCGTTCACACCCATCAGACATTCACTTTTTGTGATGAGGTCGCACGCAAGATGTCCTTCTGATGACTCTCCCATGCAGACCGTATCCGTGCAGGCTCGCTGTACAGTAAAACCACCACACTGGAAACATCTAAACTTTTAGAGTCACATGGGGGTTTTGCTTTGCGTTTCTGACCAGAACATGTGCAGTTCCAGAGCTTGCCTTAATTTCACAGTTCCCCCAAACTGCACATTTGTAGCGGCATTTCGGTCAGTGGAAAACTGTGACCTGGAAGAACTTCTTCTGTTTACAGCCTTCCTTTACTTCGTAGGAATTAGGTTCATTTTCAGATCTCAGTCAGCTGCTTAGAGGAACCCACGGTTTGAAGGCTGGAGTCTAGAGAATTTATTACGCTCTGGAAATGTTACACAATTCATGACCTTCCTGAGTCAATTAAGGCCTAAAGAGTTAATTAAGTTCTGAGACTCTGGAAAGGCGTTCAAACATTTGCTCACGTCATAATCGCTAATATTTTTCTTTCCTATTTTGTAAGTTCATCAAATATAATACAACTCTGTATTAATTTGTTTATTTTTTAATAGTGTGCCGCAGAGTTCGTGCTTAATTCCTTTTTTATAACAATGTATATACACATATAGTATGCCATTTTAATTTTACTTGCATTTTGACCTTCAAATTCTATATTCTGTATTTGAACGCTTTTTACGTTTAACTCAAGAAGAAGAAAAGAAAAGAAAGCATAAAACACACTCAATTATTCTTCACATTTAAAGTGTATTGGTGTACCAAAGTTTACAAAAGCATAACTTACAATGTTATTTTTTTTTTGTGCCATAACACAGATACAGAGTTTGTTCAAAGAGGACAACAAGTAAGATGTGAAGAAAACAGAATAAAAGGACAGTAAAAATGACAAAGCTGAACTGTCAGAACTGGTTTTTGTTTGAGAAGACTCAGCATTAGTTATTGCTTGTGAGTTGAAGTAATCCGTTTCGGTGATGTGCCTGTATATAGTCATTCATTATCAAACAGGAACGCGATTAAGAGTGCGATGACCAGTATGCTGAGGGGTTTGCGCTGACATTCAGACGCCTGGATGGTCTTAATGCCAATGTCACCGTATAACCACCTTCTTCTTCTATTCATTATTAAACTGTTGTTCAGAAGCTGCTTCATTTTTAGCTATTTGTATTAGAAAGTGGAGACATTCTATGAATCTCAATCTACAATGATTCGAGTTTTGGCTCTAAGGCAGTGCAGGAGAAATGTGGGATCTCACTCACACTCACTCAATGTAATTACCAGGAGTTAATGAGTTTGACTCTCCTGCAGAGATGGGGACGTGTATACGTCTGGAGCGAGTTTGGAAATGAAGACGAGTGTGAAAACAGTTTCTCACACACATTCAGCTGCGTCATGTACTGCCTGGTTGTTACTTCCTCATACATGCATGAACACACACACACACACACATACACAAACACACATACACACACACACCACTTGTTTGTCTGCAAAGGATTCTTCTCATCTTCGGTGCTTAATTAGTTGGTTGAGGGAATCTCCTCCCCAAACTTAGCAAGATAAGCAGCATTCTTGGCTTCATACAGCACCTATATGCACGCACGCACGCACGCAAACACACATACACACACACACACACACACACCCAAAGAGAGAGTGAGTGAGTGTGTGTGTGTGTGTGAAAGTGCGAGAGAGAGTGAGAGAGAGAGAAAGAGCGCAAGGGACAGAGAGACAAAAACAGAGAGACCGACAGCGAGATGGAAAGAGAGACAGAGACAGAGCAACAGAGCAAGGGACGGACAAGGAGAGACTGAGAGAGAGACAGAGGGACAGAGAATGAGATGGAGAGAGACAGAAAGCACAAGTGACCTGAACAGAGAGAGAGAGAGAGAGAGAGAGAGAGAGAGAAATGAGACAGCAAGAGAGAGACACAGAAAGAGGAAAAGAAAGTCAGCAAGATGAAAAAAGAGACACGGGGGATGGAGCGATGGACAGAAACATAGCAAAGGATGGACAAAGAGACAGAGAGACAGAGATAGAGAGTGAGATGGGAGAGAGAGACAGAAACAGCAAGGGACAGGGAGTGAGAGACAGAGAGAGGGACAGGGAGAGGGAGAGAGAGAGGTGGAGAAAGAGACAGAAGGTGACAGAGAGACAGAGTGAGGTACAGAGAGAGAGAGAGAGAGAGAGAGAGAGAGAGAGACGGCTGTATGTACACCTATATATATATATATGAGTATTCAGACATGTTCTGAAGTGAAGCATGCTGATTTAAACTGTATGGTGTCCCACAGTGTGAAGGTCGGAGCTCATCTGGACCCACCTTGTTGTGGACGTAGGACTCGCAGGGGTAGCACCACACTGATAGATCTGCAAAGCTCAGGACCAGCGGGTGAGAGGACATCTGACCATGGGCCACCATGTGCTCGTTCACAAAACGCCCACACAAAACCTGCACAAAGACGAAACACACACACACACAACGTCGCTGCGTGCACTGTGGATAATTCTGCATCACCCGTTCATTTGGGTACGAAAATCAACAACTGACACAAGAATGAAATGCAAATATGGTTTATTTTAAGACCAGACCACATCACAGTGTCGCTGTTTACGGATGTTGCTGCTCAAAATTCGATTACCTATTTCACTATTTTAAGTAGTATTTGTGTATTCCTGTGATTGTATATCTGAATAATGAATAATAATTAGGCAGAAGGTTTACTCACTACTACTCAGTAGGGCTTATTAAAGGCCTGGGCATTTCAATCTCTCTCCTACAGTACTGTCCTGTCACACGCACCTTATAGCAGCAGAGGCAGATCCAGTTCTCGGTTTCAGCGCCGCACTCCTCACACAGCCGGAACACGTCGATGCCCCCTGCTGGCACTGGACACACCGACTCCAAGTGTGGACACCATGATAAAGCGTTAACCACGTACATCGTATCCTGAAAGGAGAAGGCACAAGACATCCTGGGATGTAGCAACACGTGTGACCTTACACACTAGCACACCTGGCAAATCACGAAATTCATCCAGCTTTATCTAAATACAACCAGATGCGTCATTTACTTTGGAAAAAATCTCTATCAATAGGTGTGTTAACGACAAAGCTGATAGCGCTAATTTTGTCATATTATAGTTTTAAGTTTACACTTAGAGAGCAAGGAAACAGGTTCACTGTTGCCCACTGGAGAGTAAAAACAAGCCTCAAATTTTATACTAATTTTTAAAAACATTGCTGATTTACCAACAGAACAGTAGAATTCCTATTACCACTCAAAAATGATTTGTTCCATTTTGAAACATGGAAGGCGCTCTCTAGAGGTTTGTCCGTTCTGGGCTACTGTAGCGCCGCAACATGGCGGCTCCGTAGAGGTGGACCCGCTCCCTATGTAGATATAAAGGGCTCATTCGAAGCTTACGAACACAACGATTCGTAATTATAGGTAATTATACACTAATGAAAACATACTTATGAATGCCATACATATATTATGGAATACATATACACTGTTTCTGCTAACATGTACCCTGAAAATCCTGCATAGTGGACCTTTAAATTACTAAGATAAAAAAAATGCAACCAAGTAAGCATAAACTGAAAAATCTGAACCTGAAAAACCTGAAAAATTTCCCATGTTGGAAAACTGCTTGCGAAATAAACATCACCTTACAGAACAGTTCACCTTATCAACGATTACAGTTTCTATGTCAGTCCATGTGAAAAGTCCATCATACAAGTCCCTGTGCACGTTGAAACGTCAAAACGACAAACATTTTAGAACAAATGCATGATTATGAACCACATAGCCAGGGACAACCTTCAGAGCTGCTGCTATAGAAAATTAATCTTCCGATCAATCAGGTTTGAGAATTGTATAACTAACCACTCAACATTTCTACATAAATATACCATGCAAATAATGCAACAACAACAAAAAAAAAATCAACTTACAGACATTCGGACTCGTTCAAAAGCTCTGTACAAGAGCAGCGGTTTAGCAAACAGAGCCCCTTGTTCTGGCTTGGTCTTTGTAGTGTAACACACATGGAGACTGTAGACAAAACAAACTAAAGCCCTCGAAATGATCCCACTACAATTGCTTTTGAGTTCTGTGATTCACCTGAAATGCAGAATCAGCAGGAATTCGAGTTGTTTATCTACTCTGTCCTCAAAGTGCCTCTAGCACCGTGATTTCCTCCCAGTGTAGTGTAAGATATTATTACATTTTGATTCAGAAAACGAAATATAATATGTGATCAAATGAAACTCTTTGTCATCACCAGATTTATGTGTACACAGCTGAATCATCCCAGTTGCCCTCGCTGAAATCAATTATTTTCCATACCAGAACATCCTGATATGTTTTGCTGGCAGTCAGTCTTATATAGTATATAATGAAACATATTTTTAATCATTCAAATGTCTTTAAATATTGTGATTTGATAAGATAAAAATATCTCCCAGCCCCAGCAGATGGCTGATTAATTCATTCATCTGTTTATTCACTGATGATTCAGTTTCACTCTTTCTTTCATGAACAAAAAGTGTTGGGACTCGGTACTGATGTTATATGAAACATCTTATTTCTCGTGGGTCCTCCCCCATACATTTTTTTAACAGACTGTTAAGCACCTAATTTTACCTACAAAAGTCACTTAATTCGATGACTACTTTAGAGACTCAACAATAAGTCCTCATTCAACTCGTCCATATTCATCAGCCTGTGTTTAACTGCTACCCACTGCTATGCCCAAGATAATGAAATGAATGTGACGCAATTTATCACCAAAATTCTGAGAAAAATATTTTCTGACCTGGGAAAGATTATTGTTGTATCAGACAGGGCAGGATGTTTGAATCTGATTTCATAGCAATTTTAACAGATTTAATACTTTTTACTGACTAGGTGACTAGGTTATGAGATGTATTTACTTATTCACTAAAATGTATTTATTTGCTACCTGTTGGAGACGCCTGCTCTCTAAATTATGCCTTTAAATCAGTAATGTCCTTCATGAAATTTACATAACTGACTCGAATGCACTCAAAATAAATGTTGCTTTGAGTATACATTTTAGATTTGCACTTTGAAAGTGAGTTGAGCCCAAAATGAGGCTCCATAAAATTCGGAGACGCATTAACTGCCCAGCAGCCTTCATCACTCTCTCCACTGTCCCTACACGCTGACCCTGCCTCTGACTCACTCTCAGTATCACTCTCCTGTGTCAAGAGAGATCGAGATGGATTAAGCATTGCTTTTTTTCTATCAACTGAATTAAGTGAGCTTTAAAAAGTCAAGAAATTAGCAGGAAATAACAAATAAGAAATGACATATTCGCTCTTGATTCATTAGTGGTTGTGATCACCAATTGTTTTAACCCAATGGTCTTCTCATGATCTGAATTTTAAAAATTAAATTTGT
>JAQQZU010000039.1:3068700-3080351 GCA_030068025.1 Parauchenoglanis punctatus
TGTGTTAACGGACATTAAAACATCATGAGTTTTACCAAACCGCCCTCTTACCTGCGTGTGTGTCCCGAACAACCCGGGCGCCGTGACAGAAAGATTTAAATTGTCACTCACCTCTAAAATGACAAGCACTCGTCCGGCTGCTAGACTCAGCAGCTGGTGTGTGAGGTGGGCGTAACACTCTGGGGTCACCTGGTACTTCCCTAACGGATCCCCCCGAGCGGCATCAAACCCGGCCGACACCAGCACCAGCTCCGGAGCAAACTGCGCCGCAACACAGAAACCAGGCCTTCTTAAAAACGCAACTGATTTAGATGTAATTGAGATATTTGTCCACGTGTGTGTGTGTGTGTGTGTGTGTGTGTGTGTGTGTGTGTGCGCGTGCGCGCGCATGTTCACCTCTCGTGCTATCGGCATCACCACATGGTGGAAGGCTGCTAGATATTCCGGGTCGCCCATCTTGGCTTTGTTCCAGGGGATGTTGACGTTGTAACCCGCACCTTTCCCGCGGCCCACTTTATCGTAGTCGGCGTCTTCTGAGCAGGGGAAGAATGAGCCGTCGTCATAGCGATGGAGAGAGATGTAGAGCACGCTGCAAGGAAAACAGCATGATCAGGTCTAGCTACTGATTTTTCATACACGCTCAATTCACCTCCATATTTTAGAAATCATACACACGAGCAATTCTTATGCTCGTGTGTCCTGCTGTGTCGCTTGTGTTTGTTCTCTTCTCGCATGTGACAAAAATCTGACTTTGAACTCTACAACAGTTCAGTGGCCGTTCTGCTCCTCTAAACCATGCCACTCGTTTAATTATCAACTTAACCAAGTTGGGACTAATGATCAATCATTGTACACTAAGTAGTGAATACTGTGCAGTTTGTGTTCACATAAGACATGACTGACTGCAACAAAGGTACCACAAATTTGATACAAAACCAGAATCCTTCCCCACCTGTCATCCTCCTCGAAGATGTGTTGGGTGCCGTTGCCATGGTGCACGTCCCAGTCGAGGATGAGGACACGCAGGGCATTGTGGGTAATGCTCTGAGCATAGCGGGCGGTCAGGGCTGCCGTGTTGAAGAAGCAGAAGCCGCAGGCGGTGTCTCTCTCTGCGTGATGCCCAGGGGGACGTACGATAGCCACACCGTTCCTCACCTACACACGAACACAAGCCATGAGAGGTAAGATCGGACAAACTACGCCATTTCACACACTGATGTCCATAGAGTCAGTGAGAGCGACCCACCTGACCAGTGACGATGGACTGAGCTACATTAAAACATGCTCCAGCTGCCAGCAGTGCACACTTATAGCTCTCTTTACTGATGTAGATGGAATTATATTCGTCTCCGAGCCTGTTCAGGTCTCTGGGCTTCATCTGCTCGGTGCTCTTTATCATCGCGATGTGCTCTGATCTGATGTGAGAGAGAAAGAGAAAGAGAAGAGAAATGCATGCAAAGAGATGGTTTGGGTTTAGGAAAAGCAAAGAAAGTGACACCGTGTACTCTGCCTTCCTTCCTGCATTTATTAAATTTCTCATATGTTTTACCCGTGACAAAGTGCGAGCTCCTGCTCCGTGGCTAAACGAGTCGGTATCCTCCGGCAACGGTCCACGAGCCCCAAATCCTCATGGTGGGAGAAGATCCGGGAGATTCTCTGAGGGAGCTCAGGGTGATGGCTGGATGGGTGGATGCACACAGAAACACACAAAGTCTGATTAAAGGTAGGACAGGTGATTTTTTTAGAATTATTTTGTATGGTCTTGAAATCCTCCTTACATCCCAACAGCAATGAATAAATCAAATGCTCTGACAGTAAAAGGAAAAAAAAAAAAAATGGCAGCCATGTTTATTGTTTACAGTCATTATGATAATGTTAGGTATTTTCTTAGATGTGAATGAGACACAAGGTAGCAGGACATGTAGTAACGATGCACTACGCTCCACTACCCAACGCTCTCTCTCATGGACTCGTCCTCCAGTAGTAGTCAGGCAGTGCGCGTTCATGTGTTTTGGTGGCGTGGCTTTGGAGCGAGGGGCAGAAGGGAAGGGGTGGGATTTTGCATGTGGAAACTGTCAAAACCTATCTTCCTGAAAATGACCTACCCTGCCTTTAATTACAAAAATGTAATGATTCAGCCACTGTGATTCTTTTCTGAATCTGAAATTAGTACACTATTTTGGGACTACAGCATTATTATGTTATAACCTATGTAATGGGTAAGAAATGTAATGAGAAAGAAAATTACTGCAGGTTTAGGTATAAGCAATAAATTCTGAAACTGTAAAACAATATGGTTACGACAAAAGTCACATGAGGTTTCGTCTCATAAAACAAGACACCGTTTTCACCTTCTCGACTTTATGCATTATGTTCAAATACCGAAGCCTGTGAATAAAATCAATTCACCTGTGATTTTTAAAAACGATTTTACAGTCCCACTACTTGCATGTGTGAATTCTCACCTGTCCCACATGTTGTGATGTTCCATCATACGCTCGTCATAAACGAGTCCAGTAACTTCTACGGAGGATTCCAGTTTCTCCACACACACGACTGAGGGTAAGGGTTCTGCCTCGGAAAGAGGGCCGCCCTCTGAGGGAAACACACACACACACACACACACACACACACACACACAAAGCAATTACCAGCTCCATCTACTCAGCTCTGATGAAGGTAATGCACACAACGGTAGTAGTGTACACTACCACAGTGCACCACAATTGTACACTTACTGACCATATCTCACCTGCAGCCAAGTTGGATGCTGGTACACCTTGTATGTCTACACTAAGTGACAAGAGCTAATCTTTTTGCATCTTTTTCCATGTACGGTGTGTTGGTTGTCCGCTAGCCTTCATAAGTGTCGCTGCTTTCACACAAGCCTTTTTTTTTTTTTTTTTACAGAAAAAAAAAAAACATGACATGCTATAATCATAACACTTTTACCAGTCCTAGCTAGTATCAGCTAATTAGCCTAGCTAGCTTAGATCAGTTTTATTATCGGTAATAAATATGAAATAAAGATTTGTGTGACTTTGCTTGTTTGCCTTCGCTGTAGTTTTGGAGGCAGAAAATCAAGAGGATTTGAGCTGCTTGTGTGATTCGCCTGTTAATCAGAACTAAAAATCCCCAGTAACACTGCTGTACCTGATGCACTTTTAGCAGCACCACGCATGTTACCTGCCGTGTCACTGCTGAGCTGTGAACATAACATAACACATAAACCCACATAATATCAACTTATTGAAGGTCATCTGGTGGTAACTTTCCACTAAAGTACGCTGAATAGTAAATTTCCCTCAAGGGATCAATAAAGTATCTATGTATCTACTGATCGCTGTCTATTTAGTAATAGATAAGCTTTGATTAGTGACTGTAAACGTACAGAGTGATCTATAATATCGACAAGATTTGCACCTTACACGTAAATGCAGTAAATGGAGACTGGTTCGGACTTACCCAGAGTCTGCAGGCTGGTCCAAAATGGATACAGAGCAGAAACCGTCTTAGAGATGGACTTTAGGGCACTGTAACAGACAAGGCCAAAGACAAATGAAACATGGTGGTGGAGGCATCACATGTTGCGGAGACAGAGGAAGGTGCTGCAGTCATGTCTGACCTCTCACTCGGAGCTCCCGGAGAGTTCAGATGAGGGCAGGGGTCACCCAAGAGTGACCTCAAACTAGCACAAGCCGCCTCTGCTGTGGTCTGAAGGTTATAGCCTCCCTGAACAGGAACATACAGAAGCAGAGAGAGTATGAGGCGAGACAGCACATCCCAAAGAATTTGAGCGCTTTTTTCTAATATGTCCCTATAATAACGCACTGGGTGTTGAATGGTGGGCAATGACACAATTCAATCCCAACCTTAAACGGATTTAACAAAGAAAAACTTTTACATGACAAGTTGAATTTTTGCCATATCAGCTTCAGATTCATTTTATTTTAGATGAGGTTATCTCACTGACATTAAACACATCACAGTGAGATACTGTACCTCCAAAGCGAGCACCATTCGGCCCTCGGCCAGAGCCATCAGCATGTGGGTCAGTACAGAGAAACACTGGGGACTCGCACACATCTCACCCTAAACACACACACACACACGTATACTATTCAAGACCAATGTTACATTCCTAGTGCTACATGATACATACAAGATATGCAGAAGGGATACATTTATTTATTTATTTATTGTATAAAGAAAGTAAAAACAGCGTATTTAATAAGCATCGCCCACCTTGGGATCGCCAGCCACAGAGTCAAAGCCAGCGGCTACTAATACAAGCTGAGGTCGAAACTGTAACACACACACACACACACACACACACACACACACACACACACACACACACACACACACACACGAATCATGGATCAACAGTCATTCAGCAAGGGTTCTAAAACTTTTGACAGCCAGTGTTGAGTGGGGTAGTAAGGTAAAGTTAAATAAAGTTTAAAAAAAAAAGGTAAAGTAAAAAAGTAAAGTAAGGCAAAATAATATAAAAGTTTAAAAAAATAAATAAATAAATAAATAAATAAAGCCAAAAAAAAAAATACAAAGTAAAAAAAAAAAGTTAAGTAAAATCACGTAAAGTATAAAAGTAAAACAAACTAAAGTACAATAATGTAAAGTAAAAAAGTAAAAAGTAAGCAAAACATAGTAAAGTAAAGCAACACAATAAAAAAATGTTTTAAAAAATTAATTTCACTTTCATTCATTTCAAATTTATTTGTGTAATTTCACTTTAATAAAGAAAACGACAACAACGAACACAACGAACCTATTCTTAATGGAACTGAAACTGGGAACCGATAGGAACCGCAAACCAACAAGCAGAACCGGAATCGGAACCGATACGAATTCAAACGATACCCAGCAGCAGGTAAAGTAACGCAAAATAATGTAAAGTTAAAAAAGGAAAGTAAGAAAAATCATGAGCGTAATCCAACTAATCAAACATTGGGAAAACCTAAAAAAAAAAATATAAGGCAAAAAAAATATTATATAAAACAGAAATACATTTATTTATATTTACTCTTAGATCAGTGCTTTTTTTTTTTTTTTATTTATTTCTGAACTTTCCATGCACAGAACAAAACCAGTCACATTAAATTATAAATGTCAATCATTTTGTATCTGACTAAAAGCATTTCTTTCCTGGGTAACAATTTAAACCCACACAGTTGAAGTAACCAGTGAATTAGACTTACAAATTTAATAACAAAATAATATTTACAACAATTAGGACGTTCGAGAGTAGTTAACTGCCACCTTCATTATGTTAATACAAGTAATATAATAAATAAATCGTAATAAAATGATAGACTCTCTGGCTGCACGGCTGTACGTGAGAATGTGCTCGGTACCTCATAGGCTACAGGCAGCAGAACTCTCTGGAATGCTGAGACGTAATCTCCGTCCTCCATCCCTGTCTGAACAGCAACACACACAGCAATGAGAGAACAGCGGGAGCTAATTAGCTCACTCTGCACACTGGGATTAGTGTTTTATTTAAATTATTAACCTTGTTCCAGGGCACGTTGATGTTGTAGCCTTCGCCTGGTCCTGAACCCACAGCACTGCTGTCTCCTTCAGGCAGATGAGGCCAGAACGAACCCTCCTCGTACCGATGAACCGAGAAATACAGGACGCTGCGACGGTGACCGAGACAGAATGTAAAACGCTACGTAACTGTAATGTTAATGCATACAGGAAATGGACTTTTCTTGACACAGCATAGTCGTAACACATGTAAACATTTAAGTGTTAATGAGACAGTTGGGCCAAAAATGTAAACAATTTTCTTTCCAAAAGGTAATCGATTAGCCAAGACTTTATTTGTTGTCCGAATTTCACTCCCTTTACACGTACAGGGTGACAAGTGCGAAAGAATTGTTGCCAGATTAACGCAACATTAATATGCACATTAAATGCAATGCGATTACGCGACCGTTATACGGAAATAAACGTCTGACCATGGTGTCGATAAGTGATGAGCCGGTGCTTATTCTTTCCCAAAAATAGGAGGGGAAAAAAAAAAAAGTAGGTACGTTGTATTTACTGCAGCTATGACACTAATGCTGCTAACAAGTAATGGAGGCTTAATAGCACATGACTCGGAGTCACTCCACAAGAGAATCATATTTAAGTAGGTTTTGTGGCTCAACGTCTGAACCCCGCATGTTAATAATAATAATTCTCATTTGATTTGTGTATAAACAGAAAATTGCGCACAAATGGTATTACTTTTAGGCTTTAAAGGAGGTTTAAACTCAACACATTAGATATACTGAAATATCTGTTAGATTAGTA
This sequence comes from Parauchenoglanis punctatus, assembly GCA_030068025.1. Taxonomy (NCBI): domain Eukaryota; kingdom Metazoa; phylum Chordata; class Actinopteri; order Siluriformes; family Auchenoglanididae; genus Parauchenoglanis; species Parauchenoglanis punctatus. The sequence goes on from JAQQZU010000039.1 coordinate 3,075,022, forward strand.
ATTTGTTAGATATTTTCATTATTCCTGTCTGAAGTAACTGCTTAGCAACTGTTGAAGTGATTGTAAGAAGGAAAAAAAATCTCAAACGTGAATGAAATCTTAGTGATGGGGTTTTGTTTTAAAAACAAAACAGCAGGAGTGTCTTTTTTAAGCACCCTTTTTCAGCAATGTTCAACGAGACGTTAATGAGAAGCCCACCGTAGTGGACACGTTCGTACAAACGAAGTCCCAGAACACAACGTGGCTATAGGAGGCAGAAACCTGGCTCAGCTAGCTGGTTAGTGTTTACATGAAGAGCTTCTGAAGAGAGCTGGACAAGACTGAAGGATTAAAGCGCCGCTGCATCGCTCTCTCCAGGTAAAAATGAAGCGCACCACACCGCTATCAGCGGGAAGTCGAACGGCATTGTGGGTGATGAAAGAAAATAGACATACATGTTTATGAAAAACATGAAAAAACGAATTAAATTCACAATGCGAAGCTGCACAGACTGTTCCGGCTCTGAACGCTTATGTTATCGATTATGTTTGGCGCAAGAGAAGGGGGTGAGGTGTAGATGTGAATTTTCTTTTCATGAAACTGTTTATTTATTAAAATGTCCTCTTATTAAGAGAGCTGCGAGTACCTGGGATCCTCCTGGAAGGTGTACTGGATTCCCTGACCGTGATGCACATCCCAGTCCACTATCAGAACCCTGCATCACAAAACCACACACACACTATATAATCTGAACAAAAGCTCATCACAGTGTCGATCTTCCAGAAGAATAGACTCACCGCTGGACGCCGTGCTGTTTCTGAGCGTAACGCGCGGCCACTGCGATGTTATTAAACATGGAGTATCCGTTCATCAGCTCAGCCTGGGCGTGATGTCCTGGTGGCCTGCGACGGACACGATAAATAAAAACACAGCGGTTCCTGCTTTAACACACCTGGCTGAATATATTCCCTGCAACCTCTAACAACAAAGAGGCCAGCTGGATTTCAATAAATAATAACTTACAATGAATAAATTAGTGAAAATGCAAACTGCATTAAAATGTCACCTGCACACGGCGAAGCCGTTACGTAGCTCAGACGCCGTCACCTTGTCGACCAGCTGCAGGACCGAGCCAGCGGCTAGACAGGCACATGAGAAAGAGTCCTACACACACACACACACACACACACACACACACACACACATACACACGACACACAGAGAAATGAACCTTCTCACTCTTCCGCACTCAGGAACGAGAGACGTGTACACGGCAGCTCTTACAGGATGGAGGTAGATGGAGTCGTAGCGATCTGAGACACACTTCAGCTCCTCCTCCGTCATCTTCTGAGTGGACCTCATGAGGTCGATGTATTCCTTCCTGTCCCGCACAAACAGCACAAATCAGCATGACTGACACACACACACTCACACACACACACACTCACTCACACACACACACACACACTCACACTCACACTCACACACACTCACACACACACTCTCACACACACACTCACACACACTCACACACACTCACACTCACACACACACTCTCACACACACACACACACACTCACACACACACACTCACACACACACACACACACACACACAGTCACACACATTCACACACATTCACACACACACACACACACACACACACACACACACACACACACACAGAAACTCCAGCACCGTCACTGGGACTCACGTGTGAACCAGAGAAAGTTCCTCCTCTGACGCAGCTCTTGTCTGAAACATGAACAGAAGTAGCTAAGTGGAGCAAATAAGGACTGAGCGCTAACAGTTAGCATTTTATCAAGAATATTGCTATATATCTTCTATAACTTCGATCATCAATATTAAATCTTTTAGACCTGAATATTAACCATTTTTGTTGAAAAACAGAGTGGAATTATTATTATTCGGCAAGGTGAGCTTATTGATATAGCACATCTTATACATTATTTATTTCAGGTTTCATGCTTTTCTGCTGCACACAGACCTCCATTTGCTTTTTAAAACGAGTGTCATTTCAAAAAAATTCCAAATTGCTTGAGTGAAATTATAAGGCGGACTAATTCTAAAGAATCTTTTAAATAATTGTAAGTTAAAACGCTGGACGTTTTCATATACAAGTATTCAAATATCAATACTGCAATAAATACTAACACACAATATCCTGCAGCCACACGTGAGGCGCTTGGCTGAGTCACGTCAGCAACGGCCACGTTTCTCACCTCCACCTGTACGCAGCGAGACAGCAGCCCCTCGGCCTCCATCATCCCCACTACAGCAGTCACTCTCTCCGGACACTCGGGGTGACTGGAAGGACGACAGAGACGATGAATTTCATAACGAATGAGCGCAGAGTCGGAACAGACAGCAAGCGAGGGAATACATATTGCAGCCAACAGGTCAAATAGAGTGCTGGAGTCACCTGGAGTCCCACAGACAGCGATGACGGCAAAAGGCATCGGCGTAAACCAGGCCGGTCCCAGCCGCCTTCGGCTTGTCGTACAAATCCTCCAAACACATGAACACACATCCAAACAAGTGCCTCAATAACATTCAATAATAATGCATGATGTGACAAAAATGAATAAAATTTCATCATATCATGTGAATGAACTGTCCATTTCAGAAGTCAATCCAAACGTATCACTGATGACCAGAACAGCTCACAACAGCGAAGTAAACAAACAAACAAACAAACATATCCATAAATAAGCAATCTCGAAGCTGCGCAGAGATGCGTACCATGTTTCTGAGTTTGTTGCTCATCTCCTCTTCTGCTTTGCCTCGCTCCCTTCTACCTTTATTTCTAGCCTCCTGGAGACTTGTTTTCTGGCTGCGTTTGCGGTTTTCCTTCTGACGCACACACAAGTTAATAACAAATATCAGATGAATATAAAGATTAGACTTTGAACCCAGGCTCTCGATCAGCTGTGTCTAACTTGGACTTTTTAAACATTTGAGAAAGTAAACAAGAGCACTAAAGTTCAATTTCCATCATGTGGGCAAGAGGGTAAGATGTCCGAAAACTTTGGCCTGATCAGATACTGAAAATTTTTATTTAACACTTATTAACGTTAAGTATTCCAGAAAAACCTGCAGCATTATCATTCCTGAAACCCTACAGAGTAAAGTATGAACTGCTGCCAGTCCAAAAATCAACTCTGAATGTGTTCAACAACAACAAACAAACTCAAACTCGTCCAAATTAATCATATAAACATAAAGTTTAATAGTAAAGAAGCCAGTGAGTGTTTTTACCTTGCCAGAGCTCTGCGGTGTTTTCTTTGGAGAGCGTTTCGAACCCTTTGGAGTTTGTCCTGATGTAGACTCCATGATGATGCAAATTCCACGACCTGTCAGCAAATCCAACCCGCAAACGAGTCTGATTACGCCTGGATTCAAACCAAACTAATTTCCATTGTTTTTTTGTTCTCCAAAAGCTGAGCTTTGTCTGTATGAATCATATCACTGACTGTGGACTGCTTTCTTAATGTTGTTATTTACTCACTGTTTATGTTTATCTTAGCTGTGATTCCTTGTTTTGCCTTTTTAAAATGTTTATTATTATATTTTATCTTCTGTTATCATTTTATATAAAGCACTTTTACTCGAAATGAAAAAAAAGTGCTATATGGATTAAGGTTAGGGTTAGAAATTGAATTGAATTGATTTGATCAAATAAAGATTTTTTTTTTTTAAAGCATGAGGTCATGGAAATATGAAGTTAACTGTGTTTTAATGTTTAAATGACATTTTGCATGGCTGTGTCTTTAATATCTAGGACTTAAACAAAATGCACGCAATAATAATAATAATAATAATAATAATAATAATAGTTTGAAAACCTTGAGCTATATCATTAAATATAAGTGTGTTTAAGCGTCAATATGAAATTGAAGGGTCAAAATTAAAATAACTATACAGTAAAAAAAAAAAAAAAAAAAAAAACAACTCTACGATCAGGTACTATTTTTCCAAAAATAATAAATCTGGGTTGCTTGACTTGCTTTCACTTGCGTTCTACCAGCTCCTCCAACAAAAATGGGATTTGAAATCCATCTTTTTTAAAACTGGGGAAAACAAAGATGCTGGCCGATAAAGTTTGCATAGAAAATTGATCCGAAACGAAACAGAGATAAAAACAAATCAATTAAAGCAAACGGGCCAATAAGCCCAGGGTCTGTGTTTTCAGGCTAACGCGCTCAAACATGTTCACTCACAGGCTGAATTACAAATCACACCATTGATCCCTATCGAGGATGCAGAATTATTATAACTATATACCCTACAAAGTGCGCTTATATAGGGCGTATCCGGGCTTTTTGAAATTCAGCCGTGCTGTCGCACAGCTGTGCGCGTAAACATTTTGGACGCGTAAAGATGACGTATTAAAGCACACGTTTACCGCTATCGGTGCGGTTGTAGGGGAGTGTCTGGGTTCAATTCAAATTAAACTTTTAATTATATTATTTTGATTATTTCCGATATTATTAGAGATAATATATGTTTCATAGTTAGCATAGTTAAGTAACAGAAAACATGTATACGCTTACTATAACTGTAGAACAACCAGCAAATTATATTAGCAGTAGCAATTTTATTTAAATGTATTAACATTAAATTAATCATATGTGCTCTAAGGTTTAAGCACGCCACTTTTTTTTCTTCTTCTATTTCGTCTGTCTCTCTCTCGCTCTCATCATTTTTACGAGTGTTTTAAGTAAGCCCCACCCCCCAATTTAAAACGAAAGCTCTTTCCTGATTGGATAAGCCACTAGTTCAAAACTGAGCGCGCGCCTGACTAATTTTTGTTTGTTTATTTGTTTGTTTCTTTATGATTATTCCAAAAGCATTTGTTCATTAACAATTTGATTATTAAAGTTATTAAAAATAAACAATTTGTTCATTAGTGCACTAATTTGGTAGTTCTGGCACTATCTGGTCCAAAGGTGAGGTGGAGAATGTTTTATAGGCTTATGAAATCCCAAAATGCTCTGCGATAGGTTCGTGATTAAATGATGTACCCATAGAGATCCCATAATGGGATATCTGTGGATGTACCCTTAGCAGGTAGTCTGTAGGTTCTCTTCTTGGGTACTTTCAAGAGTCAAGGTTTCAAAAGTCCAACAGTTTGCTTTGGATGGATTTGTATGGATACATCAATGGAAACATCTTTTAAAGCATAAGTGGCACTCAGGGGGGCGGCATGGTTGTGCGGTGTTTTGCACTGTCGCCTCACAGCAAGAAGGTCCGGGGTTCGATCCCCGGGTCACCCAGGGTGCCTTTCTGTGCGGAGTTTGCATGTTCTCCCCGTGCGTGCGTGGGTTTCC
>JAQQZU010000039.1:3103641-3133753 GCA_030068025.1 Parauchenoglanis punctatus
TTCAGTATATGCCATACGTGTTGCTTCATAGTTTTGATGTATTCAGTAATGTTTTACAATGTAGAAAGCAAAAAAATCAAGAAAAACCTATGAAAAAGAGTAGGGGTGTCCAAACTTTTGACCGGTAGTGTATAAAATATAATAATATTTTAAGAATGCAAAAGACTAGTCAGGTTCAGCCAACAGCTAATGTACAAAGAAGGCATGATCAGGGCCTCATGAACACCCCCATGCGTGCGGTTGGATCAGACTGGGATCCACTAGACTCTCACGCAAAGGCTGTTCCACTGAGAACTCGTAGGGGGGCTGCAGTCGCTGGCGAGAGTGCTTCCCCCCGCGCTGAGGAATGGGCAGCTCCGAGTGATGAGCAGGGAGCGGGTCGGTGAAAAAGTAGGGATGCAGTAAAGCCTGCGGAGAGAAACACACAAAAAGAAGTGACAGAGTGAGTGTTCTTCAGTAACACCATGACTTACACAGAAAAAGTAATGAAACTGACTGCAACAAAATGTCTAAATAAGGGGTTGTAGACTTACGTTGTTAAAGCATTTTAAGCTCTATTACACCTTTACTTAAAGCAGACAGCCTACTTTACTTGGAAAATGAAGGCAAGAGGTTTCCTTGCTTTTTGTAAGTACACAAGACTTTAACATTTTTTAGTATAGAAATAAAAAGTGCGTAACAGTACATAAAAACTCAAGAGACTTTTCAGACATCTGATATACAACAAAATGCAACTGAAGGAGTAGAAGGTGAAACCAGTCAATATACAGGATGTCCCAAAACACTGGATCCGCACCGAACTCAATCTACTATTGTGAGTTTTATAGCAATCTTGGATCTGAAATTTTAAGTTTCATTTAAGAAAAAAACGGCTAAGGATCCAGACATTTGGATAATGTATAAAATAGTGCATTTATTTTGTTTGTTTTTTAATAATATAACAATTACTCTTTGGGTTTCCTAATTTCCTACATTATGTCCTACATGTCATTAAGGTTATGTTCATTGTTGTTGATGTCTTACCACCAATAGGGGGAAAAAAACCCTTCCAGACAGTGAGACAAACCTCTCTTGGCGTCCATCACGTACAATTATGGGATATACTGATACACTTACATACATTTATGGATACATTTATAGATTCATAAGTTTATAACCAGAATTGATCTACGACTTTGAAGCTGTGTCCATTGTTAAAAGCGCTCTACAAATAAACTTGAACTGAAATGAATGACATCTCTGGAAACCTTGTGCACTACACAGCGGGGTTTATTACCTCTACATACACACATATTTTACAGACTGATCTCCAACAGGGATGGCCCTTGCTCTAAAAATTACTGCACAGTTACAGGTGTGTACAGATGTTGAAGTGAGGTAGTCTTGCGTGATCCCACCTGTCTGGCGCTAATCCTCTGCTTGGATGGATACACGAGAAATTTCTTCAGCAGGTCAATGGCCTGAGGGGATGTGTCGGGCACGATTTCCTCCAGAGGGATCGGCGGGTTATCTTTAAACGTGATCTTGTTGTAATCTGGCAACTCCGTGATCTCCTGTTAAAAAAAAAAAGCACATGATATACAGTAACATTTCCTTTATTAGAAACAGATCTCCTTAAAACTGTTATTACTAGAATTATCACGTAATGAATGAAACACTTCAGGACGTCTTGCTGTAGAGAAATAATCAACGACCGTTAGTGACGTCCCTGTTACCATGGCAAAATTGATTGTTGTTCGTATAGCGGCACATCCTGAAGTGATTTGTTTCTCTTATACCACAGCAATTTGCCAACAAGTACAACCTTTGTTTATTAAAGAATGACATTTTTATCCATTTATAGTTACATTTAATATTGGCCTGCTCATGAAAATCTACATGAATGTACTGTTAAAAGCACTATACAAACATGTTGTATGTTATTTATACTAGCCTCTATTTCAAGGTTAGTATTAGGATAAGCGAAGCGCAAACTCGTCTGTGCTGAAGACTCTTAGGGAAAACCTACACCTTTACCTCTGACTATTACAAAGCGCTGTCGGTCACAGTAAAGGAGGCGTGACTTGTCTTGAAAGAACAGAGCCACAGCTTAAACCCAATCCTGTCAAAACTAATACATGTTAATTGCAATAGTTTTTCACTTAGTGCGTCCATCTGCTCAAACCAGTGGTCACTGACCCTGTTCCTGGAGATCTTCCTTCCTGCAAGTTTCATCTCCAAACAAAACCTTCAAATCAAACCTTTTTTAGTTGATCAAAAACTTCTTAAGGCAATGATGAGATGGTCAGGTGGGCACGATTATGGTTGGCGCTCCAGGAACAGGGCTGGTGACCACTGGCTTAACCTCATGAGCCGAGGACGATATTTAGGCATATATTAAAAAAAAAAACAAACAATTGATGACAGGAGCTGAAAATCAGGACTGCGGATGGAAGAGCTCACCGGCCACACTTTCTGGTTGGGAGTTCCCAGGACACGGAGCACACAGCACAGCTGCTCGATGTCATTCTCTCCAGGGAAAAGAGGAGAGTTATTCAACAGCTCCCCGAAAATACAGCCCACCGCCCTGCAAAAGCACACACCGAACCGCAGGTCAGATGTTAGGACCCAGCGGCACCGCCATGATCTCTACCTGACTAACAGTTCTGTGGGCATTTTGTGGAATTTGTGAAACTGTCACCATCTAGTGTGCACTTTAGAAAATACAGCTAAAAAGACATCACTGAGGTGTGTGCAAATATTTATCACCTCAAACGCATGAAAGAATTTCTGTTGGTACAGATGGGCAAAAAAAACCTGGCTTTGTGCTTAATTAGATTAATGTCACACGAAAACAAGTGCTATCTAAGCTTCAAGGGAATTACGTCTAACAAAATAAACATTTTTCTTTTTCTTAAACTAAATCGGATGTGTCAAATATTTGCACCCCTGCATTAAGTACTTTATGCAACCTCCTTTTCCCAGCTTGTTCTTATAGAGTCTCATCTAATAATAATAGTTATTACTATTATAAACCTTAAATATTATACGTTCACACATGGCGTGCCTTATTAATTAATACATTAGAGGTGCAGTTTGTGATATTTAAAAAGTTCTCCGAGACCTATAACAATGATATGATTTTAGGATCAACTTAGCAAAATCAACTTAGCAAATCTGCAGCTTTCTATTGCGTTGTGATGTAATGCATTATATACCAGAATAACGTTCAGTTTTTCTTTTTTAATTATTATTAATCTTGCTTTTTCTTATGGAATTATAACCTGGCAACAGCGGTCATAAAACTACAAATCACTCGAATGTTTTTCTTGTTAATCCTCGCTTTCCTGGAGAAATTACAAAAGCGACAGAGGTCTCGAAATTGACAAACTGTTCCTTTAATTGGTTTTGTTTTTTTTGTAATCCTGATTCCACTGTTGAAATTATAAACCATGAATTGGCAACCAAGAAATCTACTCCGTCATCATGTAAGATTTAAGTGAATGTAAATCATCTGAATCACCTGGATGGTGAGTTTCTGTTATGAATTTATACTCATAGATTCTTGAAAATGAGCTTTTCTTCTTAAATGTGTGTAACTGTGAGACGGCGCTGTGAATTAGCATACCAGAGATCCACACCTTCATCATATTTCCGAGCACCGTATAGAAGCTCTGGGGCTCTGTACCACCTGCAACACAGCAGCATACGATTTTCACAAAAAACAAAGCAGCCTTAAAAAAAAAAAAAAAAAGGAGGTTTTCAGCTTTTATGTGCTGGTTCAAACACCAGAACAAGGAAGTGCTTAGCACAGACAGTCAGAGAGGCTGGAAGTGTTTCTGAGTGGCTCTACACTGAATCGACCAGCATCTGGTTAAGTCATAGCTGAGACTATGGAAAATAAACCTAATACTCACCTTGTGGCCACCTGATGACTGTAAAGCCTCTCTCCGTCGTTGGAAAAAAGCCTGGCCAGACCAAAATCAGCAATCTTCAAATGACCTGTCGAGCTGATTAGAAGGTTTGCAGGCTTCAGATCCTGCATATAAAGAGACAAGTAAGGAAGAAAACACTTTGGGGATGTGCCGTTATAGGAAAATACTCAACGACAGGCTGGTGTGATGAAGCAGAGTTACTCTTACCACCAGGAAGTTGATTATATTCCAGCAGCATAACAGCATGCCCTGAAGTGTTTTATTCCTCTTATAGCACAAAAATCTGCCAACGATTACCATTATTATCGTCACACGTCATACTTTTTATCTGTTTATAGTTACTCTTAACGTTGTGGAACGTCCCCGGAACAGGTCTTCCTTCCTAGACACTTTCTCATGTCTAAAAACGTAACGTCTGACTGTTACAAAGAGCTGACACTGAAGACTCCTTCCATAATGTTAAATCTCCTTACAGAAAACATCTGTATCAGCAATTACACATGTACATTAATTACTACAGAAACGATCACATGTTAGACCAAGTCGGATTAATATTATACTGTGATTTGTCTTGCGGCTGGATCTACCCTCAGACGTGCTATCAGAAAGAGAATTCAACAGTGCTGTGGAATAAACGGATTTTAGTTCATTCAGAGCTGTTACATATTGATTATTGCTATTATAGCTAATCCAGTGGTTAAATCTGATATCACTCCAAACGCCTGATGTCTGACATGACAGCATTAAGCCCAGAAGGTTAAGCTCAAATCATGAGGGTCCACATACCCTGTGCATGATGGAGTTCTCATGACAGAAGGCCACCCCTTTGAGCAGCATCATCATGTAGCCCTTGACCTGAGATTCAGTCAGGGGCCTGTGAGAGTTCCGGATAACCTCTGACAGATCCGACAGCATATACTCAAAGACCAGCACAAAGCCGGTACCATGTGGGAACACGTCCTTCAGCTTTACTACCTAAAACAAAAGCAGGTAATGCATCAGGCAATTCGCCAAAATATAGGGTGGGGAGAACAGCAACGCCGTGGCCTTCTCAACTAATCACTTCTAGTTCGTGTTCATATAAATCCTTGTTGTAGCTTTCTAGGTATTTAAACCAAATCCTGAGAATTTGGAGAAACCCAACACCATCAACAAACAAATCAGACAGTCTGCAAATGGCCAAATCAGAATCAAGCCCAAGGACTGAAACTGACCTGGACTAACATTTTTTCATTTTCTAGAGATAGTTAGTGGGCCCACAGTGACTGTTTTGGCACATGAACCAGAAAGTGTATAATATTAAGCCATCTATTTTAAGGTATTAAACACACTCACATATGGGTTATCTTCAATTTCCTGAAGTGCTTTAATTTCTCTTAGTGCTTGGTTAGGAATCCCATCCTCTAGTTTCCGTAGGGCCACTTTCTTCAGTGCCACTGTCTCTCCTGTCTAGAAACAAAAAATGCAAGATAGCAACAGAAAAAGCTGATGCACTGGTTACACATAACGGGATGTATGTAATGGTTAGATAAGTGGCATGAGTGGATTTCCTCCAGATGCTCCAGTTTCCTCCCAGTCCAAAGACATGCAGTTTAGGTTCATTGGCTATTCTGAATTGCCCAGAGCTGTGAATGTGATAGTAAATGGCTGTTCATCTCTGTGTTAGCCCTGTGACAGGTTGGCAACCTGCCCAAGGTGTACACCGCCTCTCGTCCAAAGGCAGCTGGGATTGGCTCCAGCTTCCCCGTGACCCGCAACGGACAAGTAGTAGAGAAAATGGATGGATGAATGGATAAATGGCATGCACAAACAAGAAATAAAACACCTAAGGGTGCTGCTGTAAAAAAGAAAGCAGGATAGGCATAGTTGTTTATTTGGTTTGGTTTATTTGCTATCTCAATTTTATGGCAAACACATAGCATCTATGATGTACAGAAACATTTCTGTTGATATATTACAAAGAGAAAAAAGAAGTGGATAATGGCCACTATTGCAAAGAAATGCATGTACACCACAGTGAACTCGTTTCTATGGAGCCCCCTAAGGGTCATGGTGGGGATTTCTGTTTTTAGCTACTTTTGTGTTAACTCGAACCCTAACCCTTACTGTGAGGTAATGCAAAAGCTGGTGAGGTTTTGTTTTTGTTTTTTTGCCCTACTTTTGCATTTCCTCGCAATAAGTGCTAAGGTTAACGCAAAAGTATTGTGAGGGAAGCCAAAAGTAGCTCAGAAAAAAAATCCCCACTGTGAAATAGGTGGTGGAAAGAAAACAGTTGAAAAATATCCATCCTTTTTTCATTTTTCAATGTTTTTTTTTTTAGTTTCTAGTTTCATATAATTTCTTAGGTGTTCTTGGGATGGTAATTTTATTGGAGACCTGGCAACCCTGAGGACACAGTACTCCAGACCCAGGTGGGAACCTTTACCACGACGCAATGTGCATAATAAAAAAAAAAAACATATCATATGATATCTGCTCAGTGATGGTGCTTTACAATGGATGTACGGGCGTGAAAGTGGTGCTGACCCATAACGCATAACACACTAGATACCCTCAGCTGTATTAAAGACTTTGGCACGTGCATTGAGGTGCTATGGGTGTAATGTTACCTATAAGCGCGTGAGCTGGCCATCTCTAAACGGTTCGAACAGAGAAGGCCAGTTACACGAACAACAATTAAAAGCGATGAAAGCACGAAAAACAGCATCATTATATAATCATGTATTGTGTTTACCTCGATATGTTTGGCCTTGAACACAATTCCATGAGCTCCTTCGCCAATCCTACCGAGAATGCTGTACTGATCCATGGCGCGAGCCAAACCAGCTAATCCCTAAAACTAACCTAGCTAACGCTCTTCGTTCGCCAAATGAGAGCTCATTTTATATTTAAATAATAGTCGAAATTATATATATATATATATATATGAGAAAGCATTAACCAAATGTTCTACATTACTAAGCTACTCACTCCAAAACAAATCCGCTAAGCTCAGGCTAACTAGTTCGCCGCGTTTCCATGGAAACAGAAGCATAGCGCTACGGCACGCAGGAGAGGACATTCGTCCCTGATTTGCGTTTTGCGTTGAAGACGACGAACCAACTCCATTAACCAGTATTCTGTGTTCTCTAAAATGGTTTATTATCGTTGGAAAGTGGCCATGTGTGCATAAACAGCGTTAAAATCCTAGCGCAGATTGTTTTTGCTATTTCTGATTAGAAAGACATTTAATATTCTTGCTGGTCTTTATATTATACATATCCCAAAGACATGACCCAAGAATCCTCCAACACAAAAAAAAAAAAAAAAAAAAAAAACTACACAAAAAAAAGAAAAAAGAAAAAAAAACAACTGATAAATGTCAACCAACATGACACAAATGAACACAGAGACAGATTTCCATTACTTTTATATGTCAAGACACAAAAGCAATCAATAGATGACAACATGTAAAAACATTTGTTACAGATAATTATATAAAAAGGCGGAGTTTTGTTTTACTTCTTGCTACGTGAAAGAACTAATTTACAACTGAGTTCAAACGCTGGCTGTGCCAATAATCCATCATTTTCACAAATTGTCAGAAAAGCAAACCAATGTTTCTCATTTCCACTCAGACACATATCGGTCCACTTTTCGGTCAAACACCATTCTAGAAACTGGGGTCGTAATGCAAATCACGTTTCAGAGCAAGCATGCTGGTCCAGGGTCGGAATTGAGCGTCAGCCAACTGAGAAAATGAATAAACTCATCCTGTATCAGCGCTCTCAATCCGACACTGTTAATCCATCTGTACCCTGCACCCCGAAACCATCTGCGCAAAAACAAAAGCAAAAAATCCAACTGCCCCAAGATGAATGAAAATGCATGTGACATTTTCCCCACGATGAGAAGAATCCCAGTTTTGCTTTTACCTCTAACCAGCTCACAAACCATGGGGGAAGAGAGAGGGGGGGGGGAAAAAAAAAAAAAAGAAAGAAATCCACAGAAACTCGAAAAAGCAAAGTTTACATAAAACTATGGATGACTAGTGAAAAGGTTAACAGGAAGAGAAAAAAAAAACTGAACCAAAGGGGAACAAACAGCCTTTCAGAAACACACTCCTTTAAATGATCAACAATATACAAGTTGGGAAGGGAAAAAAAAAATGCATAAAGAACAAAATGGAAAACCTATATTCAGTATGCGAAAGCTTGTTTTAAGGGGGTAGTCTTTCTTCAAAGTGAGTAGAAAAAGATCACTTCAACCTTAAATTTCTGTATCATCGTTCAAAAGATTCCTTAAAGTGGGATGTAGAAAATTGTGTGGCTCACAAGAGAATCGGCCACAGAATCCCACAAGACACTCGGACTACAAGAACGAGCGGGAAACGTGTTTTTAAAACTGAGCAAAATGCACACGTACACAATAAAGGGAAGGTTCCCTCCCCCATTTAAAAAAAGAGAAGAAAAAATACAAAAATAAACCACACACAGCGAGCATCTGCGTAACTTCTTACTATTTATGGGACCCCCCTCCCCCCCTTCTTTCTTTATACAAGATGTATTTCAATGCAATTCAAAAAAAAAAAAAAAAATAATAATAATAATAATAAAGGTCATACGCCTTCCCGTCTACAAGGATTGGAGTCCTTACATCTTCGGTACAAAATACAGTTCTCCAATTCCCTCTTAGCTATGAATGAAAACACAGTGATGTAATAACAGGCTACTGGACTCGGATTGAATATACAATTACAGAGGTCTTAAAATGAAAAGTTTTTTTCTTCAGAAGCATCACCAAGTGCTGTGTTGTTGCTTTTTCCCCCTCCCATCCTTCAATGGATTTCCAGGTGTAGCTTCATTGTCGGCTTTCTCCCTCTTCAATTACTGTCCAACATCCGTCTGTGTCCAACTGAAATATACAGACTTAAAAAAACTGGCAAAACAGCAAAGTTGTTGGTGTTTTGTTTTTTTTTTTATCTATTGCTTGTAAGATAAAATAAAAGAACATGAAGGAAGGGGGAAAAAAAAAAAAACGAACTACAGAAAACGATACAGTTAACTTGACTGAATGCTGCCATTGGAAATTTATCACACAAAACTTCCAGGACAAAGCAAAAAGAATGTGCTTTTAACTGTTTGTCTGAAGAAGAAACATTTATAATACGGTTTCATTTTAACACAGTCGAAGCGATAAGGCGTCCATGGCACCAGGATGTCCAGTGATTGGGGTAGGGCACAAACAGATTATCTTGATCTTTCTCCTTTTTTTCCGCTGTCATTTCATGTTAAGTAGAAAGTGGTAGGGGATGTGGTTTAATAAGGCTGGGAAGGGCATTCAGCAGGAAGGAGTTCGGTCAGGGGTCTTGGTCTCAAAGGGGGAGGGGCACGTCAAAATCTCTCACTGGTCGGCTTTGGCCTTTTTCGGACCGGTACCTTTCCTGTAGAGAGTGGGAGGGGATAAGAGGAAAACGTTTTCAGATCATTCAGTTTGGTACAAACCATCTAAAACAGGGGTATTCAAAAATAAAGATATTCAGAACATTTAGATAGGACTCGGCTCTATTACACCGATTATTCACCACGTTTTTAAGACCCAATGTGTGTAGTCTGAACACATTTACGAAATACTCACGTATCAGGAGATGAAACCGGTCTCTTTGCTGCAGGTTTGGCAGCAGATCCATCTTTACTCGTTTCTGTAAAAGATCACACATTCTGCGGCTTACAAACAGGGCACACTTCTACGCGTCTCCCACATACAACAAAAAAAAGTATGAAATACTTTAGACTCCGTTACGATTTCAGTACGTGTGTCCATTTTGTAATGCATCATATTCAGTATGCACAATATTTTTGTCCAATGTGACCACTACACTGTGGCAACATAAAACGTAGCAAGCAAAACCGTGGTTCTGAAATGTGTTGTATATTTAAATGATGCATATTATAAATGTCGTACAGGAATTGGGCTATACAATTTCGATACGGTGATAGATTTGGGCACAATAAACTTTTCTGATATTTTGCAGGTATATTTTTACCTTGTCAAATGACATGCGTATAGTGATCATTTGGCACATCAAAAGTACAAAATACTCTGCTGGCAAAAATACATTGTGGCTTTTATGTAGTACCAGCTCACCTTGTAGCCACCTGACTTGAGTGGCAGGGCCATAGCCCTTCTCGTTGCGGGCGGCAATACGGAAGATGATGGCGGGTTTGGTGGTGTAGTCAATGTGTGCGTTAGACAGGCTGGAGGTCTGGACTAGGCAGGAGGGGTTTGGCCCGCAGTACACCCGCATGAAGGCCAGCTGAGCCGGGGCAGATGCTTTTGCCTCGGTCGTCTGAGAGCTCTGGATGGCCAGGTAGACAGAGTACTCTATGATCTTTCCCGACGTCACAGATGGAGGTTCCCAGGTGAGGTGAGCACCATCAGGGCTCTGATTAGGAGAAGAATATAACCCCACAAATGTACAATCAATGAAAAGTGGAAATAGAGAGAAAGAACAGAGAAAGAGAAATGAAGGCCATGTGAAGAATGAAGTTTCTAAAAGCTCACCTTGCTGATTTTAATGGCACATGGTGCTCCAGGGAAGCCAGGCAAGCAGGTTTTGAATGCCGACACTTCAGAAAATGTTCCACGGCCACAAGCGTTGATTCCAGCCACGCGGAACTTGTACGCAGTGCCAGGAGAGAGCTCCACTTTCTTCATTTGACTGTAGTCTGGTATGGTCCCAGAATCATCCTGCAATATGACACACATGGCGAACTCTCACTCATGTTCATACATAACTCACAATATAACAGAATGGCTCAGACTGGGACGAAATTATTTTTCACAGCAAGAGAGAATGGATGACTCACATCAATAACCTCCGAATCTTCTGATGGTACATAATAGTGTGTGACGACCATGTTGGTCACCTTGACGATTCCAACATCAAACCACTGATTTTCTTTCTTCACTGGTGGTTTCACAACTGCAGGGGGTACTCCTGGTTTCTGTTAACACCAGACAAAAGAAAAAAAAACTCTTTTGCCGGACCTGTACAATTCATTCTAAACCATTAATACATGCATATATAATGTAGAAAAAAAAAAAAAAGTGTCGTTGTGTTTGAATTAGACAACTCACCCCAGCTGCGGACTCAATGCCATTGGCCACCTCAGCAAGTGTAGTGGCGGCCTGTATCTTGGCAGGGCTGGCAACCACCATAGGCTGGGCTGGGGCAAGTGTACTCGATGGAGCCAAAGCTGCATGAGAAGTGGACATTTGAAAACAGGGTCAGCCACAGATTCAAAGCTTTGTTCATTGCTGTAACAGTGTACAAGATAATACTGGTACAGTGGCTTTGATTGCATAATTTATTTTCCTCACTCTCTGCAGAAGTGCTGGGTAGAAGTTGAGCCACGGCTGCAGTTACCGCTGCAGCAGCCATCTCATGGCCATTGCTCTCAGTTGTGGGGTCGTTGAGGCTGTCCGCAGGCGCCAGACCCTCAGTAGGTAGAGTCGCTGCACCTGAATCGGCCCCTAGCTGCTGGGCAGCGGCGGCGGCGGCGGCTGCTGCTGCTGCTGCTTGAACCTCCTGAAGTTGCTGCTGCTGCTGCACCAGAGCAGCCAGTTCCTGGTGCGTCAGTACTATGGGAATGGTGGTGGCCTGCTGACCGTCTTGTCCTGAGTCTCCTTCATCTAAAAATAGATGGCAGAAAAAAAATAAGTACATCACAATTAAGCTCCAGTGCTGTTTTCAGAGTTTGTAGAACACCAACTCTTATAACTCTTGTAGTGAGCATTCTTTAAAAGCTTAGGCTGCAAGACGATGACTCACTGAGCACGGCCTGTTGCGCTGCCTGCAGCACAGCCTGTATGGCGAGCGCCTGGGCCTCTTCTGTGGCTGCAGCCTGAGCAGCAGCTTCTGCTGCAGCAGTGACGGCCAGTTCCTCTGGAGTCAGTCCTGTCACCATCAGCGTGGTTTGCTGCCCCTCAGCTGACATCAGTTCCTGAGGCAGTGCCAAGGCCTCGGAGTCCTGCCCTGCCAGAGCCACAGCCTCTGCACCCTCACCACCCTGTTCCATCTAGACAGACACGACCAATTAAAATCCAAACCAAAACAAAATGATCACTGTTCTAGTAATACAGTACGGTGTCTTGGCCACCTCGCCCACCCATACCTCAGCCTGCTCTCCCTGGCCTGGCTGTGCTTCCATGGCAACATGAACCTGCAGCATGGTGCCTGCTTCACCGGCAGCACCCTCCTCAATAGCAACAACTCTGACAGCTCCCTCTGCACCCAGTTCGCCCTCAGTTTGCATGGGCTCCTCGCCCATTGCTACTGCCTCAGAGTCTCCCTGCTCCATTGCTTCAGCTTCGCCAGAGCCCTCTACTACAGCTGCAGAGGCTGCCATGGATGAGATTTCCTGAAGGTGGCAGAAAAAAAATGGCACAAGTCAGGTCTGATTATGGTCATCCCAAGTTACATTGACTTCAAACAAATCAAGACTTACAGGAACAGAGGGTCCTGGGGTGGGTGTGGCCTGTGTCACTGTGGTGATGGCTCTACTCTGAATTGGGGGATTGGCAGGTTCTGTCGATGAAGTTGCTTCAGCACTGGTGCCAGCGTCTTGTCCGTTACCACTCTGTTGCACTGCAAAACAAATTACAGGCTCACAAAGTTAGTCATAAATACACAAACCTAATACAAAGTGGCTCAGCTAATAAATTTAAAGCAGAGATAAACATTGCCTCGCAATTCTCATCTGTTTATTAAGGTCTCCAAGCTAGACAATAAGGCAAGAAATTCATAGCAGCATACAAGCAACTGTAAAAATAAAGCTAAAGATGAACAAACTGTTTTCATCTTTGTATGCATAGGCAAAAATGCCTGAATGAACAAGTCTGCAAAAACGCATATAATCCAAGTACTAACTTGATCAGAAAAAGCGATCAATCTTTATACCACATACATTCCTTTTTTTCCAAGACTTTTAGTCTTACTAGACATTCACCACATGCATCAGTGGTCCAATTACATGGTGACCGCTTGACAACAAAATTTGTTTAGGTTTTTAGTTTTCAAATGCTTAGAAGGCCTCAGCACTATATCTTAAGGCTTAAGATCGAGTCATTTACACTATATGCCACTTGTTCATCTATGCCTACAATTAATTTGGAGATTTGATTACGAACCTCTTAAAAGCTGTTAGAAAGGGCAAATCACTTTAGGTCCAGCTGTGTATGCCAGGCATTAGCTATATAATTTATGCCTTAACTACATATACACATTGAGATTCCAAGCAAAATATCCACGGGCTCTGGTAACTTCAGAGATAATCAGCCATACCTGTTCCTTCGGCTGACTCGAGGCTGCTGGTGGCAGTAGTAGCGGTGTTGGTGGTGCCCGTCTCATGGGTCTCACATGGCGGGTTGGAACACACTCTCTGCACCATGCCATTTTGTCCTGCTCCGATGGTAGATGAAGCCTGTGTGGGTGTATTAGTGGTGCCAGTCTCATGGGTCTCACATGGCGGGTTTGAACACACTCTCTGTACAGTGTTGGTCTCCGAGCTGCTCATACTCGAAGATGCCTGTGTGGCTGTGTTGGTGGTGCCAGTTTCATGGGTCTCACAAGGTGGGTTAGAACACACTCTTTGTACTGTGTTAGTCTCCGCACTGCCCATACTCGAAGATGCCTGCGTAGCTGTGCTGGTGGTGCCAGTTTCATGGGTCTCACAAGGTGGGTTGGAACACACTCTTTGTACCATGTTGGTCCCTGTGCCCATGCTTGAGGACGCCTGTGTAGATGTGTTTGTGGTGCCTGTTTCATGCGTTTCGCATGGTGGGTTGCTGCATACTTGTTGCACGCAGCCCATGTCGGCTGACGCCGTGGTCGTCGTATTGGTTGTTCCAGTCACGTGCGTCTCACAAGGTGGGTTAGAACACACACGCTCAGTTCCGATCTTGGCAGAAGCTGTAGTGGCCGTGTTAGTGGTGCCGGTTTCATGGGTCTCACATGGTGGGTTGGAGCAGACCAGAGTCACTTCACCTGGGGCATCGCCCACTTCAGAGCCTGTGGTGGAGGGCTGTTCAGAGGTGGGAGAGGCCAGGATGGACACAGGGAGGTCCTGCTGCGCCTCCACGCCACTGGGGGTGCTTATCAGCGTCACCTGAGTGGGCTGTGTAGCTGCCTACAAGGGTAAAATAACAATTCAGTTACTCACCATATTAGAACGTCAGATTAAAGAATTTGACTCAACGGACCAAATAGCACGGGCGGTACCTGTATGGCCACTGTAGGTGTACTAGACAGGTTTGTCTGAGCTGCAGACACAGTGATAGCGGTGGGGCTGATCACCTGGTTGGAGAGCGTGGCAATGGTGCCCAGGGTGGTTATGGGAGTAGCTAGACTAGCACTGGCAGAGGCAACATTGGCCCCTGCCAGGCTGGTTGAGATTGTTCCGGTCACAGTGCCAAGAGTAGTTACACCTACACAGACACAAGAAATCTCCATAATTAAATCTGAACAAGGCTAGTAATTGCATTATAGGAACTGTGGCAGTGGATTAGATGGACTGAAAGAAAAATAATAATAAGCAGGAATATATTGTGCCTTTACAGCCTTATGTTACCTGTGGTGCCTTTAACCACTAGTGTGGTAACTGTGGGTTTGACAGCAGAAACAGTACCAGGAGAAACGAGACGCACACCACCCATGGGCACAGTGCGAAGAATGGTGCCAGGCTGTCCTGGCGCCCCCTTCAGGACCACCTGGAAAAAGAAAACATTTATATTAAAAAAAAAAAAAAAACCCATCCCGGTGGGTCACACTCACTACAAGATAATCTTTACTCCTCAGTAAACAATGAATTTGAGTGATACTACAAATACTTGGCCAGACTAAGCAGCTTCTTCAAGTGAATTCATGGTAGGCAAACAAATCAATATTACTATGAGAAAAAACTACAGTGGCTCATGTTTTCAGTTTTTCCCCCCATGTCTGATGTCAGGAGGTAAAGAGGACCTCACCTGAGTCACTCCCTGCTGTGCAGCTCCAGCCAGTTTTGGTACTGCGGTGATTATTTTTCCTGGTGTGCCAGGAGTCACCATTTTGGTTGTGATGATTGTGATAGGAGACTTTATACCAGCGCTACTGGTAGCACCTGTCAAAAATGAAAGGACAAATAAAAATCACTAGAGAAACCAATTCATCAAATCAAGGAAAGTTTTAAAGTAAAAAAGGTAAGAAGCAAGTCAATCTGATAAATATTAACCAGCAAAGCTTTAACAAGTTCAACCAAACATTTGGCAAGCAGAACTTGCTGCAAGACAAACCTGCGGCTCCCTGCTGAATAGCAGACATCGGGATGGTCTTGATGATGGTGGTGCCAGGCTTTGTAGTAGCAGTAGGGGAGAGGCCCAGAATGGTTTGTTTGGCGCCAGTGCCACCTGCCTGCGTGGTAGTGATGATGGTGGTGGGTTTGCCGTCTGCCGAGGTGACTAACTTCAATATGGTGCCTGCAGGCAGAGGACCCTTTGTCTGGGGGGAGGAAAAAAAAGGGGTCAAGTCGGTCATCGTGACCAATCCACAGCAACCTTACCATTTGCACATCAACAAAACGACACCCCCCACCCCCAACCTCACACAAAATCAGGCTTGGTTCCATACAATTATGATGCACAGGTCAGACGCACAGTGACACCTAGCTGTGATCTTTTGAAAGCTAACCTAGAGCAAATGAAAGAAAGATTCTGGGGTGCTGACCTGTATGATCTGTGTGACTGGACTGCCAGCTTGTCCTGTCACTGCAGAGGTCTGTACTGGTTTTGTCTGGACCATGGACATCACCTTGCCTAGGCTAGAGATCTGAGAAAGAAAAAATCTTTTAACTTTATAAACATTCATTATGGAGGACTTTTGGTGCAAGCATTAAAATAAGGAAACCTAGCTGCAAACTTCTACTTTATTATACACGATGATATGGCCCATATTGATAAAGCGATAAACTTCATGATGTACTTAGTGTCAGCATCACATGCATCATTTGTAGTTCTTTGATTATTACTCACAGTAAGAGGTCACTCTACTTATAAAAATAGTAGAATAGTAGTTATCAGGTATGAAAAGAAATTAAAATATAGTTTGAAAAGTGCAAGCCACTACCAAGTAAACGTCAACAATTCCCAAGCATCGAGATAATACAGAAACAAAAGTCTCTCAGCGCTCAATCCTCACCAGAGTGCCGCCGCTGCCCACAGTGAGCGGGCTCTTGACGAGCGTGATGGTTTTAGTGACTCCTCCCACCACAGTGGTTACCACCTGGGCCTGCTGGGCCACGGTCACAGTGCCCGATTTGTGCACAGTGATGATGGGACGTGTTGGTGTGTTGGGGGTAGCGATGGTAGAAGTTCCAGCCTGCGCTGCAGCGGTCTTTAGCATGCGGGTGGCTGGGTTGCTCACCTTGATGGGGGTAAAAGTAAAAATGTAAGACTTGAGTATAAACAGAGAAGAAATAAGATAGATAAAACTGCCTCCTTTAAAAGGAAAAACATCCTCTAAACCTTATCAAAGATCTATTTGGGGTAAAGATTTCTTTCCAAGAATATCTTCAACAAGGCATCGTGAATGATGCTCAAGTTTAGCTGTCGTTGTTTCTCCAGTATTTGGTAGATTCAGGTCCTGCTCAGATTTTATTATGTTAGGCTCTTAGCTCCATCATTTTAAAAGCCTTAGTTATACCTGAAAAACCGAGTCATTAAATGACAGCTTAGCACCTTTGTTACATGAGAGCGGCCAGGTATAAATTTTAGTCAGTCATTTTTTAAAAGCTTCAAAACTTTTCTGCAAGTCTGTTGACTTGCACACATACTCCAAATCAACGGGTCCTTTCAGCGTACGAAATTTGACTGACGTTTTCTGTGAGGTGGTTCAGACAAATATTAATCTTATCGTTGAGGAGTTTACAGATATTATGAATATTAGATTTGATTCGATCATGTTAAAATCTTTTGGCCCAATTAAAGCCCTCAAAATGGCACTCACAGTCATTGGTGAGGCTACTTTCACTGCAGCAGGAAGAGCTGTGGATCCTGGAGTGACAGCAACAGTTTTCACTACGGTGGCTCCTGCTGGAACATTCAGCACAGTGGCTGTTGACGAAGGAGGGATTTTCTGCGTGGCAGCCGCAGCTGCAGCCAGAGCGGCCATGCCACTCATCTGAGGGTTGCTCCCAATCGGCTAGAGGAAACAAAGAAAATTATCTTAATGGTTTCAAAAGTAAGAAGTGCTACGGATACAAATCTTAACGTGGACTAAAATGAGACACTTACATAAAAATACAAACAAAAAATACAGACGGCTGAGAAATACAAACAACTTACTGTTCCTTGTGCGCTCTGTGCAGGAACAACCATACGGACTCCAGCAGGAAGTGATGCAACTGTAACTGGGGATTTTCCCACTTGATTGGCCTGACGCACAGTGACAATAGACGCCCCAGTAGTGGACTGAGGTGCTGCCACTTTCAGGATGGCTACAAAAGCACAGACGAGATTCAAGAAAAAAGGAAGGAAGAGGGTGAAAATCAGTATAACTGAACACTACTAAGGTTCACTTTATTAAGGTGAGGTAAGGGAACAACACAAAATACATATATAAAAACAGCCATAAACTTGGCTTTATAAATAGTGTTTCCGATGCTACCCACTTTTACCTGGGCCGCGCGGTGAGGCTGCAGCAAGTGGGCTCGCAGGCATGGACGTGGTTGGTGAGGGCACCTGGGGTATGAGGGTGACCCCTGTGACGGGCAAGGCCTGAGAGGTAGGGGCAGCGGCGGCCGGGACCGGGCTCTTGGGCGAGTTGGAGGGCAGCGAGGAAGTTGGAGTGACGCTGGGGGAGGAGGCCGTCGTTGCTGCTGGAATTTCGTATTTCTGTAGCTGTAGCAAGTAGGCGTCGGCAGTGGGCACAGCGCCCCAACTCACCTCCAGAGAACTTGTATTGGCACGAACCAACTGCACACGAGACGGTGCCAGAGGACGATCTGCAAAAAAAAAAACATGCAATTCAAATGGTTATACAAAGAACACAAATTAATGATTTATATCAGTAATTATAACAGAAGGGGATTAAGGGAGACACAAATCCATCTCAGATCATAATGCATCATTTCTAATGAAAGCCATCAACACCAGACTTTTTTCCCCCACTCTATATATTTGCCTAAATAGTTCAGGTGAGACGTTAATGAGCAGGATAAAAACCGACCTGTCTCCAAATACCAGAGGTCTTTGCAGCACACTTGGTTGTTCCAGGCTTTGCGATAGCCGTCTCTGCCGCTCCAAACGTACAATCGGGAGTTGATGGCTACGGAGCAGTGCCCTGCCCTGGCTCTCGGGATGTTGTCTTCCAGAGTGTCCATTAAAATAGTCTCCCATGACATTGTGTCTGAGAGATGAGAAAGCCAGAAATTTCATTTACTTAATTCCTTAATGCAGGTAAAGTATGCATCAGCTATTAGGAGGTTAATTACCGAGATTTAGGCATGCCAGTGTGTTTGTACACTTCCATTCCTTTTCATGTGTAGCCACTTTCACGTCATCCATCACCAAGGGCACCCACCCGCCAAACACGTACATCCTCGAGAGAGATGATAGCACAAACTTTGAGTCAGGTGCACTCACAATGCATTACCATCGGAAAAATAATCCAAGCCACGTTATACAACACTGCTCATATTGAATCTATAACCATCCATGAGCAGATCATAATTAGTGGCTTTACGTAAAGGCCCAGTGGTGGCTCTCTAGCATTCCTGCGATTAAACTCAACCTCCTGATCACTAGCATGACCCTAACCACTAAGCCACTGCTCCTGTTTACTACTAAACTATAAGAAATAAAACCTCCTACATTAAATGCACATAATCTATAATACAAACACAGCTGTGAATGCAGAATGTACTATAAAATAGATTTGACCTGAGGAAACTCACTTGTTGGATATGGTGGTGGCAGAGTGGAGACTGCGGGGGAGCGGCGCGGTGCCACTGATCGCCGGCTTGTTCCAAGTAAGTGTGTCTGTAGGACGCAAGATTTGTTTATGAAGCAATCATTCAAAACGTCATGGCTCAGAGGAATAAAGCACGTAGACCTAGAGCTGTGCATTATATCGTTTTGATCATAACAGTGGATTTGGTTTGATTTAAAAATAAGAAAAGCACAGATTAACAGGATTAGTTTGTTTTAACGTTTGTTTAAACGGTCATTAAATCACAAAAGATTTTACTACTAGCAACACAAACACTACTAAATAAATAGTTTAGCCCATTGGATACTTCCTAAAAGGAAGAGAATTCATAAATTCTCAAACATTCAGAATAGCAAAGCTCTTGACATTCGCAGCTTATCAATCGAATCATTTCTTCAATCTTCCTCTTACCTATGTCTAATGTCCAGAGGTCTCCGAGGCGGCATCCGCTCATGCCGCCGTAGATAACGAGGCGAGACTTCTTTGAGGTTTTCTCTGTGTAGACTACGGCTGTGTGGCTCTCGCGAGGAGGAGGAAGCACGCCGTACGTGATGGGGATGTCCCAGCCTGCCACGTTGGAGCCCGGACGCAGCTCGAGTGTGTACAGGTCATTCAGGTATCTGCGTAAGGGAAGGAAAACACTCCGTGTTAATTGTTCTGGCATTAAGAAAATGCAGTCTTACTGATCCGAACGCACTACACTGCTTAAATGTAATTCGGGAACACAGACGCGGAGTGAAAGATGCTGCAAATTGTGCTACAGCTTTTGCATTAGGATTCTATGTAGTCGCCAACCTTGGAATATTGTTTTTGGGATCTTCGCTGTCATTGGCAAGTCCGCCGAATAGGTAGCATTTATTTCCTACGAGGGAGAAGCTGTGACCCAGGCGAGGACAAGGCGGCGGGCCGTTCTTCGGAGCTTTAGGCTTCAGCCGTTTCCACTCCCATCTACTGGCCTGTGCGCAAAAAAAAAAAGGAAAAAAAAAAAGGTTAGGTATCTCCAAATCATAAACATTTGTTTATTTTAAATGTATTCAACACTTGACAAACCCACCTGTAGTTCATAGAGATCGTTGCTGTATTTTCCATATTCAACCATTCCCCCGAACACTAAGAGCCGGGTGCCGTCACACACAAATCCATACGCAGCACAGCCGGGTGGCACGTCGCCCCGGACAGCCGGAATAAACCACTGATTAGTCGCTGGGGAGGAACAGAAACATCACAAACAGGACATTTAACAAAAACATCGTTATGATTAGCAGTAATAAATCATTATGTAGACGAAAAGCAAGGAACTGTGAGCTTTCCATGAGTGTTTAACGGTTATAAGGCTAAATCCAAGTAGATTTCAAGTTCTGCATCTTTCTAGCTTAATGCAACCATTACACACATTTGGATTTGGGGTCAGGTCTTACCAATTCAACATCTACTTTAGCTTTTTATTAAAAGTGCCGCAATAAGGCAAATGACGTACATGCAGAGCATACAGAGGTTATAAAAGAAAATTCAGAAAACAGCCGAAATGGCATAATTGCGGCTAATTTATTACTGAAGGAACGTCTGTGAAACCGAACACACTATACTGCTTCTTGATGCAACTGAAACTACAGTACATCTTCCGTTTTAAGTTACAGCAGGGGTTCTCAAACTTTCTGCAGTCGTTCCTGAACTTCACGTCAACAAAACAGATCCATAGTCTACAGAGAGCCTTGTTTTTGAGTTGTTGAGGTTTGGATTAAATCCATTCAATTCAAGAGAGCAGTCAAATAACTATACACGTCAAACGGATAACTATACAAGCCAATAGACAAAATAACTTTCATAAGGATAAGTTGTGATTTTCACCACTGCAGTGAACTAATTCATGGACCTGGAGGATCCCTGGGCCTCATTTTGAGAACCACTGTCTGACAAGTATGCAAATTATTTTGCATTGATGTACAAACTCGGAAACTGTAACTTTACGATGTTACATTCATTAGCAAAATAATTTATTAACCATGCAAATGTACAGTAATGAATCTTAATTTCATAGAGAATTTAAATTAAGCGAGAGGGCAGAGTTTCCTGCTGCAGTGACATTATCTTACCATTTCTGCTTGCACCCTAGGCCTACATTATTAGAAGCGTCTGGAATGACGTTTTGGATAAATTTCACTAAAGTAACACGTGTCTATATTTTATGGACACAAAAAGATTCTATCATTTATGAACATATTGCATTCATCACTTTAAATAGTTAATAACCAACTCTAACCATAAATCTTAATTTCAAGCAATTTTATAAACATCTCTGCAATAAACACACAAAAAAGGATTTTATCCTGTTTTTTTTTTTTTTATGGCACAAATGTGTTGGCCCATCCACGTTATCATAGAACACTTACTAAAATAATTTATTAATAAATATTGAAGCCTAACACGGTAAACATCATCTTGCGATAAAAACTTCCATCTTTTGCCTTCAACTGCACAACTTGTGAATGTTCATATGTAATACTACCTATTCAATAACATAGGAAGGTGTAACATTATTAGTGACTAAAAAGTTTATAATTAAACCTTAATATTTCATGCATTTTTGTAAATATGTAGAGAATTCCGGGTTGCATTTTAAGACATGAAGTATTATAAAATAACACTTGAAGCAATGGTATTTAAATAGCTTTTTCAAGATGGCACAAACACGCACTGGGACACTCATTATTAGAAAACACAGTACACACGATACTATTTTAGGTTATTCTTCACTGAAACATAATACACTAAATATCTAAACGAAACTTCAACGTTTGCACTCAGCTGTATAAAATGCGAGCGTGTAAACATGTAATATATTCTATAACGCATAAAGGTGCCGCATTAATTAATTCAATTAGTTATTAGCCAATTAAGTGTGCAAAAGTGACTCTAAACTTCATACATGTTTTTGGTAAATATTTACAGAGAAACGTGAGGATGTATAAGGGGGCGTGGCTTGTTGGCGCAGTGACGTAGACGCTCTTTTATCCCGCCATTTCTGTTTGCATTTTTTCCCTCCATTCTCTGTTGTGCAGAAGGTAGCAGGCAGGCTGTTATGGCTAGCTCACACACTCCCTCTCACACACACTAGCTTTATAGCACTAGCTGTTTAGCTGAAGCTTTGAAAGCGCTAGCGCCCGTGCGACACCTGGTTAGCATTTTTACACAGAAACGTGCATGAATAAACATGTAAAAATACATATTTGTAATTTATTATCCGTGCCACAAACAAGGACAGCACTAAATAAGGCATCTCGAATGACCTAGTTTTTTTTTTATATCATTATTATTTATAAGTCAACAATAAAACGTGCAGAAAAAAATATCGCCGATTTGTGGTAACATTAGCCATCTGTGTTGTGCATTACGACTAGCACTGGTCTGGTTGCTAGCCTAAGCTAGCGTCTTAAAAGTTAGCAAAGCTAGCTTAGTCAACGTGCACTATTCTGCTACCTATTTATGCAAATCACACGTTAAATGTTTTTGGCTATAGATTAAGCGGTATAATTATAACAATTACCTGTGTTGTACACGTGAAGTTCATCCACGATTCCTTCGTTGCCACCGCCGAAAACCACCATCAGCTCTTTAATGGCGACGGCGCGGTGGCCGTGACGAGGCCGAGGCACCGGGCCGGACCATCCGAGCACACGCTTCCACCTCGGCTGCAACACTGAGCCCGATGTGGTGTTGGTACCAGAAGAAGCCATTTCCCCCTTTTTTTGAAACAAGAAAACAAAACGCCGTTCACATGTTAAAAATAATAGGGCATCTTAGATGGCTAAGTAAGTGCGCTAGCAAGCTAAATAGCTAGCTCGCTAACTAGCGCCAAAAAGGCGGCGAGTAAAAACATATATATTTTACTACGAAAATGTTATAATACATGTATGATTACATCACGATATGGTATCATTCTGGAAGTTGTACATTTACTGCTAACTAACTCTTGATTTAGATATTTATATCCATCTATGTGTATAGATATGTATATAAATACCTAGCTACCGATTCGCCAAAGCAGGAGCTAATTCCTTCAACTGGATTAGCATGTACAGGTAAAAATAACACAGACTATAAGACGAGTAAATAAAGCCCAATACAAGAGAAATATCCAAACGGTTTACCTAATGAAAGAAAAAAAAATCCTTTTAACAACAAAACGACTAGTCCATTCCAAGTTTACTGCCCCGCTTGAGCAGTTTTAAAACTGTAATAATAATAAAAAGCTTCAGGCTTCGCGTTAGCCGCGTCACACACAAAAATGTAGCCAGCTACGTTTTGCTAGCTCATCTAAAAATCCACGCAATCCGCAAGTTTAGCAGTTAACAAAAATAAATAAATCAAAGAAAAACCTCGCGTTTAGTCGCTCATCGGATTGCAGATATTTTTTGGTGGTTAGAGCGGCGTCCGAAGTCCGTTCAAAGTGTAGCCAGCTAAAGATGCTAGCTTAGCTTAAAATCTAATGGAAGCCGCCATTTTAGCGGCATACGCTCTGCGACAAAATAAAACAAGCCCGCCGGGTGAAGCAAAAAAAAAAGAAGACGGATTTGAGAGCCGACTTTGTTTTTAATTTCAGCAAATTCTACTGCATCTCATGCAATTTAATTTCCACTCGCATTCCGTTGAGAATCCGAAAAAAAAGTTCCCATCTTGTCTGTTAAAGATGTCTGAAAGAGAGAGAAAAGCCGTGCAAATTCCCATCGGGTGCCGCCATCTTGTAGCTTTGGTTAGCAAACCCGGTGGCTAATGGGAATAATAATGCTGCTTAGCCGACTGGCTAAAAGGCTAAGCTAATGAGCTAACCACCGTCAAGATATGAATAAAAATAGAAGCCCTCTCAAAAATAGCTCAATTCAATGTTTATTTTTTTTAAAACAGACGTGTACATTATGTAATATAAAAAAAATAATAATATAAGAATATGGCTCAGCTTATTTAATGGTTGAGTTTCTGAGAGCTAGCGTTAAAATTAAAAATGGGCGGTGAACAAAAAAAAATATTCAGTTTCCATATTTTTTGAACTAAAGTTAAGCCAATAATTAATTGAAAATATTTTCCTGCACGCTGAAAAACCTAATTCAGTACCCCAGCAGAAATCTTCATTGCTTTATTTATCCTCGAATTTGTTATACAGCATTTTATTATTTGTTTAAATTTTTTTTTTCCCACCCCGAGTGCTCAGTTGCAGCCTTTTTCTATGGGAGCCGCCATCTTGATACAACAAAACCAAATAATCGCGTTTGCGCCTCCACCTCCAGCTAGCACAATGCTAAGCGCTTTTTCCTCATGGTGCAAACATGTCGCTAAATATACAAAACATTACAGCCAGAATGACATTTATTACCAACAAACACTGCAACCACGGCCAGTTAAACAAGTACAAATACAAAAACACAAGCAAATGCTAACCTGCTTAGGCTAAGCTAGCTAGCGAGTCACGTTAGCCGACTAGCTGAGGCTTCACGGCTAAACTACAGCGTTAGCATAAAACGGCGAATGGCTTACTTTTTTTTTAGCAGGAGCTAAAATGCATGAATATAAGTTTTTCGGCACGACACAGAAATATTACATGCTGCATTTGTAGTGTGTTTTTATTCATCATGAAAGAGAGGCATTTATGCAATTCCCTGAAATATTCGTTTTGTCTCGTTTATCGCTAGCTAGCTAGCTTCCCTTAAGAAAAATGGCGGATGTACCGTTAGCCGTCATCAGAATGGTGCAAAAGTATTCACGCTCGCTCATCTCGAGGCGTGAACAAATACTTACTCGAGACTTCCGAGTTGTTATTTTAAAACCGAAAAAATCGAGGGAGAGACTCAGTTAAACGAATTCAACCCGAGTGTGTGTTTGTTTTCTGTAGATATTGCTAACTCTACATCCTTTCATGCCGCCCAGGAAGCCGCCATCTTCTTGACAAGCCCCTTCAGTAAATAAGCGCCGTGGCTGCTTGAGCCTCAGGAGCGCCGGCAGTGCGGCGGCTCGGACGGTGAGAGGCGCTCCGCTTCCCTCCGCAAACTATTTCACTTAAACATCTACCAAACTAACCAAGCAGTGTTCTCCAACTAACCGCATCTGTTCTCCAGCTGTAGAGGAGCATCTACAGCGCGTCAAATGAGTGCAAATATCCGGCTTTGTTTTCCACATGAAAAGAACTCCTACACACCTGTCACTGCTGTGTTTCTCCTCTCCCTCACATCAGAATGTTCTTTTACAAATATATGAATCAGATATGGGCTTTTTTTTTTTTTTTTTTTTTTTGTACTCATTCATTCATCTTGTTGTGTAGTTGTTGATATGTTTAGGTTTTCTGTAAGGAGCCATTTATTTATTTATTATTTGTGGAAGGAGTCTCCAGTTCCAACACCGAGCAACAGTCGAATCGGTAATCAGACTACACGAGTTCAGCACCAGTTTGTCGTGGCCGATTGAATTTCCATCGTCAAACGTCAACATCAGGAACGACCTCGTAGAGCGGCCTGACCGAAGAACAGCGCACTGGTACCTGGGACGCTCCACGACACCTGGACGAAAAGTCTAGCACGGCAGAACGTGCTGTATTTCCTCTCCTAGTTTGACGATGTTCCTTCTGCAGCCATGACTGACAGTTTCTTGACCCGGAGGCTGCTGTTAGACTAAATGTAACCATAAATGGATAAAAGTGTAACCTGTGATTTTTTTAAATGAAAAATTCATTGTTAACGTTGGCACACTGCTGTCGTACAAGAGTAATAAAATACTTGGGGAAGTGCTTTCGGGGCTTTGACATAAGGCACCAAGTCGCTGATTATTTTCCTATGACTGTGTTCCTTATTTATACAGCATAATGTTCAAAATGTATATAATTAAAAGATTTAAAATTTCATATCGGTCATGTCTTGCGCTTCATTTAACTATTTACTGCATGACCAGACTTTAAGTTTCTAGCTTCCCTAGATCCATTAAAATGCTTTTTTTACTCTGTTCCGACAGAGATACGCGATGAATGATGAACCCTACATGTAGAAGCTCTGTTCATGGACTCTCCCACACGGTCTAACCTCTGCGTGTGCCTCCTTTAAAGGCTCAGGAAGAGTGACTCACGTGGAGACGGGTTATCATTAGGGAAGTGATGACGTGAGGAACTCGTGCGACGTCAGAAAATAATCTTTCAGCAAATCCTTACATCATGTAAGTAAATATGCAGTGTGTATACTGACTAAAGGACATGACCGCACACTAAATATAACACTGCAGGCAGAGATTTAAAGCCGCTACCTGAAAAAAATTAATTTATGCTATGTACAATTTTGATACATGGTTTAAAAGTAAATGGTCTTTTTACACGGTCTTGCAAAATGAAAGTTATATTTTTTAATATATATACAAATATGTGTAATAAACTCAACTGTTACTCATGAGAACCCATAACTGATAGGATGCCAATATTTTTTTTGTATCACAATCATTTTTCTCTCCTCATTAAGTTTAGGTAAAGTAAAGTTATAATCATCTAAACTTGCATTTTTTTTTTTTTTTATTGTAAAGATAATATCAGCTAAATATAGTGATACAGGCCCTGTATCATGTCTTGAAGTATCATAATATGATATTTAGGTCTTATTGCCAACCCCTAAAATGAAATTTTATTATACCTTGATGAACAAATGGCAAAAAAAACAAGCGAGGTCAGACACCAACCATCCATACACAACACGTACAGACCGATCTTTCACATAGTTATTTTATTTTCCCCTCCTCACGAAAACCCAGATGAGGCCCGTACCATGAGAGACAGAGCGATATGACAATGTTACTAATGTGATCATTTAAGCCTTGCAATATCTTTTTTTTTTTCGGATATTGTTAGGATTTTTATGACACTGATGGAAAGCACATGATTAGATTTCTTTTTTTCTCTCGGTGTTCATTCATTTTTGTGGACGTTAAATTACAAATCCTTTTAAATAACTTTCCAAACAGGAAAAAAAAAAAATGTTGGCAGTTTATATTGTGCATTACGGAAATATCGTGATATGACATTTTTTGACAAATCGCCCACGTCTACTATGCAGAAAAGTACATCCGGGTCAGCGTTAACGGTGAAGAACTTGGACGTGGAAAATGACACTGAACTGAGTTGACCTTGATAGTGCAAGAGCAAAGAGTTATTAAACACAAATGAACTCTGTTGTGTAGTAAATCCTGTAAATACACTCTGAAAATAATGCGGCACTTGAACGATTTACTTACTCGGCTCGGAGGCGAACTCCGAGCTGCGGCGTGCGAAGTGTGTGACGGAAAACGTCTGAAGGAAAAAGAAAGAGTGAACTGTTTTACTAACGGTTTGTGGTCCGGCTGAATCATAAAGCCCGCATTCATGACAGAATGGTGCTCAAATCACTGCACACGTGAGAAAGATAATATTCAAGTGTAACGTGATCGTAGAAAAAATTTCAGGAGTAAGAAATGTCGAAACTATTGTGTGCGTTGCACAACAACTATCGCTGTACGAAGCTTTCCATATTAAAATCGGTTTTTATCTGTGTAAAGGCTGCCAAAACGAGCCTCACAGCAGCCAGGCTTGGCTTTAAAACCGTCCGCCTTTCCTGAAATTTCAACATATCGCAGTTTCGCGGTGATTAGCGCCATGACGGTGCAGTCTGTCCTGTAAGAGCGTCCACTTTCAGACGGAAAGAGTTGTGTGCAGATTAGGAGATCCAGAATCTGGGATTAAACTTGGCATTATCCACAATCCCTTTAAATCCCACACAGGTTTATGTCCTGGTTCATACGTTGTCCAATGGTTAGGCAGCATCGTTTATTTGGGAAATGTTTCAAAAGTGTAAATAAAATAAAAAATGTATGCGTATAGTATTAATAAAACTGTCAGTAGGTCACCGTTTTGGTATTGAGAACATTTGGTGTTGGGAAATCTGGAGCCGCGAAGCACCTCCATGCCTGATTTCCTCTCGAGTGTTGGCGTTAGTCAGTAGAGATGGGTGTGAGTGGTTTAGGCAAAGCTGCTGGCACACTCGTCGCTCTCTTCTGGTTCCCGTGGTTGTGTGTTCATCGCTCCGTCTGCAAATGGTTCGACATAATGTGTTAAACTACAGCATCAAAACAAAAAATCTAAAAACATAGGTTAAGAGCAGTACTATTAAATATAAGCATTTAATCTATCAATACAAATACAATAGACAAATATTGAGCTTTTTTTGAACGTGCATTTCCAGCCATTGTTAAATTGTTCAACTTTTCCACTGGACAGCGTGTTACGCCGTGGTCTGGTTACTAATCCAAAATCTGCTCTGGAACCTCACCGGAAACGTCCGATTTTACTCAGCGTTTGGTTGTACGTGAGGACGCGATGTGCTTTCTGCTTGATTATAATATTCCAATATTTGTAAGAGATAACGAAAGGCTATACATTTAGAAGAAAGGGAGAAAAAAATGTAATGTCTTTAATGCCACACGTCACAATTTTATTATAGCGTATTATAGCAACATGTGTTTGAAGGACGTTATATCTAAGAAACGCCAACAATTGCATGGAAAAAATCAGTGATCCGGCCTGACGCACGGTGGATTATTTTTTATATAAACGGCAAAATTTCAGGTGTGTTATTCTGTTTTATAACACGGATTCTGATTCAATCTTTTTTTCTTTTTTTTTTCAGCGAAAGCAATAAAATCATTTCTAAATCAAATTTTTGTGTCAAATTATTGATTTTCTTAGTAAGCAGCCATGTAATAAACGGGATAATGAACAACGAGACAGTCATTATTGTGCAATAAACCCATGTATATATATATGCCAGGGGATGCGTTATAGTAAATCCTGTCAGTCTATTTTTATCCGTTATCTTTTAATCCTTTTGCGAGTTCTGTATATAAATATGCACAATTATGGATGTATATTATGTATAGATAATTGTACAGAATTATATAGAATTTTGTGAACAATTCTGTCAGGTCTGCCACTGAGGCTAAAGGAGCGCTGCTAGATGTTCTATGTCTATGTTGGAAGATGATTACCGGTCACGCCGAAGACCGAACGCCTCCTTCTGCGTCCGTCAGAATGACGAGCGGCCTTCAGAATGGTTAGTGAATGCTTCTAAAATTTGGTAAATGAAATCAGGAAGTTCTCAGTTTACGCAACCCATGTATAGTGCGCTTTGTTCGCTGTTACGGAGTGTCCACGAGACACGCTAGTTCCTGTTTTTCTTCCATTGCAAACAGTCTCGCAAAGTTAATACGACAAAAAAATTCAGCTTGTTTTACTGAGAAACTGGAAAGCGCAAACTCCTCGGTCCTGAACACGTTCCCAAGTTAGGGGAACTTCACGGAGCACTGACGTCAGGACTCCTTCCATAAATCTACCTCTTTGACCTACAGCTACTGTTCACTGCACATGTCTTCTATGTATTCTATGAACCCATTGTCTGTCTTTTGACTACCGTCTTTGTCTGTCGTCTTGCACCAGAGAAGCAGCTTGATAGTCTTTCGTCATACTGTACAACCCTTATATTGGTATGACGACAACGTTGATTTGAATCGGAATGTTACATAAACAAAAAATGTTGCCACATCAATGGTTGTGTTGTTTATTATTTGTTTTAGATTACGTGGCGCATCCGCCGTACAAGTCCCTGAGTACGAGTTGTTACTATAGAAACAATAACGTATCAATATAAACGAGCACACTTATATAAACCTTCTGTTTGTGTTACAGCTGGAACGTCTGTCTGAGCTGCACTTTCAGATTCGAGGATTTGTCGGATCAAGAAAAAATAACAACCAGATTTCGGCTCGGCGTTTCTCGGCTAACAGTAGCGCTCTCTATAGAATTGGTTTGATTTGAAAATGTAATTGGATTAACACATTTATAGTAATTTGCGTATTTACACAACCAGCCACTGGGACCTTGAGATAAATGCCCCATGTGAGAGCAGCAGCAGGCATAAGATAAAAAGCAGTAGTGTCATGTCCTATATCCGACCCCTCGCTCGTCCCGTATCCGGCCCCCGCCCGTCCCGTATTCGACCCCCGCCCGTCCCGTATCCGACCCGTAGCCCGTCCCGTATCCGACCCGTATCCGACCTCCCGCCCGTCCCGTATCCGGCCCGTCCCCCCGCCCGTCCCGTATCCGGCCCGTCCCCCGTCCCCGGCCCGTCCCCCGTCCCCCCGCCCG
>JAQQZU010000039.1:3136234-3148868 GCA_030068025.1 Parauchenoglanis punctatus
CCGTCCCGTATCCGACCCCTCGCCCGACCTCCCACCCGTCCCGGATCCGACCTCCTGCCCGTCCCATATCCGACCTCCCGCCCGTCCCGTATCCAACCCCTCCCGCGTCCTATATCCGACCCCCCGCCCGTCCTCTTGCTCCTGCCTGCATGAGAGTGAAAACTGCTTTCTTCCAAGACTTTTACGTGCACGCTACAACACTGCTGCTCTCTGCATCAAAATGTCACCAGACGTCACTTTTCTTTTTCATATTTTCCCACTAGGGACGCACAGCATAGCAAAAAAACGAAATGGTTTCAGTTTTTCGAATACCGGTGCAAATCCCTAATGTGAACACGCACAAAGGAACCAAAGCTGAATAAAGGAATTTTTAAAAGAAATGAATAAATAAAGAATGCATATTGTTCTAAATAGTACAATACTGCATGTATGTTTTTCCATTACATGCACTGGCCAAAAGTATGCGGACACCTGTGTGCGGTCCTTCATAAAACTGTTGCCACAAAGCTGGAAACACAAAATTGTACGGAACATCTTTGTACGCTGTAGCGTTACAATATTCCTTGACGAGGTCCAAATCTGCGCACAAAGCCAGCTCCATGGTGGGTTAAGGCTGGAGTGGAAGAACCCGAGCGCAGAGCCCTGACCTCAACCCCAATGAACAACCTTTGGGATGAACTGTAACTGGATCCTCCTCGCCGAACATCAGTGACTAATGCTCTTCAGCTGAATGAACACAAATCCCTACAGCCACGCTCCGACATCTAGTGAAAGCCTTCCTAGAAGAGTGGAGCTTATTGTAACAGGAAAGAGAATAAATCTGGAACGGGATGTTCAACAAGCACATACGGGGGTGATGGTTAGCTGTGTTTTTTCCAAAAACTACAGGTTGTCTGATTCACACAGAGTCTACAAGAAACACCAGATAAGAAATGTTCGGCCCGGTGCAGCCTGTATGGTGTGTATCTAAGCCATCCCGTATAAGAGATAAGCTCCCCACATGGAACGATGGACAAATCGGTCAGAGTTCAAGGTTCCCTTTTGTGCTTCACATCTGAGCGGTACACAACACGGACACTCCCACACTCCAGGATGATGACTACAGTGCGTACTGGGTCATGACTTGTTCGATTAAACACTGAACCACTTTGACTGGCCTGCAAAATCATCGTCCCCTCTGACATTACTCATGATGTTATTTGGAACAGCGGGTTCAAGACACTGCTGGAATCCTCATCTGACCGGATTGGTCCTGTTATCATCGCCAAGAGAGGCGGAACCGAGTATTAGGAGAGAGAAAACACATCTGACTCATATTTTTCATACAGGGAGATTATAATAAACTCTAAACAGTGTGTAAGGGGAAGTCCTCTCTCTTTCTGCATATTGTCAGACTCCTGGTTCAATAAGATCCATTTTGATAGCATGTTTATTACTATACAACGTCCACATGTCACCATAGCAACAGTGCGAGTCTGATTACGAGAAGGGCCTTGGAAAAGTCCATCGGAATATCATGTGTAGTATATTTAAAATGACGATTCCATGATGTAGTATGAAAGCTCCGCCTCATTTCGACATCAGGATTTACCTGCTACAACTAAAAGAAATGCGGATTTATAGCGAAAGAATGCATTTTTTCTTTCAACAGCTTGGATAGCGTTCATTAAAGTGCTGTAAAACAATTAAACATTTCTCAATTATGTTGAAGGATCAGGAAGAGAAGGTATTTTAAAGCAACCGATTTTCATCTACCACACTGCGAAACTAACCTGCACGACTTAACACCTGACTTGATACGACGGGTCACGTATTTTCAGCGATTTAACGTACGACATCATTCCTTTATAAAAGGTGAGGCGTCCTACTGGATGTGTTTTCGGGACCTGAGCAGTCAGACTTCACCTGCAGAACTTACTTGATGGACTGCCAGACGAGAAGAGTTCTGAAGTCAGGATTCGACCTTCCTCGTAACGGGTCATTTTCTCAACTAAGCGCTGTCTGGCTGGATTAATAATAACTCCGTCATCTGTAGAGACATGGAACAGAAACCAGACCGTGAGCACGGAGCAGAGGGGTCAACGTTGCTCATGAGAAAAGCCTAGCAGGCAAAGAGAAAAATAAAAAACAAAAACAAATTTTACCACAAAACCCCATATACAGCCAAAAGTATGTGGACACCTGATCATCACTACCCATATGTGCTTCGTCCCCAAGCTGGAATAACAAAGTTGTCCATTGGACACCTTTGGGATGAACCGGAATGCCGACTGCATCCCAGTTCCTTTCCCGACAGCCAAGCTCCAAAAACTAGAGGAAAGCATTCCCAGAAGAGAGGAACCAAGCTCAATGGTTCTGGAATGGGCACATTTTGGTGTGATGCTCACGTGCCTACATACTTCTGGTGTGTTGGTGGATGAGAGAACATTTTTTCCCCTCCAGATGTGCAACAGCAAAAAAATTTAGTCCAAAATGTAGCACCTCCTCCATTTCTTTTTTACCGACCAAAGAGACCACAGTCCAGTTTTCTATCTCACAAGACTGACGTTCAACAAATTCAGGGGTCAAAGTTCACCTAGGTAAAGTAAACACGATATCGGAGGCAATTCCTCGCCAGGATTTTGAATATTCCTTATTTAAAAAAACAAACAAACAAAAAAAAAAACAACAATATTTGTCTCCCCAAGAGCCATGACACTAAAACCTTCACCCTTTCAAAAGGAGACCGAGTTCGAGTCCCAATGACGTAAAACGTTTGTGCGCTCAGGGTGGGATGGATGTCATACTCTCCCTCCTCGGTCAATCACAGAGTGACTAGACATTCTGAAAAAGACGAAAAGTGAAAAAGACATTCTGGGGGGGAAAAAAAAATCCCTCTGACTGTTTTTAAACTCATGACTTGTTGGTTGTAAACCCCGTGAACCTGGCAGACTCAAACCAGGCCCAGATTTCAGCTGATCTGAGAGCTGAAGTGCGGCCCGTAACCAAAATATCTTCTATACAAGTCTTATTCACGTCAAATGTGTCATCATACGCACACTAACAGCGTCCAAGACATATACAGTTTGATTGGTTTTGGCTGTTTACTCCTTATTAGGATTAGCATCGGCTTCTTCTCGCTTTACTATGAGCCTAATCACTTGCGAAAGCATTTGCTTCTTCTAGGGATCATAAACCTTATCTAGAGGGGATTAGTGTCTACGGGTGTACGATCATTTTTACACGTCTGCGCTGAGATAAACCTCTCCAGATGGCAATTAAATTAGCGTAGGATGAGTGATCTGTTTTCCTACAAACGTGGACGTCTGGGCGACACAGTCATATGGTGTGATATACGCTTTAGCGGTCTGGATACAGAGAACATTAATCATTCACCATTTATGCAGCATCTAACGCTAGCTGACAAAAGTGCTCGTTCATTTATTTCTAGAGAATGAACCTCAGAGCCATCGTTACAACAGCACCTTCAAACTGCTTGTAGCATCCAGTTCATTAGGTACTATAATACGAATAGGATACTAAATAAGGCGGGCGGGGGAAAATGTCAGCATCTGCCTACAAAAATCACAGCGCTGTCAATCCTCAGGACTGAAATGAACAAACTACTACAAAAAAACTGTAATTTTCTGAGGAGACGAGAGAGGAGAAACACCAACATGGCTGATAAAAATCAAAATACAAAAACTGCACCTGCAAATTAGCTTCAAGGTGCATGGTTATAGATTCACAATTGTGATGATGCTTTGCTGTTTCTTCAAACTGTTAATAATCGTTCAGGCTTTTTGCTGACAACGCGATACTCTGGACGGCTGTTTTGTCAATAAAACAATCCCCTGCTCCATGGAGTCACCATCATCACTTCCTCAATCTAAGATTAACAGGTTTCTGATACCAAAAATGGGAACTGGTTTTATTTCCCATGGCTAATTTAGTGGTCTCAGCGCTGAAAACCTTCACTTGGTCTTAACAAGGCAATATTTATAATGAATGTGGGACTTTCAACGGCATCCAAGGTTTATTTTCTAAAGAATTTTTTTTCACGTTGGTCTGTTTTCATTTTAACGGTTTCCTACATTACCCACGATGCCATTTGGCTACTCGCCGAAAGTGATTTTAGCCCTTGTTTCATCTCTGTTTAAGGAAAGCGATGCAGCGGCGCTTTAGCCTTTTGGGCCGTCCTCCTAATCCGCACACTCCGATCAAACCAGATGAGTGTCACCTTTCACGCTAATCCCGCTCATCATCTTGCTGGATCGCTAACTAGCCACGTCTCCGCTGTATTGCACTGTATAGCTGCAGAGCATTCTGGAACTCCGAGTCCAGCGTTCATCATCTGCAGGGAACTTTTAACGGGAGCTCAAACGCACAGAATCAGAAGCAAACAGGTTTCAGAGTGGACTTTTCCTTTCAGCGTGAACAATTTGCTAAACCGAATATCGATCTCTTGAGTGCTAAAACCAAACCGCTCGGGGGAAAAAAAGACCGCATTCCTGTTAAGCACGAATGAAAACTTTTTACCTGAAGCGCCACTCGATGGTATCGGTGTAACTATTGAGAAGCTACTTGACTGCGTGCTCTTGAAATCGCCGTTTCCCTCAGGCCACGTCTGGGCCGTGTTTCTCCGCGCCGTACACGTTGGCGCAAGATACTGCGAATAGCCTTGACTCTCATCCGATTCACACGGCGCATGAATGGAGGAGTAGCGACTGTCCCATGATCCGTCGCTCCTTCCTGACTCGGGGAGTTCTGAGCAAGTCACTGCAGAAGGGTGGCGTGGGAAGCTGTGGTTGTGCGAGCAGCAGAAAGTGTTCTCCTGAGGGCCTAGCTTTGAGAACTGACGCGACAGAGAGTCCATAGAGTTTTCGGAGCGCAGAGGTTTCGGGCCGGACAGATAAGGAGGAGTAGGTGACGTTCTGACTGTGGCGGTTCTGCTCAAACCCTCCAAGCCTTCATGCACGTCCAGCAGAGTTTTGAAGACCTGGAAAGGGAGAGAAAACACATCAGATATAAAACTTGTGGAATTGACAACAATATACCCTTAATTGCAAGGTCCATGTCAAAATTTGATTTGCCTGTAATAACAATTTAACGCATATTTCGCTGTAAACAGTTAGGTGAGCAAATTAGTTTAAACTTTTTATTTATTTCTTATACTCTGGAGGGTTTTGTTGTGCACAGCTTTTTAAATGAAATTTCTGTTTTATGGTTGTAAATGTGATTTCTTGTGTACAAACAATTTGAAATCAACAAAACCAACAACACAGCCGGTGCGTTAAAACGTCCGTTCGGTCCCACCTCAGACATCTTGGGTCTTTTCTTTCTCCGGCGGTCTAAGCAGCGACACGCCAGCTGAGCGATTTCTTTTGACCCGTGAAGGTCAGACGTTCCTTCCGACGTCAGCCAAGGATCCAGATGCTTCTTCCAGATGTTCTCCGCTGCCTGTAAACTGGAGTGTTCTCGAGTGTCCTTCTTTCTGCTAAAACTTTTCCCATCATCCTCCTGTTCTGACGCCAGGTGTTTCTGCACAAAAGACATTTTCTTTGGAGGTTTGCTCTGTGAGAGCTGGAATATGTTCGCGAATATAAAGCTTAGCTTCTCACCAGGTAAACACTCTTTGACTGGCTGCTGGTTTCTAAAGCTCTTCGGCCTGTCAGCACCTCCAACAACACCTGAGGAGAACGGTTTGACATTTTACCTACCTGCATGTTAAATATACACGAGTTAAACATAAGGTTACACATAAAGCCATGAGCATTTGGACAGGGACACAACTGGTGTAATTTTCACTTTGTACACCACCACAAATTCAAGGGGTTTACCAAAAATATTGCATTAACGGTTTAGGAATAACAGCCATTTTTTACATTGTCCCTCCATTTTCACAGGCTCAAAAGTAATTGGACAAACTAACGATTAGAAAGTGTCAATTTTTAATACTTGGATGCAAATCCTTTACAGTCAATGAGGTCTGAACCCCCAATGGACATAAAGCTGACCAAATTCCGAGTTTCCTCCCTGAAGACTCTTTGCCTTAAGAAGCACTTGACTTGCTTTCACAGTACGTTTTAAGTCATTATCCACCTGCACTGTGAAGCGCTGTCCTTTTTTTTTTTTTTGCAGCATTTGACTGAATCTGAGCAGAAAGTATAACTCCATAAACTTCAGAATTCACTCAGCTACTTCCATCAGCAGTCACATCATCAATAAACACCAGTGACCCGGTTCCTTCGGCAGCCACACATGCTCATGTCCACCACGTTTGATGACGTGGCATGCTTTGGATCACGAGCCATTGCTTTCCTTTTCCGTGCTTTTCTCTTCCAATTATTCTGGTACGAGTTATTCATGGTTTCATCCGTCCAAAGAAGGCTTTCTAGCCAAGTCTAATCTGGCCTATCTGTTCTTGAGTGTTAACAGAGTTTCGCATCTTGAGATAAACCCTCTGTATTTACTTTCATGAAGGCGTCTCTTGATTGTAGACTTTGACAACGATACTCCTACCTCCTCAAGAGCGCTCTTTACTTGGCTAGATGATGTAAAGGGGTTTTTCTTCACCAAGGAAAAAAATTCTACAATCATCCACATTAGTTGACTTCTGTAGTCTTCCAAGTCTTTTGTGGCCACTCAAAGTCTCTGCTATCTTTTTGATAGGTCTGTTTTGTTTTTTTTGGCCTGATGATGGCGTCCTTCACTTGCATCAACACCTCTTTGGCCAGCAAATTGACAGTTCCCATGAACAGCTGCCAAATCCAAATTCAACACCTGGAATCAACCCCAGGCCTTCTATCTCCTTAACTTGAACTAATGAGGAAACTGGCCATGAAACTACAGATCAGTTAACTGTCCCATTACTTTTGAGCCTGTGAAAATGGCTGTGATTCCTAAATGGTTAACGCAGTAACCAAAATCAAAATCATGGCAAAATCATGAAAATTGTCTCCAAATACTTATGGAACTAACTATCTACCGGACCAATAATCCTGGACCAATGATTAGTACTTACAGTTCATCACCTGCACCTTTCCCCCCCCCATTTATTCCTTTTTTTAAGTTTGAGATAATCACAGTAACAATTCTTTTTGTCTTTCATAGAGACATTGCGAAATTACGAATTGCGAAAAACATGCGATCCCGTCGTACCAGCAGTTTATTACGAGCTACTAATAGTTTGTGAGCGCTAATCTCATACATGGCGGCTCTTACCACTCCAAAGCTGTAAACATCGATCTCCATGCCCAGCTGGCCGTCTTGCAGGTACTCCTCGGGCAGGTACGCCAGGGTGCCGCGCACTGTAGACGTTTGAGCCACGCTGCTCGTCTTGCCTGGTGTAATGCTGGGGTTACGACACAACCGCGCCAGACCAAAATCGCCCAGCTTCGGCTCCAGATGTTCCCCTAAGAGGATGTTGGAGCTGGGGGACAAGAGTTTACTTCTTTTTTTTTTTTCTCCACAGTTATGATGTCATGGCAACAGACGTCATGGACTGTACTGTTCTTTAGATTATCATCAGCTTGTTTCACTTATATGCGTGCACTTTCCAAATCCATTTAGTTTGGTTCTAAAGTATATAATGTGTGCATAACTGTAATTTATAAAATTTCACATTGAAAAGAGCCCAATCAATCAATCGATCTGCTTATACATTCATCAATTTACTTATTTATTATTAACTCTCCATATTATGTATTTCTAAGACCAAAGGTCACTTTATAAAGTATGTACAAAAAAAAACCAAAAAAAAAAAAACAAGTGCACACCTTTTGACATCTCCGTGGATGAGTGCAGGGTCGCAGGAATGAAGGTACTGAATAGCTTTCGCCGAACCCACCACCACTTTTACACGCTGTGACCAGGAGAGGGCAGAGCCATTCTGGAAGACACGAGCAAACCCGTAACATCAGCTTGAGGAGGAGCCTAATAATTAACCCTCATTAAGATACACCAGAGTGATGACTTTCCAGAGCTGTGTAAAGAATACAGACATGCCTTGCAGCGTCTGCTAGCCAATTCCTGTTCTTAAAATCCATACTAAATCAATACATTTTTAATCACCTGATGTTATTGGTTAGCCCAAACTGGTTTGGTGCATAAGATTTGCATTTTTGGTTTGTCTCTGGAGATAAATGTCTACTTTTCCATTAATTCATGGCCAAACTGTCATATACTGGTTTTAAACCCCAATAATTTTATTTTCAGGCTTATGATTTTAAAATTCAATATCACTAACTGTACAAAATCACTAACCGTCAGTGGATTAGTGTATTAAAAAAAAGTCACCCCAGCACTTCAAGGCAGCACAACATTACAGTAACTTAAATTAATTGATAGCAATTGAGATGAAATGAAGACGCAGTTGTTTGCATCCACTGCAGCTTTAGAGGCAGAAAGTCATAAAAACACACGAGCTGCTTGTATGACGTGACTGTACGCACCTACCGTACGACCGGTGAACTTCCCAAAAATAACCAAGCTGTTATTTTTAGTTACATTGCAACACTGGAACATTGGCAAAGAAATATGTTTGATGCAACGTGATGTGAATTTCCTCATATTCGCTCATGAATAAGACTAAATTCCCTCAGCCATGTTTGATTGTGCCTCGTGCCTCCCGTGCCGCGTGCACGTACTGCAACCTGATTGGGTGGGAGGTTTGGGAACAAAAAAAAAAAAAAAAAAAAAAGAAGTCCTTGAACGTCACTTTTCTAACTAACTGAACTTTCAGCTTTGGAAGCTCCAGTGTGAGTAAACCTGAGAGATATCACTGAAGAACTGAATCCGGTTTAAGCCAGAAATCTACAGACAAAAACTTCTTCCCATTCGTTTCATTAGAACGGAAGCTCCAGCGCAAAACTACAGAAACAAAAATCAAACATGTTTTCATAGTGGACAAATTATACATTTACAGTATTAGCTTTCCCTCTGGTCAAGCGTGCTGCCCAGGCTTATGTTTTGGTTGCCCAGGAAACTGACTAGGTTAAGAAGTGGTGGCTAACATAATTCAATAAAATATGGTTAGCTAGTTAAGTGCATTAACACACAGACAAATGAGCAGATGCTGTACATTCCTGTGTCCAGTCCAGCCGCAGTCACTATCCCTTTCTAAGACAGCGTCGCATTGTTGTAGCACATTCAGTACGTTTACATGCGCTCTATTATTCCTATATTCTATTATTCCAAATATGACAATAAACATAGCTTAAAAAAATTTAAATAACATGGCCTCAGCATTTAAATTTT
This sequence comes from Parauchenoglanis punctatus, assembly GCA_030068025.1. Lineage (NCBI taxonomy): Eukaryota > Metazoa > Chordata > Actinopteri > Siluriformes > Auchenoglanididae > Parauchenoglanis > Parauchenoglanis punctatus. The sequence goes on from JAQQZU010000039.1 coordinate 3,145,472, forward strand.
ATCCCACGTGGAACAGTTGAAAATAGTGGAACAGCGCCAAGCTCGTCAATGTCACTTCTCTCTCACCGACCAATCAAAATCAAGAAAGCGGAAGGACTTATGATAACGCTGTCAACAATGGCAGGGGAGAAACTGATCCTGGCGGTCGTGACAAGTTATTTATGATCGAACGTTGAATCGATTTCTTTCCATCGCTTTAGCTGACCTTTCTAAAGTAAATAAAGACTTGAAGAAATGTGGACGTGTTTTGTAACCAATAAGCACTTGAAAAAAGCGCTCTGGAAACGCTGCGAAATTGAGGTCGTGGGTGATGCTAGCACGGAAAGCGCATCCGGTTGTTTACTCCTGACGCTACACTTTATTTTGCTCAGTTGCGTCAGTGTTTCCACATAACTCCATATCCCTGATACTGAAAATGTCTTAATTAGCTGTTCAACCTGATGAATCTGAGTAGGGATGTGTGTGGTGTGGCAGGTGGTGGGATTCAGAACCTAGACCTAGAAACTAGACCTCTATCTTTAACCACAATGAAATATAAACTGTCAATAAGAGCATATCAGCAGTTAATGCAATTTCCACTGAGGACACTGGTTCACCTCACAGCGCAGCCGGTCCTCCAGAGAACCACTGGGCATGTACCCATAGATAAGGCAGTAGGTTCCACCGCCAACGCTGTAACCAAACAAGTCCATTATGTTTGGGTGTCGATATCTAGGAAAGAAAGCAGACCTTAGAGAAGCTCTCAGGTTGAGAGACAGGTAAAAACCAAATACGCTGAAAGTGCAAAGCAAGGAAAAAATAAAAAGGTTGCGAAGTGTGAAAACCCCAACGACCCAACGTGAGAGTCAAACAAAAGTGAACTGACCACAACAAGGGGAGGTGGAGAGGCAGAAGACTTTCGTTTTCTCTGGGCCCGGCCCCCATGCGACCTGTACAGAGGGCTAGGAACATTTCAGATGGGAAAGTCCCTCTCTCAGTGTGTGTTTGCTGACACAGACATAAAAGGCTTTTTTTTTTTTCCTTTCTTTTTTAATCCATGGCCAATGCCACCTAAAGGAGTGCGAAAGGAGGAGAAAAGAAAGTGCAAGATGAAGGAAGCAGCTGCCAAAGCAAGCACGGAAAAAGAAGGCTTCTTACTGTGAGAGTCTTTTCACCTCGGTCTCGAAACTTTCCTTCACCACACTCCAACCCATATGGGAATCCTGCTTAAGACATTAAGAGCGTTTCGTTAATGGACAAGACACGTGGCATCGTCCGGACAGCGCGCTGCTGGAAACAAAAAGCCCAGGAAAATGACGCGAAGCCATCGGCTCTTGTTCGATTCTTGATTACGATTGGTCGAGGCGGCGTTTATTCGTTTTCTACAGCAGCAGCACTTAAAGCGTCTAATTCATTCTAATGCTACGTTTCCATAGCAATGACTTGCACAGGGACTCGTATGTCGGGCACTCCGTATAAATGGATTTCAAAGAGAGTTTAAATAACGAGTCTCCAGCGTCAGAGATAAAGATGTACATTTTAAGCTCTCTGATGCAGAAAAGAATCATTTTTTGGCTTATTAGCGTCCAAGAAAATATGAACGAACTTCTTTCAAGGACGTTAGACAACACTGATAAATGGATAAAAAGCTTCGGCAAATAGTAGTAGCATTATAATAACAGGAATAAAACACTTCTAGACGTGCCGTTACAGGAAAACAATCGACGTTGTGCTGCTAAGAATAATTCTGCTTCATGTCGAGCTGCATCACACCTTCAATCTTTACTCATTCATTTCTGCATCCACTTGCCTCTTTGAGCCTCTTCACTGCAAAGTCAGTGTTCCTCATGGAGGCATGGTACACGTGGCCGAAGCCTCCCTCGCCGATCTGCCTGGCTGCGGAGAAACTGTCCGAACCTCGCTGCACTTCCTCGAACGGCCACCGCATGACGCCCGTGATCTGAGGCGAGTGAGCTGCACAGCTATCGCAAGGACGCTGAGAATAGAGCTATAATAAATGGCAAAGGAAAACAAAGTAACACCGGCTGTTGACGTTAAAATCATAGTACAAGATCTTCATTCAAAATAACCTTGGGTGATTTTGTTGGCCAGTTCCCAAGTTAGTTAAGATCTCCCCAGACACCCATGATTGTGGATTAGCATCACTGTGACTGGCACCCGAGAGTAATGCCACTCCTCCCACCCAGAAAGCACTGAAAACTTTGCTTTGCAATAAAAAGTGCTCGAGAGGAGCGCTCTGAAAATGAGGTCATGGCAAAAAAACACATCTAGTGGACACAGGTCCTTATTTTAACTTACTAAATTACGGTATGAGAATTATGGGATTGTCTTCAAAGCAGCCACATTTACACTTCCTTCTAAACAGGACACGAGGCTTTGACGATGTTGTTTAGCTAGCGTGCTATCATGATGTATCGTATTATGACTGATTAACAGCACATGCCTAGTGTTAGGGCAAATTGAATATATTTACCCCTTCTTTTTTTCCTTCTTGTAAAACCGTTGATGTTGAACAGGGACATGTTCTGTTCGGATCCGGGGCTGGGGGTGCAGCTTTGGATAGCACCTCGCTCTCTGAGGACACAAACAAAACCAGCTATAAATAAATAAAAAAAAAACAGTGGCATGCCAAGCAAACAGATTGGATTCAAATCAAGGAAATTGTTCATGTTGTAAATGGTGCTCATAGGAAATGTAGCTGTTGTTACATCCTGACTAAACAGCCTGTAACTACTGTTTATGGACGAGTGAGAAACATCGTGTTGGGTTTTTGCAATGAGTCACAAAGCAAAGGCAAGCCATCGACCGTTAGCTTGTCCTTCTAACGCAACATTAATAATAATCTAAATAGCCAAAAAAATATTCAAATATTGTCAAATATTTTAATGCACACAGAGTAAATAAAAAAAACAAAAAAAACATCACTTAATGAGACTTACATACTGTATGTATGATATATACATATATACGACAGCCTTGGCGGGCATTTAAAAATGTTATATATAACAAATATATGACAAAATTGATCACGATATAAATATTGTATTAACTTACTGCCCAGCCCTGTGTGTGCATGATATATTGATATATGAAGTACACGAGTAAGGAGTTACCTAGAAAGGGGAGGGAGCGGGTCACGCCTTTAGAGGAGGTAAAGAGTGATGAGGGGGGCGAGCTGTGGTGGGCGAGGCTCGGTGGTGGCAGGGAGCTGGAGGAGGTAGAGCTCGGCTGTGGAATACGCCGCCCTACACACACACACACACACACGCACACACGCACACACGCACGCACACACGCACACACGCACACACGCACACACGCACACAGAGAGAGACAGAGAGCGATAGAGAGAGACAGAGAGAGAGAGAGAGAGAGCGAGAGAGACAGAGAGGGAGAC
>JAQQZU010000039.1:3148968-3160052 GCA_030068025.1 Parauchenoglanis punctatus
CACACAGAGAGAGACAGAGAGCGATAGAGAGAGACAGAGAGAGAGAGAGAGAGAGCGAGAGAGACAGAGAGGGAGACAGACAGAGAGGGAGAGAGAGACAGAGAGACAAGGAGAGAGAGAGACAGAGACAGACAGGGAGAGAGAGTGAGAGAGAGAGAGAGAGAGAGACAGACAGAGAGAGAGCGAGATAAAGCGAGAGAGAGACAGACAGAGAGAGAGAGAGACACAGAGAGAGAGTCAGAGACAGACAAGGAGAGAGAGAGAGAGAGAGAGACAGGGAGAGAGAGACAGGGAGAGAGATAGAGAGAGAGACAGAGAGGGAGACAGACAGAGAGGGAGAGAGAGAGACAGAGACAGACAGGGAGAGAGAGTGAGAGAGTGAGAGAGAGAGAGAGAGAGAGAGAGAGAGAGACAGAGAGAGAGCGAGATAAAGCGAGAGAGAGACAGACAGAGAGAGAGAGACACAGAGAGAGAGACAGAGACAGACAAGGAGAGAGAGAGAGAGAGAGACAGGGAGAGAGATAGAGAGAGAGACAGAGAGAGAGAGAGACAGAGAGAGAGACAGAGACAGAGACAGAGACAGAGAGAGAGAGAAATGTATCAGAAAACTGCTGGAAGACAAGAATTCTTTTTTTTTTTTTTTTTATTTCATGCAAATTATTCATAATCCGGTAAAGTAACAAAATGAAATCCTTCTAACCAATCCTATTGCACAGATCCGACATCAGTGATTTACTCTATTCTGTTATGTGCCCAGACTAATCAAATACTCAATCATAGATAATCATCTTAGCTCTTGTCAGACATAATAAACGCATCACTGCTGTATAAAATCAGACAGTGCTCATTTTGGACGTGCAAAGCTCTAACGCAATGTAATTCGTGTAAATATTAATAATAACAACAATAATAATAATAGTTATTATTATTATAGTTATCGCAACATTTGACCGCGATCGTCACGTCACCTGACAAAAAAATAATAAAAATCTGCCAGCGTTTTTTTTGCTCACCTCTTTTTAAATTTTCTCACTTGTGTGCATAGATAGATCGCATGACGTGGAAATTACGTAACCATCAGCATTTTGACCTTTTAGAACACACTATCTGGGTATTCATAGTGCACTGCATGGTCCCATACTCGTAAGTGTGAACACACCTATGCACTCAATATTAAGCGCAAGTGTGGACGTGTGCGAATAGACTGAGACTAAGCCGAAAACGCTTCAAAGACATCGGGTACCTGTGATACCTGCCTCAGATATATATTAATGACTCAAACTTATATTAATGACTTGCTTGCAATATATGCATTATTATAAGTTTCCAAAGGAACAGGGCATTTGGGGCAGAAGTGTTTGTGGTTCTGAGACTGTAGGAGGTGGAAAAAAAAACAAAAAAAAAAAAATATTCCTTTCCAGTAAGCGCTTTATTCTTGGTTAGGATTTATCACAGCCGGTCCACCTACATACAGATAGATGGATAGATTGATGCATGAAAGGAACCTGCGAACCCAGAGAAAACCCAGGGAGAACATGTAGAACATCCCTCCGCCCTACTCACATTTAAGGATGATATCTCGAGGTCTCAACAGCTCCAGATCTTGGAGGATGGCTAGGAGATCTCCGACCGTCCCGTTCCTGCACCCCCACTTGTGCATTAGTGTTTCCGTCCGTCCTCTGCTCTGCTCCACTTGCCGAAGCTCTGTCTGGTCACATATTACTCGGGAAGCTGGATTGTTGGAAACAACAAGTGGGGAAAAAAAAAAAAGATTCATTTTCTTGTAAAACATCACTCATTCAGGGAAGACGGATGACTTGCTCACGACTTTAGTCTAACCACGACCTATTAACCTGACATTCGAAAAAAAATCTCAGCTTTGAGGTTTGGATCTTAAACGACTCCATTCTGTTTCAATTTGTGTAAAAAGATGACTAATGCAGTGATGTACAATAATAATCATGTGAAGAGTGGATCGTTAACTAAACGAAAAAACATGAAGATGAAGAAACGAAGGGCACGCTGTATACGTCCATATAAATGTCAAGGCAATTCACGAACGAATTTACAAATAAAGCAGCAACACACACTACATACCGTATATATATAAATCTGACACACAAACAGATACCACAATCTGTCTTCAAGTCAATGTCTCGCTTTCACAGATGGTACTCTCTCTGGAACTGAAAACTGGCGCTGTGCGGCGATAAGAAGCAACCCGTCAGGAGATTTAGTTTCCTATGAACAGCTAAATTAATCTAAAATAAAAATATTGGCTTGAAAGTTCCAATCTGAACAAATTACTTGCAAAGACATTTCAACGCTACAAACAGATTCTAGAATACAGATATTATATATAGCTGGATAAACTCTTAACAATTAATGAACTGCATTAAGCTTTAATTCATGCATATTCAGCGAGTGTTTTATCCTGGTCAGGGATGTAGTGGATCTCGGGAACACTGGGCGTGAGGCGGGAATACACCCTGAATGGGAACCACACACACACACACACACACACACGCATTCGCAAACTCGAGGCGTTTTAGCGTCGTCAATCCACTTACTGGAATGTTTTTGAAGGTGGAAGAAAACCAGGGAACCCAGAGGAAACCCACACAGAGAATCTCTAGAGCTCTGAGGAGACAAAGCTACACGCTTACACCACCATGCCAGCCCCGATCAAAGATACTGTGTGTCCATGGTGGCGTCTGATAAACTGGTGTCCATCAAGGGTGTATTCCCGTCTCATGGCCAGTTTTCCCGGAATACACTCCGTGACCCTGAGCAGTATAAAGCACTTACTGATGATGAATGAATGAATTTAGCAAATACTCACCAACATCTTTTCATCTTCATCTCTCTCTCTAGTCAATATTTTCTGTTTCAGAGCTTGAGAAAGCCGTCCTCCTGATCCTATTAACTCCTAACAATTTCCTTGAGCATTTGAGACTTCATAAACAAAAAAAAAAAAGACGCTTCATAAAGTGCACACTTGTTTTGCTCAACTTAAAACAATGTAAACTACCGGCCAAGTTCAAAAGGACAATAAACGATCGATGACGTGTCAGAGAAACGACATTTCCGCAGGATTTAGGTACATCATTGAGCTCCGTAGAACAGGTACAGCGTAAAGTAGCCACTCTTTACAACCGCGGTGAGCTGAAAAGCGGCTCGGGATGCTCAACGTGTGCGGATGACGGCGGAAGACATCACCAGGTTTCAGTGCTCTCGGTCTAGAAAAGGAATCTGAGGCTACCGTGGTCTCACGCTCAACGAAACTAGACAGGTGAAAGTCAGGGGGAAAAAACCAACAACTCAGATTTCTGTTCTCGGCCGAAAGGAGAGGAACATGACGTGCACTCCTGCGAGGCTTGGCATGCTGCGATTCTGAGCTGCTTTTCTGCTTGTAAAGGCGACGTCTACCCCTTCTCCTCTCACCTCTCTCATCAACAAAGTGTTCCTGTCGACAGAACTGATGCCTACTGGATGTTTGGGTTTTTTTTTTTGCCCCCTAACACTTTGCTTTCCGTGTAAACTCAAGACCGCCGTGTGTGAAAACACCAGCAGATCAGCAGTTTCTGAAATACCGAAACCAACCCGTCTGACCAACATTCATGCCACAGTGAAAAGTGTCTGAGGTTTGACGTGAACATTACCTGAGCTGCACAGAGTGAGCACAGGTACAGGTGTTCCACTGAGTGTGTGTGGTTGTTAAGCACCATTAACTTAACACTGAATTCAGTTTAGGTCAATTTAACACTCAGAAACCAGGGATAAAGCTCTGGCTACCTAGTGCACTTGTAAATAGGCAGCATGGAGTCATTTGGGACGCAGCCACACTCATGGAGGTTTATTTTGCAGCTCTTCTGACCGTTTTCTCGAATGTTCTCTTAATTCGTTCATTTAGCTAGCCGTGTCAGCTAAACGTTTTATCATGTGTTCTAGCTACTAACGAGTTATTCAACTCCCAAACACGTTCACTCGCTATCTAAGGAAACTATATGTTATATTTCAAAACCAGCTAAGCAGGCTGAAGGTTTTAAAAATGCCGAACACACGTCAGCTAATAATGCTAACTAGCTGCCAAGCTGTGGATAACTTTCACTGAAGTTCAGGAAGTGTTTATGACTAAACTATTGAACAGGATACATCGGCTTGTTTGTTTGTTTGTTTGTTTTTAAGGGAGTAGTAGTATAAAAGTTTAAAAAAAGAATATAAAAAAAGCCTCTTGTGTGGATGTGAAATCGATTAAAAAGACAAAATGATAAAATAATAATAATAATAATAATAAGACATCTTACCAAATCTCTGCCAGTCTGAGAACGGGAGTGTATCCATAACACGGGTGAATTCATGAACAACAGCCGCGGGTAAATCGTAAAGATATTCGCTATTAAAAGTCAAATTGGACATGTCTGAGCAAAATCACCGAGCTGGAAGAGTTGAAGGGTTTGTAGAAAACAGATCCCAGGAGCTAAACCGAGCTAACTAATTTACTAACGCTGTCATTTAGGGCTGTAGAGGAAAAAAACCCACTACACTCCAACTGGCTGAAGGGAAAATGACTAAGCAGCCTGCGCGCGGTACCGAGTCTGAGTCTGAAGCGATGATTTCTCCTTCTTCTGTGACTAAGTGGCTACAAATGTCAGCTTTTACAAGGTCCTGGGTCTCTAATCCATGTTCCTGTGTCATGTTTGTCAAGGTTTTTTCAGCTATTGATCGGTTTATAGCCAGCTTGTTGGCACTTCCCTTTTCCTCACGCGATATGAAAAAGGACACGTTCACCTTTCACGAGAAGTGACTCGTCAAACGTGCCACCTCTATTCACCCATACCAACCCAAATCATTCATCTGAAATGTCTTTATTATGAAATGTGGTGAGAACGTGAACTCTTCAATGACCATAATGTAAAATAAAACCAACTCTTTAGTAGGTGTTCAAACCAGAGTGACGTCAGCTCGGTACTGCCAGCTCTTTTCAGGGGAAAGAAGAAAGCCAAAGCACGCGCGGAAAAACGTCCCCGGATGATGTCACAAATTAATTTGCATGACCACTGAATCACAGTTACAAATTTGCATATTTAAAGCGGAACTCTTTAATCAGCGCACGCGAATTTGTCTTGGAAACGATGAATTTCCGGCGTCGGACCCAAATAACAATAGATTGTCGGGAACGAGGAACGGCCTCGTAGCGCGACATAATCAAAGAACGGCGATGAGACGCCGGAGACACGTCACGACACCCTGATAAAAAGTCAGGATTTAATCATGTCAGAATTTGTTGTATTTTCTCACCTAGCTTGACAACTCCTACGAGCGATGGTTGATAATTTCTTGACTCTCCTATCCGACGACGTGAACGGTTGATTGGTGAGGGTCGAACTTGTAGTGTTGCCAGTCCGCCGACCAAAACTTTATGTCTCTGTGATGTCTATCTGACATGGTGACCATCGTGAAAGAAATAAAAATATCATGTAGTCTGATCCCAGCATAGAAAGGAAGATCTTGTATAAATAAGTTGAACTCGACACCAATGTGTAGTCCTTCTTGTCACTAAATGGTATGTCGGAACTGCCCTGAAAATATACCTCAAACAAGAAGGAAACTATTGAAGAAAAACTACATGATCTTGCCCCTGATTGGATTAATCTGCTGGGTACAGTGATAATTCCATATAGATCCTAGTAAATTTCAATCTCTTCTTCTTGTGCTAACAAGAATCTCGAATCCTGGACCGACACACGGACGGATGGATACGTGGATGGACAAAGGATGAACCAATCGCAAAAAATCATAGCTAGCGAAAAATCGGCTTTAAGATCCTGATCATGAACATGCAAGTAACATCTATATATGACAAACAAGATGGAAGCTTATTGAAGAAAAACGATTTAAGACATTTTACCATGCCATGACCCTGTTTGGATCAATTCCAAAATCTAATCAGTGCCTACAAACTAAAAAAAAAAAAAAGTCCTACAAACATTCAACCACTTGTTCTTGAGACATTACGCTAAAGAGAATCTCGTATGGATGGACGGACAACCCGTAGTAAGTATAGTGACGGTTTCAACGTAATGGACTGTTGTTCAAATTGGAATTTTATCTAATGAACGCAGACATTCATCATCCACACCTGGATGATGGTCAAAAAAAAAGTTTTCTTTTAACAGAGGTTGTGTTGATTACAATAAATATTCCACTGCACATTTGAATTCTCGAATCAGAAGGTGTCGATTCATTTTCTATTACAGCACGGACCTGAAGCATAAAGAATAGGTTTATCGTTCTAAAACAGCTGATTCACGGGGACTTGTATGGGAGATGCTTTACATAATCTAAGCCTACTATTATACAGATTAAAAATGTGTTGTTATACAAAAAACCAAAACAAGAAAGAATATAATCATTCACCGTATATAAGGATTATTGTGTTTGTTGGAAGGAGTCTCCGTTGTCCTGAAGACTTGAGTCTAAATGTAACTTTCAGCACTTAAAAAGCATTCATTAATAAATAAATAATATGAAATCATTGGCAAATCGAAGAGCAACGGCTTACTACTGCTGACATGCGAAGCCAAAAACTAGTCACTCATCAAACATTTCGCAGTTTAAACCTTCCTTGAAGTCGTGACTTCCCACGTCTTTGCCACGGTGTGATACAATCTGATGCAAAGCAGAACTGCCTTCCTTTATTCCTTGGATTACTGTCCCTTAACAGCGCTCCCCCCAAAGGTGTTTAATTCCTCTCATACCATAGCACCGTTTAAACAAGTACAATATATAACTTATTCATTATGCTATTTGACATTTATAATTACAGCTATTGTTATGCAACTTCCACCAAGCAAGTTAGTTCCTGTTCCAGCTACATCAGCTGTAAATAATTATTCCCTCAGTGCTGACACTGGAGGCCCCTTAGTAAGGCTTCACCATTTCAATGATTATACATTTTTTAATATGGTTATTTGGTTTTGATTATACAGAACGCCTGCCACACACGTCCCTGTGGATGAGTGGTTACGCTAGAAAAACGAGACATAGTAGATAGTATGAGTTCATTATTAAAAAACATATCGTTTGAATTACAGCTAAACATGCACTATAACGATTTTACCGCCTTGACACGACATCATACAGCTAAGATATCGAGGGACGTTCACTAAACACAACGTTACCCGATGCACCGAAAGCGCGGTCTTTTCAAAAACATAGTATATCGTGATTTTTTTAAATGGTAAACTGCGAGAAGGGAAAAATCAAAATCGGAACTGGAGTGAATGAAAATGTTGCCCTTTAGTGAAAGGAATGCAGTCGTACACATTGTCACATTGAAACTCTTGCAAAAAAGGTAGCACTTTAAAGATATTCTTTTTGTGTGAGATAGCAAATGAGATATTTATTTTACAGTTCATTCAGACAACACTACGCTTTCATTTTAAAAGAGCAATTTATTTTCCAAAGCAGGATTTCAGTGCACATTTGAACAGCCAGGCTTTTGTTTTAAATGGCCAAGTGGGGGCTTCTTCTGCCCTGTCTGGGGCTTCCCATCGCTGGACTGCGCAAAAAACTGGCTTTTAGAGAGAGGTGCGCCGTTAACACGACGAGTGTAGAAGAAATCCTACATCCTGATGAATCTATCGCGGTAACACAAACGTGAAAAGAGCGTTGAGAAGAAGCAATAATACAATCACTAGATATATAGACTAATGTAGAATACAGAGCAAACTAGCTCACAGCTTCTGAGCACGGAGAACAGAAAGTGCATAATGTTAACACAATTCAATATGCAGATCGTTACGCATGCACTTAGCTTTTATGGAATCATCTGAACTGCAGTTTACAGGCTGATGAGAAAACCATCAGGACGAGCATCCGCTGAGTCAGGTATTCACACAAACAAACATGGCGGCTCTGCCGGACTGGGATTTAACCCAATCCTTCTCATTTATCTATCATAAATTCATCAAGGAATATTTAAGCTAAACTGAACAATATGAGTGTTTATTTTCTGACGTTTCTGACGTCAACCTTTTTTCAACCTCTTACCCAGGTTTGAGTTTGATGAAAACTTCCACAACGTCAAAACTGTAGAACGCTGGATGTAGCCTGTTGTCCTCCACCGAGTTTCCTGATGTTGGCGCCGTAACGTAAACGTCGCTTTATCGTATAGAAGGCGTTCTGAAACATTCTGCAGGCCCGCTATAATAAACCACAATTAATAAAGAAACGTCCACGGATTTATTCTATAAACGTGCAAATCTTCGGTTCATTATTTAACAAGTATATTGATATTTTGAAACCTTAGAGGTTATATTCCTTAAGTGTAGACTCACAGAACATATTTAAATATTATACCTTCAACGATGATGGATTCTCATGGGTTTGAATAATAAATATGAGAAATCTGTTCAGTCTGTCATAAAAAAAACACAAAGTTGAACCTTAGTAATGTAAATTAGTAAGAGATAGGAATCTAATCAAAGTGTCAGATTTGACCTTATTTACAGTTAAGCAAAGTACAAAACGCCCCAGAAATGTCCGCAGAGTGATAGCAGACCGGTAGAAGCCACCGATCGTGTCAGTATTGAGGTCTGACGCTCCCGAAGGACAGCACATGATCACGCTTTGAGTAATGTGATTCGAGTTCATTCAGGGAAGTACGTACTTTATACAGCTCTAAATGTTTAAAAAGGACAAACAAACAAACAAAAACAACAACATAGCACGGTGTAAATCTTTACTCATACAGTACAGTCCAAAAAAAAAAAAAAACCCCAACAAAAAAAGGTTTTTTTCCAATGTTTAAATGGAAATAAATTTGTTATATTAATCACGTTAACCCACGTCCTTTGTACAAAAGGTCAGGTTTGGCTTTTTTTCTCGAGTCTTATGTCTTCCACGGAAGCACGTGAACGTTCCGATGGAATCGATCGAACGTCAGGTCTTGCACAAACTCGTGGAGTAAATTCCAGCCGGAATTTCATTTTTCAGGGGTGGGACAAAATATCGATACGGGAATATATCGATCGATACGATACACCAAATATCGCTGATTTTTATTAAGACGTGCAGGAACGCTGAACGGATTCCCCGCCAATCTGACTTACCGGAGTCACTGCTTCATGACTCGTCGTGGTGGCGTTTACGATGAAAGAGAAGCCGCTCGCAGGTGGAAAACGGCCGACTGCACGGGTAGCGGGGAAAAGTAATAACTATTAATTAATTTATATATCGAATGTAGTTTTCTTTTTAAATGTATTTCATAAATACATACATAATTCCTGCTTTTCGCCTTTCCAGGGGTATTTTTTCTTCTTCCTCTTCAGTTTCGCAGATACTGTGATGCATCGTCGATGATTGTCTTGCAACGTATCAAGCATCGCAGGATCTCAGTATCGCGATACCATCGTTATAACGGTTGCGAGGTACACGGTGATTCTCAGCCTTAGTCATTAAAGCCGGATGTAGCAAATACATGTTGATATTTCGAAAGGTCTTCGCACGTACAGCGCGATTTTTCATCCGACAATACATTTTTTCGAACAGCTATCGCGTAAACGGAGACTCTCCCAGCAAAGGCGAACCTCCGCGACTTCTTCTTCCGTTTGCGTTTGTTGTTTTCCGAACATTTCGCTCTTTTCTTCCCCCCTTTTTCGTAAAAGAATGCGCACCGCCTCGTGACTCCGTCGCCATGCGGGCATTTTTCGCGGAACGCCCGCGTCACATTTCACATTTAATCCTTTTTCCGCGTCGTCCCGCGATTAAAGACCTCAAGAATCCGTCTCACCGACGACATCATTTGTAACGGAAATTTCCGCATGTTTGCGTTTTCGTCATCCCGGTATTACTTTCAATGACGCACGAATAAGAATTGTCGTGATTGAGTGAACGGATTCGCACATTTTAGGGAAAAAAAAACAAACAAAAAAACAACAAAGGTCCCCTGTTACCATGCCGGACTTGTTAAATAAAGTTATCCTCAGCGGGAGTGAAATAAATGTGTTAGACAAGCAGAAGGTAAATGTTGTTTACTGTTGTGTATCTGTTACATACGGCAAACAAATAATACAGTAACACAGTACTATAAAAGTAGACACAAACTATACTTTTTTTCACTTTCAGGAAGGCAAGGACTTAGCTTGGCAAATGGTGAGGAACCACTGACACCTAGGCTGTAGGACTGTTTGGTTAAAATAATATACCTTTTAGATACATAGTACTACCCATCCCTTTTATTTCAAACTAAATCAGAACATAGGAAAATCAAAACAGCAACTTCGGACGACGGTAAAAAATACATACATACATACATACAAAACAAAAGAACCAACAACAACAACAACAACAACAAAAAAAAGGTAATGGGCATCCTGCCAGGAAACAAACTTTATAAAGTGCAGGTCTTCAATTCGTCGTCACATCAGTCATGGGTGAACTATTCCTTTCGGAAAATGCAAAACGGTGCTTGGAAGATACCGTGTGAGGCAGGCGTATGTATGTATATATATATATTTATATATATATATATATATAAAATGACGAATAACTTGCCACGTTAAAATGTTAAAGTGGAGAACATTTCCCAACAAATACACTTCATCCAACAGGAGACACATTCAACATAGCAGGGATGATGGAACAAAATAATAATAATAATAATAATAATAATAATACCAGTATCCTATTACCTTCTACACAGTCAATATTGCCCGGGTACATTTGTCCTAATTTATTCCAAATGTGTTTTTTCCTGTACGAAAATAAAACAAGACAAACATATCATCAGTCTCTATAAATCCTCAACACAGCCAAAGCACTGAATACCAACAAGAGGCAAACACAGGACTCAGAATAAAAATACGACTACTGTATAAAGTTCTATTACTGAAACTTCAAGGCACAAGACTATGTTAAATAGACCATGAACGTTCTACCGATGAAGACTCTGAAGCTGAAAAAACGTGTGGTTTTATTTGACCTTCATTCTCCTTTCTCGTATTATCTCAAGTGCTATAATTGAATTTTTGTATTTCAGGCATTCCTTATAATTCAGCTTGAACCTTGTTTGTTTTGTT